>CM053580.1:169798482-169835838 GCA_028627135.1 Pseudochirops cupreus | reverse complement strand
ATCCCCTTCTTCCACATCAACAGGGGAGTTCATGCCTTCTCAACAATGGGACAGGGTTTGCCCCTTCCACACTTAGCACTTAGTACTAAGTGCTAAGTATCCTGCTAAACAGATTACTATTACAATGCAACATCCATCCATTTGTTCTCCAGGACCAATACTGACAACCTAAACCTTCTTCCACTTAACAATCCTGCAAATACTTGAAGAGATGTCTTCTACCCCTCTAGAAAGTTTTGGCAACAATTGAGGTGAAATTATTCTCACTTTCTTTAGTAGCTGGTCACTCAATGCATAGTATGCTGAACTGAGACCTAGGAAGATCTGAGTTCTAATCTCCCTGTAGAGACATAATAGCTTTATGACCCTGGCTAAGTCACTTTACCTCTTTTTGCCTCAGTTTCTTGATCTATAAAATGAGGGTAATAATAGCACCTTTTTAATGGATGTAATCTTTTAGCTATCATTAGTTTCTCTTTCATTTTTTTGAAAATCAGGACATTTCCCCTTCTCCCTTCCTGAGGCATTTTTTTCCCAGTTCTCCCTGATATTTCTGAAATCAGTAACAGTTACTCACTATTAATACGAGGCAGTTTTTTTTTCAATTAGCTCATTAAAAAAACCCAGTACAATCAGTAAGTTTGTACTTAACTTGTGTTTCAAGTACCTACTAAATATTTTTTTTTCAAGCATCCTTCCCAATCCAAAGATTATTTTCAATAGCTGGGAAAAAGGGGGTCAGGGGCCATTGAGAAGTTCTGTTCCACTGTGTATTATTTTCACCCCATTTGATTAAAATGTTGCTTTTGTTGTTTCATTGATCCTCTTATTTTTCCTCAAATATAGCCAAAACAACAACAATAACAACAAACCACACTTTTGGTTATGCTTAACATAAGGCTGAGCTCATTTTGGATTTTGCAAGTTATGTTGTCATTTTTATAGGAACCATCGGGTTGTTTGTTTTTTGTTTGTTTGTTTGCTTTACATTCTTCTTCCTTTACCTATGGGCTTTCTCTTCTGTCTTCAAAGTTTGGAAAAGTCAATATGTGAAATTTCATAGGAAATTGATATTGGCCATACAGTCACTATTGGGTCGAAAGATAACTAAAGCCAGGATATGATTGAGAGATTAGGGACTAGGGGACTGAAGGGAACAATGATGGTTAAAAAAAAAATCAGACATGGTAGGAACAAGGGATAGGGAAAAAAAAAAGATTGGGCTTTGATCAAAGAAGGGAATTTTACAGTTCAGGATTTTAGTGTATAATTTTTGGAAAATGATGAAATTTAGTATGAACGTCGTGGTAGGAAGCTATATCACCATGGAAGTTACCTTGCCCTCCTTCTTCTCCACCTTTTGCTTCCTGTTTTTCCAATTCCATTCTATGTTTTGTTTTCCTTATTAGAATGTAAACTTCTTGAGAGAAGGAATTCATATTTTCTTGGGTACATATTTCCAAGGAATTACATGGTGTCTGCCACATACCAGATAATTCTATCTTATTTATCTATCTATCTATCTATCTATTATATTATACAAGTCCATGAAACTATGAAGACAGTGGTACAGACATAAAGTGTGATAGAAATACTGATGCAGATTATTTCAATGAATAAATTCTGAACTTATATAAATCAACTTTAAAATGCAATTCCATTAGATACACTTCTTTATCATAAAGTCTAGTGGGGTTTAAGAGAGATACATAAATATGATTCAAAATAATAAATGATGAATAAGACTGGTACAAAATCATATTAGAGATCTGAGGCAGGTGGTATGCTTCATATTGATGGGGAGAATCAGGGAGTGTTCTTGGAGGAAGTGACACTGAAATTTGAAAGTCAAGTAGGAAGTCATTCCAATGAGGAAAGGGATTGTAAAACAGATCATTTAATTTTTTTATTAGCCAATCATTGGCTACTTTTGAATGACCAACTTATAGAAAAAAAAACATGGATGGACACCTGATTACAAAAAGTACAGTAGAGAATGGATAGTTAAGAGGTGGAGGCTTTGAATGGAAATAACTTCTTCAATTCTAATAATTGAAGTTCAAATAGAATAATGGTAAATCATTCAGTAAGCTAAAGTACCCATGAGGCAGTTAACAAGTATATAGAACACAGCTCTAGTATGCAATAAAACTTTCATAAGTGTCTCATTTAACCTGAGGATAGAATTTGGGTACCAGGAAAATCTGAATAAATATATGTTTTCAGAAAAATGTAATACTGAACTGTTTCTCCCCCCAGAAGACATATAAAGTGTATAAAGTACATTGGATATTGGGAGGGAGCATAATAAAAAAGAGAGTCAGGGGAAGATGGAACAATTACTAATAAAATGGGGAAAAACAAAGAAAACCAAATTTTTCCAAAACCAAAGACAATGCTAGTCAGTAAATCTACCTACTATTAATTGAGCTTCAGGGAAGAGTAAAAAAAAAATATTGGGCAGTTGATTTGTATGTCTTTTAAATTATTGGATTTGACATGAATTGCATCCAAAGAAATCACAATCAAATACCTTACTTCTTCCTTCATTCTTGTGATGATGGAAGTCACTGCAGTTGCACCAGGTCTTTACTGACATAAGTAGCACTGATGCAAAGACACCGTACATCCTTCAGGGTACTCCACAGGAGTTCAAGAGTCCATAAAAAGGGATGTTCCAAAGTTAGATGGATGCATTTTCCAGAAGTGGGCATTTGTTATGTGAGAGGAAAACGAAGATGGTTGTCTGTAAAGTATCATTCTTATATGAAGTTAATATTTCTCTGAATGGACCTAGTGTGAGAGAATTCCTTTCATGAATAAAAGCTCTCCTGAGAGTTGCTCCAGAGTGTGAAGGAATTTAGAAACACAAAAAGAGTCCTTTCTGTAGGAGTATGTTCTGGAATATATGTTTTGAAGAAATAATACTTTATTGGGGTATCAAAGCTAATTGCCTATCCCTTTGCGCAGCCTTGTATTTTGTCCCAGAGGGTTTTTTTTTCACATTGGTTCTATTTGCAGAAGGAAATTAAATGTCATGAAAATGACATTTCATTGTTCAGAAGACATTATTTATGTTATATGATGTGATGATATGTGATGCTAAAATACAACATTCATTCAAATTTTAAAATTGTTTGAAAGGGCTTCAGTTTGCCCTAATAAACAAAATGGTATTGATAGAAAGTGCAATCTTGGCCCCTCTTCTCTCTCTAGAGTCATTGTCTCGATTTCATTAGCCCTCGTGAATTAAACTGTCATTTCTAAGCACATCTAAGTAACTTGTTCTAGCCTCTCTCCTGAGTTCCACTTCCAACTACCTGATAGATATTTCTTCCTGAATGTCCCACAGATGTTTTAAGGTCAACATGTCCAAAATAGGACTTGTTATCACTGCCACTCCATATCTCCCATAACATCAATTTTCTTTGACTCTTCATTCTCTCTCAGTCGTCCATATCCAAGCAAGCAATGAGCAAGTCTCGAATATTCTATCCTCAAAAGATCTTTCATCTCTGCCTCCTTCTTATGACTAACACTGTCACCACAGAAGTTTGTATCATAACCACTTCCCTGTACTATTACAATAATTTTCCAATTGTTCTCCCTTACTCAAGTCTCTTCTCTTTTCAATCTATCCACAGCTGCCTATTTGATCTTCCTAAAACATGAATGTGACCATGTCACTCTGCTGTTCAAAAAGATTGAATGACTCTCTATTATCTGTAAAATAAAATACATACTCCCTTGTTTGACTTTTAAAACTCTTCTCAAATTTGGCTCCTACTTGTTGAGTTTTCTTATACAACATACAATTTACATTGCATATGATGCTGGATTACTTGATATTTCTCATAATATATTTCATCTCCTAGTTCTGCATTTTTTCACAGGCTATCCCTTATGCTTAGAATGAATTTATTCCTGCTTTTGTCTCTGTGTTCCCAGAATGTAGCAAATATGTGACACGTAAAAAGTACTTAATAAATATTCTAAATTAAATCAAATAGAAATAAGTGGTAAGAGGAATGCGGGAATGAGTGGGCAGCAACCTCATCAAATTCTGTGACATATTTTTTACTCCATCTAGGCCACTCAAAATGGTGGTCACACTTGAGATCTCAACATCCCCCCAAACTACTATATAAACAAGATTCTGAACTCTGAAATTAACTCTCTACCCTCCTTCTGAATCTTTTTTTTTGCCTTAAGTCTTTGACAATGTGATCTTTAGTCTCATTTTTCTCTTGCTCCTCCCCTTCATTCTCCCAAGTCAATAGTCTTATTCATATTTCACTACCCTCCCTTCACAGTCATGAGTCTGTGGTTTCAATAATGTATTGTCCTTTGTCCCTAAATCCTTTTCTCTCTTGATCTTCTATGATCCCCACTTGCTAATCATCATCCTGGTTCACAATACCATTATGTGCTTTCTTGTTGCAAACACTAGTAGAGAAAATCACAAACCCCTGTGGCCAAAGAACTTCAACTGATTCCTCACTATGGCAGGGTGATCCCTTTATTCATTTCTGGATCTCTTTCATACTACAGTAACACTTATTCCAAATGTTCTACTTAATTATCAACTTCACTCTCATCTTTCTCTTTTCTTCTTCTCTCTATTAAACAATTATACAGAGATCATCATGATCTCCTTAATTGCCAACTATCTCTACTTCATGACCTTTCTATCCTATGGCCTTTATTTCAGTTGTAGAGGATGAGGTTCCTCCTTGCCAAGACTAACCCCTCACATTCTGCTCTTGATCATACCATATCTGATACCCTTAAATTTCTTGAAGGCAGGGTATACAGATCTCTCCTTTGCCCTAGAGATCACAGTACGCTCTTTAAGAACAGGAACTTGGTCACATTTTTCTTTTGTTTACCTGGCACTTTCTCTGCACTAAGCAATTCATAAAACAAACTGAAATGAATTTGCTAAGGACTCCCAAAAGGCCTAGAAAAGTTTATATTTATAAAACCATAAAATAGCATTCCATTTACTATATTTTTTCTAGAGAATAGCTTTATAAATATTCTGATGTTAACAATGTGTTTGTTTAAAAAGTTAAAGTTGTCTAGGTTAGCTTGTTATAGAGTCATTAGAAGTCAATTTCTGGAGAATTTTCTTGATCCAGATTTGTAATTTCACCAGTAAAGAGAACTGATATGGAAGCTCACTCCATCAATGCCAATTGGAAGTTCATGCTCTTAATTGGCTTGTCTAGGGTACTGATAGGATAAGTGACTCAGCCATAGTAGTAGAGCTAATTTGTATCAGAAGCAGGATTTAACCAAGCTCAGCCTCCCATCTGTCATGACGTTCTGCCTTTCACTTATGAGGTTACTATTAATTAATATAAAATGTTTTCACCCAGGAGAGACTTATTTATATATCTGTTTATAAGTGCTAACTCTCTTAGATTTCACTGAATCTTGGTATTGAAGCTACCAGCCTTCATGTATTGAGTTGAGTGAGAAAACTATGGTAAACAGACCACTGCCATAAAGGCTCCTTGCTTTCGCCAGAGTTTATCCCTAAAAGAAATTATTCTTTTTCCATGGTATTTTACTGATCCTTCTTGCTCTTTGTGGACATTCTTGACTTCAGATCTGTTCGTCCTGAACTCAAATCAGATTCTCCTGCTTAGCCCCGAAGATCCTTTGGGTATTTCTTCCTTTGATATTAGGGCTGCTTACTCTTTATTATTATGCTTAAGCCACTCTCCTTTTCTTCAGGTTTACTAACTCCCAGGTTATTAATCACTTCCCTACCACATCCACTGCACCAAAATAGAGACAGAATATTTGGAAGGAGAGCTTATAAACCAAAATTATTGCAGTTATCCATTTACACATGTGGCTCTCCATAAAGGATAGAAACATGTATAATCTACCTATATCGTGAAATACAGATGTGATTGATAAAATAGCTTTTGAAAACTACCTTGAAATCTTCATGAAAAAAATAGGATAGAAAATGTGCAAAACCACTGAAGCTGAGCAAAAAGAAAAGTTAAAAAATGACAGTGTCTGGGGGTTTAGGTCAGGGAGTAATCTACAGAAAAGCAGAGTCAATGTACACTACCCACAACCTTTCTGTTTCTATCTTCCCCTAAAAAAATGATTGCCAAGGTCCTATTGCATTTAATTCTCAGCTTTCTGGTACAATAAGGCAATATCAGAGAGTTGCCCTCTAAAGACCCCTAAAGCTACCTTTAATAAAACAAGGATTATTAACTTTTCTGTGCTACTTAGTCTTCTTCTCTTAAATAAATTAAAGTTTGTATTTCTTGTCTTAACATGTTCATCTACAATTTGCTTAGTTTTACTGAAAAGTTCTGAAAAACTAATCATTGACTGACTTTTTATCCCTAGATTATTATTCTGAAGTCACTACAGATAAGATCTGATAGGTTTGGGTTTTTTTTCCTTCCATATAAAGTCTAATTTTCAGTGCTTTGTAATTTAGCTTCTTTCAAAACAGAAGTAGTAAGTCCAGGATTCAATATAAATTAAAACTGTCACCTATGACTAGTTCATATAGATAGATAGATAGATATAGATATTCACACAGAGAGGTTTCTTTAAAGATAATTTTTTTAAATAAATAAAACTATATTGAGTAATGAGAGGGAGGCACAGGTAGATAGCACAGTAAATAGAGTATGGGGTCACTCTTCTTGAGGTCAAATCTGGCCTCAGACACTTGCTAGCTGTGTTACCCTAGGCAAGTCACTTAACTCTTTTTGCCTCAATTTAGTCATCTGTACATAAAGCTAGAGAAGAAAATGGGGTCAAGAAGAGTTAGATATGACTGAAAATGAGAGCAATGACATTGATTCCTCTTTGCATTTTTCATGAAGTCCTTGAGAAAAGTTTTTTTTAATTAGCATGAAAAATAATTTAAGATATGATAAGGTACTTTAAAAGCACTGCATATCTAAAAGACAACATGTCAAAAACAGTAAGATATGAATACAAGCCTCTGTAACTGTTTTAAGTACTAAAATTTGACTTCAAGTTCTATAAGATGGAATAAATGGTTTATTTAATGGACCACCATGCACTATGAAGCATAAAGATGACACATAGAATCAATTTTATTTGTAATATGAATTAAAAATTACATTTATCTTCTTATAATTTAAAAGAATGTTTGGACAATTATTTGGCTTATTTCAATCTCTTTAAAAAATACTCAAAGATAAGCCCAAAAGTAAGACATTTTTGATCTCATAAATTTCTCTGGAGGAAGCCAAGTAATTCCCAATAATTCCTTTGGATTCAGAGCAATTTTGAAGTACTGAAAGAGTACTATTGTACTTGTTCCTCTAATTCAGCAGTTCTCAACCTGTGGGTTATGTTCAATTTAAATACATCCTGCATATCAGATATTTACCTTATGATTCATAACAGTAGTAAAATTACAGTTATGAAGTAGCAACAAAGATAATTTTGTGGTTGGGGGTCACCACAACATGAGGAACTGTATTAAAGGATCACAGCATTAAGAAAGTTTAGAACCACTGCTCTAATCCATTCCTAACATATACCCTTCCTAGCGTACCCTTCTTTCTAGTTCTCTACCCAGTACAGCAGTTGATGTTCAGTGAAGGTTTAGTGATGGCGATGATGATGGTGATGATGATGATGATAATACACAATCTATCTCATCTATCTAATTTACTCCACTCACAGAAAGTCTCCCAATTACTCTTCATTTTAGTGCCTTCCCTCTTTTAATTGATTCCTATTTATCTTTATATAGCATGCTTGTCTATATGTGCTGGTTTGGTGACTCCCCCATTAGATTGCGAGCTTATGAAGAGGAGAGACCGCTTTTGAAGCTTTTTGTATCCCCAGTGCTTAGTATGGCATTAAAGAAATGATTGTTTTCTGGCTGACTAACTGACATGATCACTACTCTAGTTCAGGTCCCCATACCCTCTTCCCTGGATTACCACAATAATTGCTGTAGGGATCAGTGTGAGTCTAAAAGCACCTTTGGTGCTGATGGTCACAGCCCAGTTGCTAAAGCTCACTGAGCAGTCTTGTGCAAGACCACTTGCCTGACGAGCGGCAGCTGAGATTGGCTGGCTTGCCCTGTCCTCCCATTGGTCCATCCCTCTAGCACACGTAGATATCATGCTTTAATCATGTACCTCTAGGATATATAAGGAGGGCACTACAATACAATAAAGGACAGCTGCTGTACACTTCTTTCTAGCCTCTGGTCTCTTCAGTCCCTCCTGAGAATACAGCCTAAGGCTAGCCCTTAGGCTATAGAGTTAAGAAGCAGCCATTTCAAATTGCTTTCTGACTTGTTTCTCTGCTTTCAGTATCCTGCCCTCTCCAATTCATCCTTCACATAACTGAAACCACTCTTTCCAAATCATATATGCCATAGGCATACTTATGGCACATCCATGCTCAAGAATCTTCTACTGCCTCTAGAATAAAAATAATAATTCCTCAAACTGACATTTAAAGCCCTTTAAAAATAAAGTTCCATGCTGTGAACTGATCCAACCATTTTGGACAGCAATTTGGAACTATGCCCAAAGGGCTATAAAAATATGCAAACGCTTTGATCCAGCAATACCACTTCTAGGGCTATATCCCAAATAGATCATACAAGTGGGAAAAGGACCTGCATGTACAAAAATATTTATAGCAGCTCTTTTTGTGCTGTCAAAGATTTGGAAACTGAGGGGATGCCCATCAATTGGGGACTGGTTGAACAAGTTGTGGCATATATATATACAATTGAATATTATTATGCTATAGGAAATGGTGAGCAGGCAGACTTCAGAAAAACCTGGAGAGACTTAAAAGAACTGATCTGTGTGAGGGAAGCAGAGCCAGGAGAACATTGCACACAGCTACAGCCACATTGTGCAATGACTAACTTTGGTAGACTTGGCTCTTCCCAGCAATGCAAGGTGCTAAGACAACTCCAAAAGGCTCATGATGGAAAATGCTATCTACAAACAGAGAAAGAGTTGCAGAGTCTGAATGCAGATGTAAGCCTACTATTGCCTTTCTCTTTTTTGTTTTGTTTTGTTCTTTCTCGTGATTCATTTCATTGTTTATATTTCTTCTTCACAACATGACTAATGTGAAAATATGTTTAATGGGAATGTATATGTAGACCCTATATCAGATTGTATGCTGACTTGGGGAGTGGGGAGGGGAGGGAGGAAGAGAAAACTTAAAACTCAAAAGCTTGTAGAACTGAATGTTGCAAACTAAAAATAAATAAATTGATTAATCAAAAAACAAAGGTACACCCTAGTTTTCCAGATATTATTCATTAATAAATAAGCCTACATAATTGTTCCCTACACTTGGTTTTCCAACCCCTCCCTTTGTAGTGTTGTTTTTTTGTTTCTTTGTTTTAATTGGCTATCCCCCTATGCTGGAAATTCATTTCTTCCTCACCTCCAACTGCTAGAAATTTTGACCTCTCAAAACACGTCAGGTTGGGTTCCAAATCTCATAGGAAGCTTTTCTAATCTCCCAAGTTTTTAATACTAGCTATTACCTCAAATTAACCTTTCTTTGCAACTATTTTATATGTCATGTGCCCTATTTGAATGTAAACTCTTTAAGGGTAGGTTTGTTTTTTTTTTTCATGAACTAAGTGCCTAATAAATACTTGTTGAGTGCGGTGTGATGGTGAAGGTGACGCTTGTTTTTCACTCTTCTGAAAGTATTTCTAAAGGTAAGGGCTGATTTAATATATCCCTCCTCAACCACCTCCTTTCTCACCTGCTCAATATAGTTTCCAATTAAACCAAATACCTATCAAATCACTGTGTTTTTTAAGGAAGAAATTTAGTCAAATTTTACGCACCAGGCAATGGGAATACTAAGACCAAAAACAACAATAAAAACAAAAACCAAACTCTGGTCTCGAGGAACTTTTGTTCTACTGGGGGAAACAAAATCTAACCATCTAACTATGCACAAAACATATTCAAAATAAATACAAGATATATTTAAATAATAAACTTTCACTAAAATCCATAAACAAGTTACCAGATCAAAGCAGAAACTTAAGAAATATTAATTAAACAAATGGGGGATTTTTAAAAGGAAAATCAAGTCTCACAGAATTGTTAAAACTGACAAAGGTAGTGGCTTGACACCATATGAGTTATTACCTTTCCATATTGAGACATTGATGGAAATCAACAAATGAAAAGGATCAGTTCAGGAAAAAAAGCATATCTTCAACATTTGCATGTTTAATTTTTAGACTTCCAAGCATTCCTGTGATTTTATTAGCAATCTCATTTTCATTTCTGGTGTTAACCACACTATCCAGGGGCTATATCCAGGAAGAGGGAGAGGGAGAGAGAGAGGGAAACACAGAGGGGGGGGGAAGGGAGAGGGAGAGGGAAAGGGAGAGAAGGGGGGTGTTGGCTCATGATGCTGGCAAGTTTGAGGAAAGACTAGTATCCTTCTAAGAGCTTCAATGGTCTTGTTCATCCCACCTTTGTAGATTAAATAGTTCCCTCACAGCCATTGTATATTGTCATCCTTTGCCTTTAAAACTCTAGTTTTGTTCTGCAACTATGCCTCCAAGGCATAGGGCAAGTTTTTTGGTCTCTAAGCACAAATGTGCAATGAAAGTGATGCAGCTTGGTGAGAAATTAAATGTTTGATTAAAATTTGGGCCTGAACGTCTTGCAGCCACAAGTTTGGTATTGACCAGTAATTACTTAAATCTGCCAAAAAGGAGAAAAATATTGATGGTACTGTAAATTTCATGTGTTATGAAAAGCGAATATTGTCTGAAATCAATGCTTGTTTGTTTGGTTTTTTTTTTTTATTGAGATGTTATTACAAAAGGCCATAGAATTTGAGGGAATTAAGAGCAAGAAGAAGTGTTTTCCATGTTACCAGTTTTATTTTGTGTATTGCATTTTATGGTTTATTTTGTGGTTACTGTGTTAGAAAAAGTGCCTGCTATCAGAATTAGTGTTTTCTTACAAAGAATTCTATGCATAAAAGTGTATTTTCAGCAATCTCTAGCGAAACATTATAGTATTTTGTTGTCACTGGAATCTAAACCCCTATTTCTCATAGGTTCAATGTATCAACATTTGCATTATTTTACTTTTTCTAGAAATATCCCATGAAAGTTGAGGATTGACTATGCTAATTTTAAAAAATTAACAATGCTAAAAAAAAAAGAAAATAGAGTGGCTTGGCTATTCAGGAGCAAAGGAAAGGTGTAGATACCTTAGTATGCCTCCCCAAGCAAATTCTTTGGTACAATCAAAGGGATATGACAACATTTCCAAATTCTACCCTATACAAACTAGAAGTTCAAACTTTTAAGACTGTTTCTGTATTTTGTTCATATAGTCTATTCAATTGTACCATGCATTATAAAATAGACAGCTTTATTAATTTATACATTGGTTTAATAGCTATTGTTCAAATATCCATGTACCCCTCATGGTTTTCCTTTATCAGTACTCTACCAGAGTACAAGAGTTTTAGGTACAAAAGAGTATCTACTGAAATTAATTTAACTAGGGCAATAGAGTAATAAGAGATACATGTTTTCTACAGATGATGATAAGGAAGGCATAGACATGGCTATTACTTAGTATTCAGAAATTTCTTAAATAAAAAGTTAAACAAAACATTATGAAGATAAATAAAGGAAAAGATAAAGGAAATATTGACTTTTGATTAGATAGGGAAAGGATAATGTGCTATACAAGGACTTATTGTTTAAATTATGTACTAAGAACATGTATGGGCAACAAATATATTGTTAGGATTGAAAACAAAGCTAAGACTCTAGAATAAAGGAAGATAGATGGATTATGTAATTAGCCATGGTCCAGGTGATTCATATCTTAGACATTATTCGAAGCACTGACAATACTAAAGGACCACAAAATATCATTTGTGAGAGGTCACAAGGAAAAGTGAAAGAATATATGGAAGATTAGAAAATGATCTACATTTATCAAAAGTGGAGAAAAGGAATAAAATTTACATATCTTAAAGCTTCGTGGCTATACTGAGGAAGATAATAATAAAATCAATTTGCAAACACCTTGAAAAGAATAAGGGAATTAATAGCATGGTTTTTAAAAGAACTTTATGATACAGGGATAGAGTTCTAATATAGGAAGTAGTCATTTTTTCATACATTAAGGGTATCACTGACCAGACTTGTTCTAGTTTTCTACTCCCAAACAAAAAGACTTAAGAATCCAGACTATTCTTTAAAATTTAGAATTAAGAAATAGTGGTAAAAGATTACAGGAGTCATGATTATTTTTATGGACAATAGTAATTCTTGGTGTGTCATTCAAAGACTTGACAAACTTCCTAGACTATTCTTTGTCCATGTCCTCCCAAATTTTGGGCATAGCAGTTACTCCCATGGTCTTGAATAACATTCTCACTTTCTCTCCATGTCACAGACTAACCACAAGAACTAAAATACACTGTGATTAAAATATGCTAAATTACTTATATCATAGTAGTATAGTCACCATGGTAACTAAGAATGAATTAGTACCACATTTAGCTTTTCAAACTAATTTGGTTTCAGGATAAGAAATTGCCTCAATGGCTTTTTGTAATCTTGCTACATCTTCATGGTGATATAAATCAGCCTTAATTGGGCAATAGAACTATTTTTAAAAAAAACTACCAGAATGAATTCCTACTCTTTGAAATGTAATTGTACATTTGTGTCAATAAGTACCCAAAACAAAGAAACAAAATCTTGTAGAAATGCTTGGAAAAACCTTAAAGGAGATGGTAAACTAAAAACAATAACTTTTTTTCCATTTTCCCTTCAGAATATTTTTCTCACAAAAGTATACTAATATACCAAATGGGGCTCATTTTAGACACATACTGTATACTCTTTATTTAGTGCTGTAATTGAATTCAGTCATCTCTTATTACCTTTTGGGCAATTTAAACTTTAAGAATAAAATATATTTGCAGTCATTAAAATAAATATTTAAACAAAAATAATTTAGACAAAATATGTAAAACTCCAGGAAAGAAAGAAACTGGAGAATACCCACAGATGGTAGAAGCAATAAGAATTATGAAGGTCATTTTCTTCAATAACAGTTTTCATGGAAAATGGTTCCTTAGAGAATCTACTGCCCAGCCTCCAAAGGGAAATAACAGTACGTAATTCTCTCTACTATGTCTTTGCATGGGTGGCTTAAGGAATTAACATAAATTAATAGGAGTTTTTGAGAGGAATATAGAATTCAAAGGAAACAGGTTTTATCTGCAAGATGAGCAAACAATGTTTTAGAGCTGATCTATGAATATTTTTCCAACTATTATTGAGTCTTTGACAAACTATCTCATCATGAAGTAATGTAAAAACCATGAACAAATTGATCCTCCTTTTAGAAAAGACAGATGCAAGATGTCCTTGGAAATAACTGAATTATCCACCTGTTGTGTTTCCACTTAAATTCATCCTCAAAATTTTACTTACTCAAATGCTCCTAGAAACCTTTCAAAATAACTTGCCCAGAAAACTGCTTCCACCTTGCTTCTGACAGTGCAATCAAAAATGGTTCTTAATAAGTTTGAAGCATTTCTCCTTTTCTGTTGCCAGATTCTTATTTTGAAATGACCAGATATTGAATGTCAGGTGAGAATATCTTAAGAGGAGGCGGGGGGAGGGGGAGTGACTATGAGAAAGCAAAAAGGGGAGACATTTTCAAATTTCCCCTATTCCTCTTGCTCTATTCCTAATTCATTCCCAAAATGCAACTTTCCCATCATAGCCTTCTTTCTAGTTCTCTATTCAGATTATTTCTGCCTAGATTATTTCCCCTGCACTCTTCTAGCTCTATTTCTCATTTACTGTTCCCACTGAACAACAGAATCCTTAAACTTCAAGAGAGGCACTGTGTCATACTGCAAAGAGTACTAAACTGGGAACATGGCCCTGGGAAAGGATACAAAGTAGATAATCTCCAAGATCTCTTTTAGCTAAGAAATTCAATGATTCTCTGATTCTATACCTCAGGCTACCATTTTCAACTGTCAGTTTACTTATTTACTCTTTGCTCTTATCCCACTGTCTGGTTATACTAATTTTTTCCTCTCTCAGTAAATTCAAGTAGGGGACAATTCTGTAAAGATTGGGTATTTGGCAATACCATTTATTCAAAGTGCTCTTAAAATTCGATTGTTAAAAATTAGCATTACCTGTTCAATTTCTTGCACAGTTTACCTAAGTCACTTTGTACAAGCTTGTTAAAAAAAAAAACAAAACTTGGTCTCAATTCAACAGGTGTTTCATCTTAATAGAGCATTTAATATCATTAAAGGATCAAGAAATGAAACATGTTACTAAGAGAATTGACTTTTTTAGATTTTTCGGACATATTTTTAATAATATAATATGCTGATTAAGCAAATATATACCTTTAATATCAATTTAGGGTCAACATGGTGAACATCTGGATGTTTTAAATAATATTACAATTAGGACAATAAACCTCTCATTCTAAGAAATCCCTAATAAAGAATGAAAAATATATCTTAACATCAGTTCTTCTCCTACAGCAATAGCTCCTCACTTTGTTGAAGCCATGGAATCCTTTGGCAGTCTGCTAAACTCTTTAAACTCTTCTTCAAAATAATATTTAATGCATAAAATTAAACTCTACATATAAAACATGTATATGTATTTACATATACATATACAGATATATATATATATGACATATTTTCCCATCCTTAAATTGGATGATTTAACTCTATCTATAGGCTTCTAAGAACCCCTGTTAGAAGATGTGATTGGATAGAGCACTGGGCTTGGAGTCAGGAAGACTTGAGTTCAAAGCCAGCCTTAAATACTCACTAATTAAGTGACTCAGGATAAGTCACTTGACCTCTGTTTGCCCATCTGTAAAATGGGAGTGATAATAACACTTACCTCTCAAAGTTATTGAAATGACTGAATGATGTAATTTAGGTATATAACTTAACACAGTACCTTGCACATAAAACATACTATAAAATTATTAACTGCTATTTTAAACTATTAATTGTAAACATTATTTTATTTCAATTATAAGACAAAGAGAAAGGTGAGATTGGACAAACCTGGATTTTTTTTGTATCTACAGTTAGTCTTATGTCTCAATTCCATTCAAAACAAATTTCAATTCATGTTTCCAACTCGTCTGACTGAATTACACATTCCAGGGAAACAATTAGACATGTGCAAACTTAAGAGAAAGTGTACCTGAAGCATAGTGGCAACACTAAAGCCAATGAGAGTATTAGGCTTGTCTCTGCCTAGCCTAACCCATTAATTTTGCAAATGAGGAAACTGAGACCCAAAGACATCAAATGACTTTTTAAAGTCACAACTGTAGCAAGTAGTAGACTGGGATTCAAATTTTGCTCCTCAGAATCAACATCCAGGTCTCCTTTCATTAAATCACACCTAGGTATTTGGGATTAAATTTCTTTATCTGAAAAATCAGATTAAATTAAATGATCTCTAAGGTCTGATATAACTCTAAGATACTTCTATATAAAATTCAAATGAACCATAAGTAGGATCATAGGCACACAGATCAGGATCTCAAAGGGATCTCATAGGTCATCCAGTACAATCTTTTCACATTAGATATGAGAAAAGTGATTTATTCCAGATCAGACAAGTAAAAAGTGTCAGAGACAGAATTTGGTTCTTTGTGTTTTATTTTGCTGCCGAGTTGACAGAAAGAGCTCCTACCTCAGGAACCTCAAATTGTATCCTAAAAATCCAAATTGAATTTCATTTCAACCAAATTATTTTCAATTGAATAAAAAAAATGTTTTAGTACCTTCTATATATGAACCAGCTACTACTTGAGTGACAGGTACTCCATATGTAATTATTAATTTATCTTTATTTAATTTTGTTGTTGTTTCTTAGTCATGTGTAACTTTTTATGATCCTACATGGAGATTTCTCAGCAGAAATATTGTAGTGGTTTACCATTTTTTTCTCCAGTGGATTAAGGCAAACAGATGATAAATGACTTGCCCAGGGTCACGCAGCTCTTAAGTGTTTGAGGCCAAATTTGAATTAAGCTTTTCCTGACTCTAGGCCCAGTGCTCTATACACTAAGCCATCTAGCTGCTATTTAACTTAATATTTAGATAAAAGAAAATCTCAGGCAGAAAACTTTTGCTGTTGATGTTTACTAAAAAAATGTTGGTAGCCTCTTTTGAATATTTTAGGTATAAAGAGATAGTAGGCTATAGTGGCTATATAGTGAAAATAGCTAACACCTGAGTCAAGAGACTCTAGAGTCAAGACGCTCTCTGATATATCTGCAATCAATCTAACCAATCAATAAACATTTATTAAGTGCCTACTATGTCCTAGGCTCTGAGAATACAAAAAGAAGCAAAAGACAATCCCTGCCCTAAAGGAAGTCACTATTTAATGTGGGAGACAATAAATAAATATATACAAACCAGCAATGTACAGAACAAAATTGAAATAATTAACAGAGAAGTCATTAAAATTAAGAGTTGGGGAAGAGTTGATGGGATTTTCATTGAGATCTCCTGAGATGCTCTGAGTAAGCTTTGGGAGAGACTAAACTTTTTACTTCCCTAGGCAACTAGCTAAGACTGTAAGTTGCAGAACAACTGCTGATCTGAACTGTTAGAGGGAATCCCCTATACCAATTACATCAAAATTCTGAATTAAAAAAAAAAAACAAGCAAACAAAGTAAATCAAACAAAATAAAGTTCCAGCACAATATCAAAAGAAAGAATTGAGGTTATACCCTAGATTTGCTATTAAACCAAATGTAACTGTGTGACCATGGGCAAGTCATTCAACCTCAATGAGTCACATTGTCTTCATCTGCAAAATGAGGTTGGAAGAGATGGTCTCTAAAGTTCCCTATAGCTGCAATATTCTGTAATTCTACAAAATGACTTAATACAACTTAATAAAAATCTTACAGTGAAACACCTGCAGATACCAAATACTACAAAACATAAATCATGAAAGAAGCTGACAATAAATACAAGCTTGAGAAAAGCTAGGAACCATAGATGCCAATATCATTTCATGCTCCATTGAACTCTGTAAGCGAAAATGACCTCTTTCATAGCTCTTGGGCTTTTTGTAAAGCTCTCAACTTCTTAAGACTCAATAGAAACAACTGTAGCAAAAGGAATTGTGGTCTAGTCATTGCATTCTGGCATTAGAAATCTTTGACCTTAACAATCAAAAGTTTTATTTAAAGCCCTCTTGACAAGTGACTTTTAAAAAGGGGATAAAGGGGGCTAAACATGTCCTTAGTGTACATTTGTTAGTATAACAGTATTTAGTTGTAATCTCAAAAGATGTGATGAGGAATATGATCTAAATAGTAGTTTGATATTAAAATATTCTCATTACTGTTATTACTAATAATCAATACTGTTAATAATTTTTGGGGAAAATCTTCCATAGACTAACTAGAAATTTAAAATAAGCTAATAGTTCTTTAATGTCAAGCCTTGGAATTATAGGCAATAATTACTATTTTACATGTGTATATGTTGCAGTATGGCCAAATATTATTTAGGTGCAAGAGGAATAAAATAAGCTGGTATGAAAATACATTGTCTTTTCATTTGCTCTAAACCTTGGGATTCCCAGTAAATACCATAATAAATGATTTATTTTATTTTTGTTTTAACTTCTTTTTTGCCTTCTTTTAGAATCTATTTGAAAGATAGTGATCAGGATTCAACAATAGAAAACAAAATGTGAGAGAAGGCGGTCTAGTAGCACCAGATATCAAACTATGTAACAAAGTAGTAATTATCAAAAGAATTTGGTCCTAGATAAGTACTAGTAGAGTATCAATGGAATAGATCCAGGGGGAAGCTGAGGCCTCAAGGATACATATGGCCCTCTAGGTCCTAAAGGCCAGCCCTTCAAATCCAAATTTTCTGTGAAGTTTCAATTTAGTCAGAGGGCCACACTCGAGGACCTAGAGACACTGTGAAGACGACATGTGTCCTCAAGGCTGCAGGTTTCCCATCCCAGGATTAAGTATACAAAACATGGGAACAGATGAGCACTGTAGTCTAGAGCTTGATAAACCCAAAGATGCCCAGTTATTTGGGGAAGAATTCACTATTGGATAAAAACTACTGGGAAAACTGGAAAGGAGTATGGAAGAAATTAGGCATAGCCAAATATCTCACACAGCATAGCAAAATAAGCTCAAAAGGAGTACATAGTTTAGCCTATCATAAAGGGTGAAATCACTAACCAATTAGGGAATCATGAAAAAAATTACATCTCAGATCTAGGGACAGGAGAAGAGTTCATAACCAAACAAAAGAAGAGAGGTTGATGGGAGGTAACACTGATAACTGATTACAAAAAAATTAACACTTTTTGCACAAGCAAAATTAATGCAGCTAAAATTAGAAGAAAATCAGGTATCTGAGGGAAAATCTGTAGCAGTTTCCATGATAAAGGTTTCATTTCTCAAATATATAGAAAACTAAGCCAAATGTATAAAGTGGCCATTTCACAATTGATAAATGGTCACAGGATAAAAAAAGTCAGTATTCAGAGGAAGAAATCAATAGTCATAAAAAATAGTTCTAATTCACTAATAATTAGAGAATGATTCTGAGGTATCATATCACACTCATCAGATTGGTTAAAATGACAGAAAAAATGACAAATGCTGGAGGGGATGTAGAAAAATTGATACCCATGCATTGCTGATGGAGCTATGAATTAGTCCAACCATTATAGAGAATAATCTGTAACTATGCCTAAAGGGCTATTAAACTGTGCAATACCTCTACTAGTTCTATTTCCTAAGGAGATCAAAGGAAAAGGAAACGAACCCATGTGTACAAAAATATTTAGATCAGCTCATTTTGTAGTAGCAAATATTGGAAACTAAGGGATACCCATCAATTGGAGAATGGCTGAACAAGTTATAGTATATGAACATGTGGAATACTATTGTGCTGTAAGAAATGATAGCATGGTTTCAGATAGCATGATGCAAAGTGAAATGAGTAGAAATAAGAGAAAAATTTATATGGTTACAGAAATAATGTAAAGATAAACTGTGGAAAAACTTAGTAACTGATAAATGCTATGATTTGCCACACTTCCAAAAAACTCATGATATAAAATTCTATCGATATCCAGATAGATAATTGATAGTCTAAGAATGCATTTTAAAGCACTTTCCTTTATTTTTCTTGCTTTTTTTCCTTTTTTTGATATAGCTAATACAGAAATGTGTTTTGCATGATTTCATATGTGTAATGAATGACATATTTCCTGACTTTTCATTCAGTGGAGGGGCTGCAGAAAAGGAAAAGAAAAATGGAATTAAAAATAAAATTTAAATTTAAAAAATCTTAGTGGTGAAAAGACAGACTGATCAAATCTAATTGAAATTTTATGACATGAACATATAATGGCAGAAATCTAAAAAGTATCCATTGATGAGAATTTTTTTCAAAGAACTTTACTATCCATATCATATTTCAGTACTAGATTTTTTTTGCTATTTTTTAGTCATTCCATCCATAACTTATTAACACATAAAGATTAAATCATTAGATAATCATAAAATATTGATATTCTCTCCCTATGTCAGAATCAATACATCTTCAAAGTCTTTCTCTGATACTACATTTGAAAGAGTTTGCATATTGATAACTTCAGTTTGCAGAAATACAGAATTGGATTACATAGGTACTACATGATCTTCAACTGGATCCTTTGAAATCTGCTTTTACTTATAGTTTAAATTTTAGAAAAGCAGATTTCAAAGGGTACATTAGAAAGATAGATAAGGTCTCATGGGCTCAAATTCTACTTAGCAAGTCAGCTGAGTTATGATAGGAAACTATGAATAATGAAATTGTGAGAAGGGAAAAAAATATATTGAGAAGGAAAAATTGGAGTTCTTTTAAGAGACCAACATAAATACACAGGACATTTATTTTCTAACTTAGATATTTTATATACACACACAAACACACACACACAAGCAAGAATATAGAAGCAAGAATAGGTAAGACAGGTTGAACATAAAAGAATAATAGAGTCCTTTAAAATAATATCTGAAATGTGAAAGCCCAGAATGAGCTAAGGCTGACAAAGGAAGCTAAATTAAAAAAAAAAAGTTTTAAAAAGTCTTTGTTGTGGGTAGAAGGAAGATCAAAGAAGAGATCGGACAACTGTTTGGGGTTGATGGGATAATGAAAACTGATAACAGAGGGGAAGCAGAACTGCTTGATTTTGATGATTCTTCTGTTTCCTCTGTCAAGAGAAAAGGCTCTTTGTACTAGATATGTCGAAACAAAAATGGTTAGCAGGGAATTGATATCCAAGTTAAGTGAGAAGATAATAAAAATTTCCAAATACTACATCCCTTGACACCAAAAATCAAAATGCAAAATCACCAAAATACATACAAACACACACATACACACACACACACATACACAGGCAAAACTCGTAATTATGATTGTTAAGGCTTTTCAGTCGTATCCGAAAAATAATGGATAATCATAAATGTAGCATCAAATCGGGGAAGAATATATGTCCTAATTTTCCAGAAGAATAAGAAAGAAGAAGAGGAGAAGGATGAAGAGGAAGGAGTAGAACAGTCTTCAAAGTATACCAGTGAGTTTGACTTCAACTCTTCAGAATGCTGCCAAATATCACATTACTTTTGCCGGGGGGAAGGGGAAGGGATTGTAATCCTTGATGAATTGAGAACTTACAATAAAAAACCCCAATTTCCTTTCATAAATAAATATTCTCATATAAACTGGACACATATACCTGATTCTATACTTATATAGTTTAATTTCTGAGTTTAAGTGAAGGAATTTGCATATATTTCCACTATATTTCTTCCTCCCATCATAACCTTCCTATTAAAATATACTGGGATCATTCTATCCCTCCCAGTTAAGTATCATATAAAAATCTGACTAGAGGAGCTGATCATGATGTAGCATTAGCTTGGGGTTATTTTCAACTTTAGAGATGTGGTAAAGGCCTGAGAAAAGGAGATGTTAGCTATCCACTGATTAAAAAGGAATATAAGTGGAATACCAGTTGCATTCCAGCAATCTAGAAGCCTCCTGATAGTCTTAGTGTGAGCGTAGGATTATAGAACAGGTGAATGAGTTTGTTCCCCATGCCCTGGTGACTGCATACCAGAATAGCATGGAGGTTATTGAAGGATGGAAGAGGAGATTTGCTTTGGAAATCACTAAGGATCCAGATGTGTCCTGGGACTTAAGAAGATTAACAGGGTTTTTTGTTTTTTTTGTAAGCAACTAAAATACAACATGCTTAAAACAAAACTCATTCTCTTCACCCCCCCCCCAAAAAAATACCTCCCTCCTCTTGCCTCATTTCACTATAAATGTTGAGGGTGGCACCATCCTTTCAGTCACTCAACCTCACAACTCTGTAAAACTCAATTCCCCATTTTCCTTCACTCTCCCTCCCCATACTGAATCAATGACTCTCTCTTAAGATTTCTACTTTCACAAAATCTTTTGTATCTGCCATCACACACAGGACCACAAACTCCTTCAATCATTCATCTCTTCTTACTCCCATGGGTTCTCTAGAATTCAATATAAACTGCTCTGATTTAAAATTCTTGACAACTTGATGCCAACCTGCCTTTCCAGTTTTGCAGAATGGCATTTTTATCCTTCACTATCATACATATTATTCAAACTCAGCTACTAGTTGCTTATAGGTGATTTTCCGTTTGTCATATCTGTACTTTTGCATAGGGGCTGTCCCCCAGTGCTGAAATGCACTTCCTTCACATGCCTTAGTCTTAGAAACCCTAGCTTCCATCAAAGTCCTGCTCAAGTGTTACCTTCTACATAAAAACTCTTCTTAGTCCTCTAGTGTTTAAAGACTCCCCCAAAATTACTTCATATTTATTATATATAAAGTATACATTGATTTAGAAACACATATAAAGTATCTCCCTTAATAGAATGTAACCTTTAGATAGAGACTTTTTTTGTCTTTTTTGTCCCTAGTGCCTAAGCAAAGTATGTTGTAAGAAATGCTTGCTGATTGACTAACTGATGACTAATGATTGACTAAACGAAGTCTATGGTTCTATAGGTATTTCCTGGTATAAAATTTGTTTTTTTTTTTAAATATGTACTTCTAATCACTTAATCTTTGCAAAAAGCTTCTGAACAAAAATTCTATTTTTTGTTGAATAAGAATGAGAAACTACATAGTACTTCTAATCAGGAGTACATGGCATGAGAGGCAAAAAGACAGAAGGAATAAGTTGTTAAAAATAAATTCCTATTTATGAGAGCAATGTCCAAAAAAAAAAAAAGAGGAGGCATGATAATTAGGATTCTATTTAGGAGAGCCCAGGGATCAAACCTGGGTCAGGGCACAAAGAAGGCCAGTCAGCTCAGTTTCTCAAATTTAACTTAATGATTACTGAAAGATGAACATAATAGATAATATTCTATTCTTTCATTTTAATTCAGCATGCATCTTTGCATTCCAAGCAGATGTTCAGTAAGCAAAGTATTTTCATGGCTTTTCTTGGTAATCCCTCTGCAAACTGCAACATCTACCCCCATATACTCCCTGTGCTGCTTTGGAGTCTATCATCAAGGAATCAAACTATAGTTTTATTTGGATTTTCCACCTTTTCTACTTCATTCAATTGTCCAGGTGCCATTATTCAACAATTAGATATCTGCTGATGTCCTACAGAAAATGAAGGTATTAAACAGTTATCTGTGAGGAAATTTTTTTTAAAATGCCCAAACTTCTAGTCCTTTCCTTTTCTGCTCCTTTTCTCTCATCTTTTCTTCCTTTTGGTTAAACAAATATTTATTTATTTATTTTTAAAACATATACATATATATATATTTTAACATTTGATTATAGAACTTTATATTTAATTATGTTAAATTCTATATCTATATAGTTCATAAAACTATAGGCTATTAGAGCTGGAAGAAACTTTTGAAGGTATTTCATTGAGTCTGTTATTCTGTACAAAATCCCCCCTATAGCAGAACCAACAGGTGATCATATTGCCTCTGCTTGAATAGAATACTTTCACTAATAGACCATCTCACTTTTGAAGAACATTGATTGCTAAGTAGGGGCAGTTAGTTTCACAGTGGATAGTGTGCAGGGCATGAGATTGAGAAGACCCATCTTTCTGAGTCCAAATCTGACTCAAACACTTACTAGTTTTGTGATCTTGGATAAATCACTTAATCTTAACCTTGTTTGCTTCATCTTCTTCATCTGTAAAATGAGGTGGAGAAATGGCAAACTTCTTCAGTACCTTTGACAAGACAACCCCAAATGATGTCATGAAGAGTTGGACATGACTGAAAGGACTGAACAGCAACAACAATTGCTAAGAAAATTGTTTAAAATATATGCTGAAACAAAATTGAAACAAATTTGAAACAAAATTGAAACAAAATCCTCTTCCCTATAGCTTCCATTAATTAGTTCCAGTAATTCTGTCCAGAGTTACAGTGTCATCTCCCTATTCTACATGATAACTTTCCAAATAATTGAATGCATCAATCATACTGCTCTTAAGTTTTTCAACAACTTAATATCCCCAGTTTCTTTCAGTATGCTTTGCAAGACGTGACTTTGGGTCCCCCTTATCATCCTAGTCACACATTTTTAGCTAGTAAAAAAAATTACAGCTAACATTTATTTAGTGTTTTGTGGTGCCCAAAGCATTCAACATACATTATCTCATAACAAACCTGTGCAGGAGATACTACCACTAAGCATAATTTAATAGCTAAGGTTCAGAATGGGTAAGTGATGTGCCCACGGTCATACATCTAGTAGTGACTTATGTGAGAACTGGACCCCAGTCATCTTGATTCCAAGTCCAGTGCTCTAGCTACTGTGGCATGGTATCTGTTTTCTGACCTAGTAATGTCAATGTACTTCTTAAAATACGTTTCACTGAAAGGAACTGAGTATTCCTGTATATAATAGTACAATAATGCAATACCAAGTCCTCTAGTGCACAGTATATAGTGATACTCTCCCTTTTCTTACTCTGGATACCATATTTCTATCAATGTAGCTAAGACTGACAGGTTATTGTTGTGATGCTGCTGGTAATGTGTGTGTGTGTGTTCATAACAATTTCATATTATCGATTCCTATTGAGCAAGCTCATAGTCCACTAAAATGTCAAGGTTTTATTCTTTTGCCTCAGGAAAAAAAATTACTGAGCAAAATATTCTTCTTAGGATTCAAAGGAAAAATAATTGCTACAAATTTCCTAGTAATTCTCCCTGGAAAAGAAATGGATCCTGAAATTTCTGTTTCCCTTTTCCTGGGTATATCTCTTATCTGATTCAGATATTGAAAAGCTCCCAGGGATGATGGCCCTTCAGAATCACAACCCAAAGAAGAATTAGACCTCCAGGATCTGACCTCTATCCATCTGTAATATATGCCATCAACACCACACAGACATTAATGGTGTTTTATAATTGAAGTCACCTGCCCCCTGTGGGGTAAGGCTAACTGATGATCCCACAAATAGAGTCACCATTAGCAGAGTTTTATTGGTTTAACTTGCTCAGCCAATAACAACTTGCTTGCCTTCTTCCTGCGGGGCTCACTCACTTCTACTTACCTTGAACCTCTCACTTTTAACCTTAGTGTTATCTTCCTGTTAAGAATTTGTCTGTTCTGTTATCTGTCCTCTTTAGTTCCTACCCAGTCCCAGTAACATTTTGAACTATGTCATCAAGTCTGCTTCATCTAGTGGATCTGTCTGCCACCTATCAAACCTGTTTCCATGGCAATTCTCCAGCTTCCTATTTATAAGCTTTTTAACTCTTACGGCTCTTTGCAGCACTACCTGCAAACTAAGCTTCATCTAGTTATTGAACATTCTCAGTCCAAATAAAGCATTTCTAAATCCTATATTTCTTTAGCTTACTATGGATACCTCAATTTTTTTAACCTTGTCTATCACTAAACATCTCCAAATATTGTGCATTTTAGCATAACTGCACCATGCACTAGGTCTTGCATATATCGAATATTGTCCTGTCTTTTTGCTTTCATTCATGTTGTTACTTCTGCCTGGAATATCTTACTCTTTTTTCTATCCCACTTGCTTTCTAATATTTTTTGAAATTCTCTCCATCCTTTATAGCTCAGACAAAATATCACTTCATTTATGAATTTTCAGTTACCACCCTGCTCACTTTACTTTATTATACTGAAAAGACCACTAATTTTAAAGCAAAAAGTCCTGTATTTGAGCTCCTGGCTCTGAAATTACTTGTATCTTTATTGGCAAAGCACCACCTCTCTGAACCTCATCTACAAAATGAGAATAACATTTGCAGTATCTTGTGATAATTTTAATAAGGAGAATGTTAAAAATACAGAATCTTTTTAATACAAGGTGATATACATTATATGCAAAAATGAGGAAGAGAGTACTATGAAAAGTGTACTTTATGGTCACTGGATCAGAGTTTTTATTTTCCAGAACTTTAAAAAAAGTGTTTCCCTGAAGTGGAGGGTACACAGCTCAATATGCCCAATATTCCTCTCATTTGTTATTATTTGTGCTCAGATGTCAAAGTCACACTCTGGTAATAATTAAGTTTTAGAATGTAGAATACTGAAGGTCATGGAGCGTGTATACATGGCTTGATTTGTGGGAAACTGAGCTCAGTGACACTCATGGGAAGTCTTTTACTAAATATTATTTTGGGATAATAATGCTAATGTGCCTCAGAGACAGAGTATTATGAAGACATGATACATTTTATGGGTGGAGATGTGTGATTCTCATTAGCTGAACAAAATTAAATGGATGTAATCACGGCAGTCAGGGGAAACCACTTCTCTAGCCAAGATAAATTAAAGATATGGCACCCCTGAGGTGCAACCTTTGATGTTGATTAAAGGTTTCAGACTATCTCCTATGGTTGAATGCAATAGACACAGAGTTCTAAAGTGAATGGAAAGTAAGTCTGTGGCCTTTTATCTAATTGCCAGAACTGTAGCAATAGTAATTAGAAAGACTTGGGGGTTTCAGGAGAAATATGGAGAACCAACAGGCAACTCTTTAGTATTTTATGAATGTTAAGTGCCCCAAGATTAAAATATTAAAGGCAATTATCTTTTTCTTTAGCTGCTACTAAAGAGGATTCTGCATATATACTTAAATGTCCTGTCATTACTAAGATTGATAGAATTAGAGACAGAAGGAAAGGTCCCACAAAATAGTGTTATGAGCACTGTATAGTAGGAAAAATTGGAAATAAAGCAGGTAGTCATTTGCTGAAGACTGTCTGAAAAAAATGTGCCAATTAAAATGCAATAGTATATTATTGCACCATAAGAAATGGCAAATACAGGCAATTAAGAGAAAAATATCAGGAAACTTCCTGAACTAATGCAGAGCAAAGAAAACAGAGAAAGGACAGAAGTATACACAGGTACAATAATGTAACTGAAATCAACATTAAAAAACATCAGAATTCAGGTGGAAATTAATGACCAACATTGCTTCCAGATGGAAAGTGGTAATGACTTTTCCCTAGTCTTGGTACAGAAGTGGTGACCTACATATGTGGAAGAGTGCTTTAAGGTGCTTTAAAAGTCCTGTAAGGCACTTTTGTTGTGCTTTCCTTAACTCTTATTTGCATAAAAGAAAGTTCTAGAAGTGAGATTTTGTCAATCTATCCATAAAATTATATATGTATACATATGCACACAAATATATATTAACATTATACATATATAATAGAATAAAATCATATGTAAATGTATTCTCATTTCATTTTCATAACAATGTTATAGAGATGAACTTCTACCTATTCATCCATCTATGCAATTATCAACTTGCCTATGCAGCCATCTCTTTCTACCTATCCCCACCCCCTCTCTCTCATCTCTCTTTCACATATGGGATTAAAATGAAATGTGACATAAAAAGAATAATATTCTCCTATTTCTCTGCTGTTTCTCTCTTTGCTTCTCCCGTACATTAAACTTCTTCAAATACATTCATTTGAATTCCACAGTATCTTCATAACAGGACTGATATGAAAGGTGACAGTTGTCAAACAAAGAATGAATTCAAATGCAAAGCTCATATTTACAGAAGTCTTCCTTTCTGACAGCCCAGATATTTTGGCATTACATATGCCTGTTTGCATTGATTACACTTGAAAGCACACCTATATAAAGTAAATAGCCTGTCAAGGAAACGTACACTATAGCCAAAAGTGACTTTCCAAGGATCATTTGAAAATTTACAGCAGGAGACAACAGTGGGAGTCACACTGAAAAGCCTCACACTGTTTGATAATAACCCTAGGGAAGAGATTAAGATAAGCAGTCTCCATTTTCTGGTTACTTTAAATATGTTATAATTTAGATTATCAGAAGTAATTATCTAACTTGTTATGCACAATTGCTCCCAAAATTCTCTATTCACCCAGAAGTTGAGGATTCACAGAAATATACCTTACACACTGTTACAATACAAACACACACCATGTCCATTATACTACGAGCTCCTTGAGAGTAGATACTGTCCTTTGCTTTTCTTTGTATCCCCAGCACTTAGCACAATGCCTGGTACATAGAAGGAGATAATCATCGTATGAAGTTTAGTTACAACAATTTTATATCAATTACCTCAAATATTTTTATTTGAATTTGGTTGAAACACTAGAAATACCTAAGTTGAAGGAAGTTAAAATAAATGTTTAGCTCTCATATATTATGATGAAGAGTCACTGAATGGATAAAAATGACAAGTTGTTTCTACAGTTAAGTATGTGCCCTTGCTTTGAATCTGTAGTTATCCTTCTGGATAATTGAAACATAGGTTAATAATACATTGTCTCCTCACCTCTGTCTCTTGCATTTCCCAGCTCCCTCAAAGATCAGTTCAAATATTATCTCCAACATAAGGTTTTTCCTGATTCTTCCCAACTACTGGTCCCTTCTTTCCTCTTATTACCTAGTATTTCCTTTTTGTACATTTTGCATTACATTATATATGTGCATACTAGCTCCCCTGATATTTCTGAAAGCAGAGGCTGTTTCAGCTGAGCCTTGCCCATGATTATATCAAGTCTTTGTTAAGAAACAGAACTTGTGATACCTAGACAGCAACAGGATGTAAGAATTGCACAGAACAGGGAGGAACTAATGACCATATAAAAACAGAAGCACAAGCTGGGAGAAAGCAGAACCGAGAAGGGAACACTTGTGGTGGCCAGCACTCTGTCTGTTCTGTTTGTGTCTGTAACACTTTGTACAGAAGCCCTGGGACCTTAAGGGAGCCTTGAAAGAGGATTTTCTTGTTGTCTGTTTACAGAAGTCCTGGAGAAGGGTTTCAGAGGTCCTGGGACTATCCTGATGATTTGTGTTGAGTTCTCAGACCTTGTTTGTGGGTCTGTGTTGAGTTTTCAGACCTTATTTGTGGGTCTATGTTGATTTCACAGGCAGATAATGAATTGAGGATAGTGCTAGCAATGTATGTTAATGTTGTTTTGGCTCTGTTAAGGTTTGTCTTCCCAGAAACAGAAACTTTGAAGCATTTGAGGTGGACTGGACACTGTGAGCTTCAATAAAATGGGAGCTGGATGAGGAACTGGCCAAGGAACTAGACAAGAAGTAGACAAGGAGCTGGACAAGGACCTGAGAGCTGCCTGCCTGTGAATCCAGGTGACAGTTGGGTAGATTCAGGCAGGAGCTGGACACATGGAAGAGGAACTATGGAATTTGGAAGACAACCTCGAGCCAAGATGAAGAGACCTCTTCTTGGGTTCCTAATGCCAATTGAGAAGATCATGATTTATTGTGGCCTAGGGGTGGGAGAAGTTTGTACTTTCTACCTTGTACCCTTTAAGGATGATTAGGAACTAATCTCTAATCCAGAAGAAAGAAGACTTTTTGACTGAGAGATTAAGACAATGTGACCTAGGGGTGGGAAAACTGACCTTTGTCCTTTGCGTCCCTTAAGGAGGCTTGCTCTTTAAGGACGATTGAGTTAAGGATTAACTGAATAATATCTTTTGTTTAAAACTATGTGGCCACTTTAGTGATAAGTTTTATGTTTTATTTAGTTGTTAAAGTTTATTTAGTAGTTTAAGTTTTATTTAGTGATAAGTTGTTATATCATTTGATTTCTGTGAATGTTTTGCCTTAGTTTATTGCTGAATAAATAGAGAGTTCGCTAGACTATGTGATCAGAACCTTAAAGCTATTCACAGTAGCAGTCTTCAGGAGAGCTGCTTGTGCTTGTCTTTACAATTGCTTGCCCCATTCTCTGCATCCCATATATGAGAAGCTATTTAGAGACACATACATATATCTATCATTCTGTTATTCATGAAAGAGGAGGCACTTGACAGAAACAGTTTTTCCCCATAACCCAACAGTAAAGTTTACATATTAGTAAACTAGGGGTTGTGATATTTAAAGTTCTTACCTCAGAGATTAATTGAAAGGAAGTACTAACTTTAAGATACCATATAAATTTGAGATTAATTTGTCATGCAGTTAAATTGTACTGCAGTTCTAATAAATAATAGCATTAGAAATGAAACACAATATGCGAGTTATAAGAAAAGGGTTACCCAGTTTTTGTACATATGGGTCTTTTTCCCACTTCTATGATCTCTTTGGGATACAACCCCAGAAGTGGTATTACTGGGTCAAAGGGTATGCAATTATTTATAGCCCTTTGGGTATAGTTGCAGATTGCTCACCAGAATGGTTGGATCAGTTCTCAGCTCCACCAACAATTAGTGTTCCAATTTTTCCACATCCTCTCCGGCATTTGTCATTTTCCTGTTTTGTCATTTTAGCCAATCTGACTGGTGAGATGTAGTACCTCAAAGTTGATTTGATTTGCATTTCTTGAATCAATAGTGATTTAGAGCATTTTTTCATGTGCTTATAAATATCTTTAATTTCTACCTCTGAAAATTACCTGTTCATATCATTTGGCCATTTATCAATTGGGAAATGACCTGTATTCTTATAGATTTTACTTAATTCCCTGTATATTTTAGAAACTCATTGTAAAAATTCTTTCCCAGTTTCCCACTTCCCTCTTAATCTTGGATACATTGCCTTTGTTTGTACAGAAACTTTTCAATTTCATGTAATCAAGATTATCCATTTTGCATTTTATAATGCTCTCCAACTCTTCTTTGGTGATAAAGTCTTCCCTACTCCATAAATCTGACAGGTAAGCTATTCCTTGCTTCCCGAGATTACTTATGGTATCAGCCTTTATACCTAGATTGTGTACCCATTTAGACTTGACTTTGGTGTACAGTGTTAGATGATGGTCTATGCCCAGTTTCTGCCATACTATATTCCAATTTTCCCAGCAGTTTTTGTCAAATAGTGAGTTCTTATCCCAAAAACTGGGGTGTTTGGGCTTATCAAACAGTATATTACTATAATCATTGACTATTGAGTCTTTTGTACCCAATCTATTCCATTGATCCACTACTCTATTCCTTAGCCAGTACCAAGCAGTTTTGATGACTGCTGCTTTATAATACAGATTAAAATCCAGTACAGCTAGGCCACCTTCCCTAGCATTCATTAATTGCCTTGGTATTCTGGACCTTTTGTTCTTCATTTGGAGTTTTCTTGCCAAAGATACTGGAGTGGTTTGCCATGTCCTTCTCTTGATCATTTGACAGATGGTGAAACTAAGCCAAACAGGATTAAGTGATTTGCCCAGTGTCACACTTTCTGAGTCCAGATTTGAACTCAGGAATATGAGTCTCCCTGACTTTAAGTTCAGTACTCTACTCACCATGCCACCTGGCTATCCCTATGCTATTGTTAAAAGAATATAAATCGAAGTCGACAAAGAGGCAACTTGTCCTCACCACCTCATATGATAAAATATAAAACTGAACTGATGACTCTGTTGTCTGTTATGTAAATCATCAGAAAACACTCCTCTTAGGAGGAGGATAAACTCTTAAGATTTAGAGTTGATTACCATCTTCTTCAATGTAACTGTGTTCTGGTATTAAATCACTTTGACATGGAAACAAAATTATATCTGTATCAGTGAGAAATTGAAAATCTTGATGACCTTAATAGATGGAATATGCATTTCATCTCAAGGATCAGTGATTTCCTTGATGAGGTTCTTTCTCCTACAAAGTTTGATCAAACCTATCTATGACTTACTAGAGAGTCTTTGAGAGTTACTACTGCCAAAAATTTCATTATCTTAAGGCTAAACTTGGTGATAAGTATTTCCAAATAGTTACTGCAGTTTGTACTTCTGACAGCAAATCTTCAATACAACAAAGGGTTTTTACAGCAAAGTTTAACTGCCATTTCTCATATTGGTATGGAGTCAACTCTACTTCTTTCTTCCTCAAATAAGTCAGTCCCTGATAATAGAATTCATTATTATGGCTCTATACTGTGCTACTCTTCCAGATGTAGTTTGCATATATTAGATGCTTTTATTGACTTTTATTGACTGAAAAATGTTAAGTTTCATACACAACTTTTAAAACAGAGTAAGAACTTTGAAGATGGCAGTTTGGTAAATTGTGATTTGTTTGAGTTAACCCAGTCACAGAATTAGAGAATTGGAAGGGACCTAAGAGTCTATCTCTTTCAACCCATAGAGGAAAAGTTTCCTCCACTATAACATAGGTAATAAGTGGTTATAAAGTCTCTATATGAAAACTTTCAAGTAGGGGGAACCAATCACTTCTCAAGACAATACATTCTACTCTTGTAATAGCCTTAAATGTTAATAAGTTTTTATTGATATGTGCAGCTTAAACTGGCATCTTTGCAATTTTTCTACATTGTTTCTGGTTCTGCCCCAAATATCTAAAATTGCATCCATATGGCAGTCTTTCATATGTTTGTATGTGTGTATATGTATATATATGTATTCACATATACATCTACACATATGCATATGTACATATGCATATATACATAGAGAGTCTTCTTTACTCTAGTCTAGATTAAACATAGTTCCTTCAATCAGTCTTCATGCAACATACAATAAAGGCCCATCAATCCCTGCGGTGTTGATGTTAGACAGTTGTTTCAGTTGTGTCTGACTACATGATTCCTTTTGGTGTTTTCTTGGCAAAGATACTGGGTGGTTTGCCACTTCCTTTTCCAACACATTTTACAGATGAGTTAATGGAGGCAAACAGGGTTAAATGACTCACCCAGGTCACATAACTAGTAAGTGTCTGAAGCTGGATTTGAACTCAGGTCTTCCTGAGCCCAGGTCCAACAATTTATCCACTGAGTCACCTATCTACCCAGTATTCCCTGGATACTTTTTCAGCTTATCAATGTTCCTCTTAAATCATGGCACTCAGAACTTAATATTATACTCTAAAACAGAATAACACAAGGACAATGGAAAAGTAAGCAGCCACTCACTGTAGAAATAAGCAATTAAATTAGGATGATTACTTTGCAGTCCTAGTTCTATTTCACAATGGAAGAGATTCACTCTAAACTCACAATAATTTCCAAACTTTCGGTAATTAGAGGATGCTAAGTAAATTAAATGTGGTTATATTGCTACACTTTTCCACCCAAGAGCTATACTTTTACATCCTTCTATCAGAGGATGATAAATTAAATATAATAAAAAATAAGTATAAGATGAAGTCTTGATTCTACAGAGAAGGTACTGGTAGGAATTGGATTTTTTGACGCCTAATAACAATAGTCATGATCACATGTAAGTAAAGATGCTGAAATGAGATCCCAGATCACAAAATCTAATTAGAGTCAAGGAAAGAGGGATTTCTGTGCCCAGCTGTGCAAGTAAAAGAATTTATTGAAGTGCAACCTGATGTGTTTGCTTACAAGAGTCCAAAATGTCCAGGAAAAGATCCTGCTCTGTTAGTACAGCCCAGAGCAGTCTTCTATGGGCTACTTAATTGGTATGTGGAAATCAAATTACTCTGGCTCAGGCCTTCAGGTCAGCATGGAAAGCCGATTTCACTTCATTTTTCCCCCCATCATCACAGAACCAAGCACTTTATACACACTATAAATAGCAGTACTCAGGCCATTGTCATGCAGCCACCCTTTGTGACTTATGGGGCCCATCAACAACACACAACTGTTTTAGAATAAGGCGAAGAACAGCATATCTAATTGAAACTGCAGGGGTAATGGAAACTAAACAGTGAGAGGCCAGGGAGTTCTGAGGGCTTAGCAATAGATTAGCAAGACCAGGGACAAAAATAAGAAGTAAGTAAATATCAGGAATACATTGGCTTAGAAAGGAAACTGACTACTATAACTTTCTCTACAGCAGGTAAAAAAATTAATTCTAACACAGACACTCATTTACAAATGAATGTGTCTATGTTACAACTGTGTATAAATGTATGCACACACATCTCTATGTGTGTATATATTGTGTATATCTATATACATATATTTTTGTACATATGCATGTATATACATACAAAAACACAGGTATCTATGTCTATATGCTGAATATGGATTAGATCTATGATTTCACTGGCATAGGGAACTCTTCTAGGTAAGGAAACTCTTTTGATACACCATTTGAATCAATATATAATAAAACATCCATGTGAGATAAGGGAGAAAATAATTTCACATTATTATAATACAGATTAGAAGGTAATTTCAAATATTAGTGATTCAGACATTTAATACTATGTGAAATAGCAAAATCAATTCCTTCTAGAGAGTTAATATTTAGGATGGAATGTGTTTTCATTTTTTCTGTAATAATCAATAACTGTTCTTCATTCTGTTAAATGATGGATCATTGCAAAAACAGTTTTGAAATTTTGGGATATTGGTATATAAATGAATTGATAAAGAGTTGGTAAATAGAAATAGATTGGAGAAGGAAACCAATATCTTTGCCAAGAAAACTCCAAATGAGGTAACAGAGCTTGGGACATGACTGAAAATAACTGAAAAGTAACAACTAGATAGACAGATTCATTGATAGACAGATAGAAAGATATAGATAGGAATTGGACCTATGATTTCATTGATAGAGGGGACTCTCAAATAAGAGAACTCATTCTAAAAATTTACATCAGCTCTTCTGTGCAATTTATTGTCATATTTGAAAAGAGTTTCCTGAATCTCTGAGAGGCTGTGACTTGCTCCAGGTAAAAAAAAAACTGTACATGTCAGAGATGAGACTCATATTTAGGACTCTCTGGCCCCAAGGCCTAGTCTCTATTATTATGCCTCGTTGCCTCTCCTATACATAATACATGGATAATGTGCATAGCAATAGATACAGACATGTATATGTATATGTATGTATATATAATAATTATAAAGTACTGATTTTTTCTTAAAAAAACATAGAAGACAAATAACCAAAGAAAAGAAAGTCAGAGGGAAAAGTCCCAAAGGATTAGAGATTCTCATTATTGCTGGTTAAGGTTATGCCTCTCCAGGATAAAAGAGCTGTAGAAAATTAGAGCATTTATGATTATTTAGAGAGAAAATATATATCTTAGAAAGAAATATAAGGGTAAAAAAAAAACCATAAGGAAGAAAAGTGTTGCTATTTCTTGCCAAAGCTGTTTTTAAGTCTTTAGTACTACGGTTGATCAAAAACATTCTTCTCTTTTTCCTTCACTCCATTCGTCATCTTTTTTGTAATAATCACTGGCTCCTTGTGCTTCCACAACTTTAAATTGTCTGCCAACAGATCCTATAGAGTTCAGTTTGAATAAGTGGATATGCCTGAAGGCTCATTGAGGCTTTATTATCATTTTCCCTATTTTAAAGTTCAGAATAATTGTCTCCCACACTCCCACCTTCCACTCCCCTGCAGTCATGGTAGTATGTGGGAGATTTGAAGAAAAACATAACTATTTTCAATAGATTATTTTTCAAAGCAGAAGAGTAAAAGATTATTTACTAATTAATATTAACACATTTGAAATTTTCTCTAATAACCAATGTAATTGGAAAAGGGAAATAAGAAAGAAAACTACATTCTTTTCAAAGACAATTTTAGTTGGGCCATAAATAACATCCAACTCAATTTGCATCACAAATCTTATAACTGAAATCAAAATTTTGTTGTGATTGAATTCCCTTGAAATGAAATAAGTGAACATCCATAAATTTTTAGTCACTATGTCATCATGACATAGACGTGCTTGCCAAAGAACAATATTCAGAGAATGTTAACATTTTGTAAAGGCTTTAAGCATAATACCAGGGACAAGTTGAATCAACTTTCCAAGGACAAAACTGATTACGTATGAGAGGCCTATTAACAGGTATCTTTGGCAATTTATTTGGTTGTGGCAACTTGTGAAATTAAATACACACACATGAACTCACACGGTCACACATTTTCACTTAATCTTTTCTGTAGTCTAGGTGGTGGGGAACTAGAAAAGGGGACAGCGTGCTAAGAATGAAATGCTTTCAACCATCTATACACAATTATATTTGGGGGTCTTCTAATTCCTAAACTGTCTAAATTATTGCAATGGGCTCCTAATTGTTCTCACTGTCTCAAATCCCTCCCCATTTCAAGCCTTCCTCCACATTGATAACAAAGTGATTTCTCTTAAGCATACATCTGACCTTGTCCCTGCCCTACTCAGGAATTCCAGTGGTTTTCTATCTCTTACAGGATCAAATATAAGGCATTCTATTTGACTTTTAAAGATCTTTACATAGATATTTACTCTTATTGTACAAAAATCCCCCTTCATGCTCAGTAGTTTATCTAAACTAGCCTTCTCTCTATTTTTTCATATTTGATACCACATCTCTCATCTCTGTACCTTTGGGTTTCCTGACCCCATGCCTGAAAGTTATTCCCTCTTCACCTTGGTCTCAGAGAATCCCTTTGTTCCTTCAAATCATACCTCAACGTACCACCATCTACATGAATCCTTCCTTTATTTATTCTCTGATTTCGGTTCTTCCCTAACTAAATCACCTTTTATTCAGTATCTCTGACAAGAAAACAATGGGGTGTTTTGGGAATCTGAAGATCTTCCCTGCCCCCGGGCCCTTTGATAGGCTTAAGAGGCTCTAAGAACCTTCCCCTATTTGAAAGTATACTCTGCCCCCTAATAGGCTGAATTTGGTCACATGGAGCCTGTGGCAGGACGCTTGTTTTTCAGGAATGCCCACGCTTTGTTGCTTTGTGATTGGGCAGCGGGTCAAGAGGGCTGTGACATTCTCCAGTCCAGGAGAACGCTATATATACGCCCTAATGTGAGGTTTTGCTTTGGGGCTCACTTTGAGAAGAGTTGTATGATTTGGCCAGACGAGACTCTGGGAAGCTGTTGAGCACCCCAACCCTCCCACGGCTTTGAAAAACCCAGATGTTGGTGCTTCCCTCTCTGGTAACTGACTAGGTATGGATGTAATTGTCAGATGGTTGGAAATGGTCAGACGGGTGGAAGCCCATCTGCTAATCTGTTTCTTTGTCTGCTTGTAACTTCTGTTCATTAACTTGTGTTTGTATTCTGTTTGCATTCTCTGAAGTTCAGGGTGCTGACTTTTTCCCCTGAACTAGGGAAATGATATATGTCTGATTAAAGTAAGATTGTCAGCCCATTTTGAGTTGCTTTCCTTTAGAAAAGCAAATTTAAGAACCTGTGCTAGCAGCCATCCTCGGTATGCTAGGGTGCTTGCTGATACATGGGGTCACAAAGAGTTACACAGGACTGAAATTACTGAACAGAAACAAAAACAACAATGAAGTGGTATCAACCTAATATCTTTTGCCTTATTTTTAATAAACTCAACAGAAATATTCCCCTAGGGGAAAAGAAGTGCATTACTCACAGTTTTCATCATCATATGAATTTCTATATTAGGGTCTTTTTTTTTTTCTTGGAAAAAGCCTCCCGTAGAAGGGAGAATTTTATTTTATTTTATTTTAATTTTATTTTAGTTTGCATCATTCATTTCCACAAGATTTTGAGTTACATATTTTCTCCCCATCTTTCCCCTACCCACCACCCCAAAACAGCCATCCCAGTGTATCCCCCATCCCCCAGTCTATTCTCTCCTATGTCTTCCCCCCTCAACCCTGTGACTTTTTGGTAGGGCAAGATGGATCTCCCAACCACAGTGCCTGTATATCTCAAGTTCCAGTTGGATGTAGTTAATAATAATAACAATAATAATTGCATAGATAGATAGATAGATAGATAGATAGATATGTATTTATAACATTTGATTATGGAACTTAAAGTCTAGATTC
>CM053580.1:169782480-169797982 GCA_028627135.1 Pseudochirops cupreus | reverse complement strand
GCTCTGGCTGCATTCTCCTCCTCCCTCTCTTTGCCATGATCCTTCTTTTCCCCAAAGAAGGAATCTAGGGTTTGGGTGCTGTTCTTACTTTGCTTCTTATGCTTATTCTTACTCATGGTTCGTCAGTCCGTGATTTTTTTTTTAATCTCTATGGGGCTCTGCTTCCAGAAGGGAAAGCTCTGTCCCAAATTGCTGGGGTCCTCCCGGCTGCCATAGCTCTCAGGAAGGTGCTGGGTCCCTTTCCTTCTTACTTCCGGCTCACTGGATAATGAAGACTCCAGGACTGAAAGCCCAAGATGGCGATCCAGATCCAGGCTGCTCAATGTGAGAGCACTGGCCTCTGAACAATCGCTTAGTTCCCCTGCTGTCTGCAGGCCGCAGGCGCGGAAGCTGCAATGCGGAGGCAGGTGCAAAACCTCTGCCTTTTGCTTTCCCGCCCTGGAGGCTTTTCGGCCAGATGCTTTTCTCGCTCGATTTTGCAAGTCCCACTGACCTAGTTCTGAACACTGCTCACAGCTGCCACTAATCCACTCACCAGAGAGGCTCCTCTGTTTCTCCCGTCCAGCCACCCCTGGGGCATGGCCGTGGCTTCAGGCCAGGCTGGTTTTGGTTTCCAGTGCTGATATGGTTTTTCGTAGCCAAGCTGACTTTAGTGGAAGGTATGTTTGTGTGTGTTTTGGAGTTCTAGGATTCGTTTAGAGTCATATTGTATGGGTATTTTGGGGTGGCTGTGTGAGAGCTGCTATATGTTGCTGCTGCTACACTGCCATCTTGGCTCCGCCACCTATCAGGGTCTTTTCATATCTTTTTGACTAGATATTTTTCTTACCATCCTGTATCTTCAAATTGTTCTCGCTATGAAGGCTGACAGAGTCTAATATTCAAGGTTTTCTAGGAAATTTTGTACCTTTTTTTTCTTTTTTTAGAATTAAATTGATTTATTTATTTACTTTTAGTTTACAAGATTCAGTTCTAGAGTCCCTTGAGTTTCAAGTTTTCTCCCCTCCATCTCCTCCCTCCCCCAACCATGGCGGCATGCAGTCAAGTATAGAAGCTGCAAGTACTTTCACATTGGATGTTAGTCTGGTTGTATAGAAGGGTTGTAACCAATGGAGTGGACAATAGGAAAAAAGGAAACAAAACCAAACATGGACAAGAATGATAGCATGAAGATTGCTTCAATCTCCATTTGAACTCTGTTCTTTCTAGATCTTTCTCTGAATGTAAGTATCTCCTTCCATCCTGAGACTTGTAGAGTTGTCTTATAGCTGTGTGTTGCTGAGAAGAGTTCAGTTTATCCAGGTTGGTCATCACACATATGATGTGTCTGTGATTGTGTACAAGTTTTTCCTGGTTCTGCTCTTCTCACTCAGCATCAATTTGTATAAGCCTCTCCAGGTAAATATGAAGTCCATCTCCTCCCCATTTCTTATAGCACAATAGTATTCCACTACATTCATATACCACAACTTGTTTAGCCATTTCCCAATTGATGGGCATGTCCTAAATTTCTAGTTTTTTGCCACCACAAGGAGAACTGCAATAAATATTTTTATACATATGGGTCCTTTTCCCATGTCTATGATCTTTGGGATATAACCCCAGAAGTGGTATTACTGGTCAAAGGGTATACAATTATTTATAGCCCTTTGGGCATAGTTCCAGATTGCTCTCCAGAATAGTTGTATCAGTTCACAGCTCCACCAACAATGCATTAGTGTTCCAATTTTTCCACTTCCTCTCCAGCATTTGTCATTTTCCTGTTTTGTCATCTTAGCCAATCTAGCTGGTGAGATGTGGTACCTCAAAGTTGTTCTGATTTTCAGGAAATTTTGTACCTTTGATAGTATTTTAAAACAATTCAGTGTACTTTATTTTCTCCCAAATATCATAAGAAGAACTCAGTTTTATTTTTTTAGTTGTTCTTTAGTATAATATGGATATGAATATAAGTGAGTCAGTCAATCAATAAGCATTTATTATGTAATTACTTTATGCCATATATTTTGCTAAGCTCTGGGGATACTAAGAAAGACAAACATGTAGTCCGTGCCTTCTTTATAGCATGGAAATATGGAGTATAATTACCTTTGGATAATTAAATATGATTATCAACCAAGAGGATAGTGGAGAGGTCAAAGTGGATGTGAGAAAGCTATATTATGTAATTGATGAATGTTGGAGAATACAGATTAAGCATCATCAAGGAAATATATTCCAGAAAGAGAAAATGGGTTAGCCACCTAACAAAAAGAAGGGATAGTTGGACCATTCAACTGGTATCCTCTCAATATCAGGAGATACTGAAGTCCTTCAGCATACTGAGAGAATCTCCTTTTATGAACTTATCAGCAAAATGGACAAGACTTGACACGACAAGAGTTGACAGGATATTCAGATAAGATTGAACTGGCACTACCATTGGCGGTAACATCTAAGTCAATGAAATAATAGATCCATTTGAATATTTTAGAGTACTAATATAATCATCAAGTGCATACAAGTATTGATATAATCATCAATCAACTCTGATGTTGCAGATTTTAATCGCCCCTCTTAAGAGGAAGTTGTACAACATTGCATATGCTCATCCCTAGAGGAAGTATAAACCATATGTAAAAAAAAAAGCATAATGTAATTCTCCCTTTTTATTTTTAATACTGTATTTTCTATTTCAGTAAAAACAACTCAAAGATGATTTTTAACATAAGCTTTTTGTAGCAAGGAAAATTTTTGCTTGTCAGTAATAGAATTTTTCACACAGTTCATCTGAAAAATAATAGAAACAAAATGGAAAGGCTTAAAGTCTTGGGGCAAAAGCAACCTTTTGGCATTTTTTGAGAGATAGTATGCCTTTATGCCCTTGAATTTAAAATAATTTTAACTCATTTTTCCTCACAAGAGCTTAGATCTGAGCAGCCAATCTTCATGGCTAACCAAAATCACTTTAGTGAGGCCCTATTCTGATTGAAGACAACATTCACTGTCAATCAACAAGATTATAATTACTAAATAATGAATGCCTTATGGACCCAAACTAAAACTACTTTGACATCTGAATCACTGAGAGTAAGATCTCAAACCCTATAAAGAAGCTTCTAGATTCGTATGAATAAAGTTCCTGAGACTGCTGAATGCTTTTTTTTTTCTTTTAATTCTTCTTGTCAATCAGAAGGTGAATTTATGGTCGTTGGATTGCATCTTGAAATTTAGCCGACATCACCATGGTATGTGATGTGACTGAGAATGAAGAACATGTTTATATTTGTCACATTAGGGAAGTAATTGCTCAGAGAAACCAGGAGTTGAGTATTTTTTCTTTATGGTGTTCTGTATTAAGGTTAATGGGTTAATTACATATGAAACCCTATTTTGATGACAGACTGATGGGATACTTTAAAGTGACCCTAGGAACATGTTGGAGAGCTCTGTTTTTGTTTTAAATCAGCTATGCACTCACTTTCTAACAAGACACAATCACCCTTCCTGTCCAAACAATAAAGAAGACAGATGGAGAGAGATATCACTAAGTTCTCAGAAAACAGGTAAAAAAAATATAATAATAATAACTACAAGCAAATATAGCCTGCATGAATCTGGCATAAACATTTGTTAAGGAGAATTAGCTGGCAGGCAAGATTTTTTTTGCAAAACCTAGAGGCTAGATTGGTCAGGTTTCAGGGACCTGGTCAATGAAACGAGATTTAATCTCTATGGAAATTGTTAATGTCTGATATTAGGTATGTGTTAGCACAAGACAAGGGTTTTTCCTGTGAAAGATCTAATTACGCATTCTTTTAGACAATCAAGTATATTGTATAAGGTTTCAGGGAATGTTACCTTAAATAGTCTCATTTAGATTTTGCATATTCAAGTTCCTTACACATAATTTTCATATTGATATGAACCCTAAATCAGCAAATTTTTTCATGCACCTAACCTTGAACTAAGAGAAAAAGACTGAAAGCAATTAGTGGACTCTTGTCTATATCTAGGACATAAAAGTTAAAATGTGGACTATTACCCAAATCCATACATACCATCTTTGCCTTGCCCAAAGGAATTGTACACAGAAAGTGAGTTTGGTGACATCACTCATTACAACTATATTTTGTATATATCTATATCTACATAGCACAATTATTTCTTCAGTTTCTTCCTCTGTCGCCAAACAAATCTCTCATAGTTTATTTCATTATTTCATTATATTCTGACTGACTCTCTGAATCTACCTATGTACCTGACTATCTATAACCCTCCACCACCAACACCCCCTCCCCCCATTCATGGAGAGTAAAACCTGAACCATCTGTAATCCTGTAGAAATAAGTATTCTGGATTATCAGGTATTCATTTAAAGACAATTTGGCACAGTGGATAGGCCAGTGGGCTTGGAGGCAAGAAAAACTTGAGTGCAAATACTGCCTCATTTACTTTATAACTATAGAGTCCTGGGCAAGTCATATAATTTTCCTGCGCCTAGTTTTTCTCACTTTTAAAATGGTCTCTTAATTCCCTTCCAGGTCAACATTTATGATCCTTTGAACATTTTTATCCCTGATATCTTAAAAAGCTTTTTTTGTTAAGATCAGAAAACTTTCTAAAAGATCCAACATATTTCCCTTCCTTCTTTTACAGAATTTTTGAGTATATTGATGCTCATTTAATCTTTTCTTCATGTCTAGCAGTCATCATTATGAGCATCAGTTATTCTGATTAAAAAAAAAATCTGTGGACAGAGAGGCCTTAGAACATAGTGCTGAACAGATACAAAAACAACATGTTTTCTTTCAAACATCCCCACTGTTACTTAATTGTTTAGTCATTTGCCTCTCTGTCATGAAGGTACCATGCTGGTCACATAGTTAGGTGCTTAATAAATGCTAATTAGTAGATTGATTGAAGATGTTTTGAAGCATGTGTACCTGCCTGACTTCTTGGACAGTGTATTTCAGCTGTTTTTCTGCTAAATTAATTAGTAACCCAAAGCCCAAATAGCCATATCCTAAGTGCTTTGGTTTTATCATTCTTCAAAAATCTTTATTTTGTTTTACCAACAAGATTTGATCTATCAGTATACTTTACAATACACTAAAGGGGTCAGAGAAACTGAAGAGCAGCATGGCACAGTGGATAAAGAATGGGCTTTGGAGTTAAAAAAGACCTGAGTTCAAGTCTTGTTTCTGACATTTACTGCCTATGTGACCGTGCACATATCTCTCAGTGGGGAAAAAAAGTGATAGAAATAGAGGTTTAAAAAAAGGCAACTGTGTGGCACCTAAGTATCATTAATCACTAAGTACAATCATTAGAAAATACACAAACCCTCCACCAGTTAACTAAATCAGTCACTTATTCAGATTCACAATTACTAAGTATCATTAATCACTAAGTATAATCATTAGAAAATACACAAACCCTCTACCACTAGGTCACTAGTAAACCATGTTATCATCACAGCATTCAGTATCCAAGGAGAGGCCTTTTCTTCCTCTTGACTGGAGTGGTCTCTCAGATTCCCTGGATCCCCTTCCATGGTCCCAGCTCCTACCTGAATCCATCCAATAGTCACCTGGATTCAGAGGCAGATAGCTACCAGGTCCTTGTCCAGTCCTCTAGGTAGTTCCTGCTACACACTGAAGTTCACAGGGTCCGGCACATCTCAAAACCTTCACAACTTCTGTTCCCAGGAACTCAAGGATCAACCAAGCCACAAACAAAGTCTTAGCATCCCAGTTATAACTCCCAGTCCTCCAGAAGTTCAGCTGGCCCTAGGACTCAGAAGAAATCTCAGCCTTCCAGGTGTTAGCAACAACTTCAGCCTTCCAGGCAGGCCTCCAGGCAGCAACTTCAGCCTTCACCAGATTCTGGTCTCAAGAAAACTCCAACTCAGTTCTCAGTCCAGCAGTAGCAGCCCAGCTTCCAGGTGCTGCTGAGAGAAAGGCCCTCCCCCCCCTCTCATTCTCTCTCTCTCAGCTGGCTTAAGTCTCCATGATTCTTCCACCAGGATCCTGTCAGGAGAAAATTCTGCTTCTTGCACCAGGAGCTCATCAGGAGAAAATTCTGAATGTGCCAATCCCTTCCTGTTATGTCAGAAAAAGGAGACGGAGTTCCCACCTTCTTTTTCTTTCACAGAGGTTTGATTAGTTACTCAGGGCACTTTGCAACCTTTCCAGGTTGGCATTGTTGACTCAAAAGGTATTAGACAGAAATATCCTTCTCTTTTTCTTGAATTTGTACTACAGCGTTTGGGCAAGGGTTTATTTCAAAACCTCTAGATTCTCTTCATGGATCCTTTAGATCAAAGGTTCCCACACTTATTTGGCTTACCACCCCCTTTAAAAAAAAGAATTACTCAGTATCCCCCTGGAAACCTACTTTCTTTAACATTTTAATGTTTTATTTTTAATTTGCATAATTTCAAAAAATTAAAATACATATTTTTAAAAGACTCATCTCAGACTTAATAATTTATTGTAAGTTTGTGAGGTTTTTCAAGCATTGAAATGTTGGTGACATAATATTGCATCATGTAACTGTATAGTATTATATGGTAAACAAGTTATTCCTTGCACATATTCCTGCCACTTCATGCTGGACTTCTGTAACAGCAAGCAAGGTGGGACTTTGTTTTTTGCTGTTTTTCTGCATGTATTATTTAGTTTCCCAGCCTCAGTCTTACATGCCTCTGCCCTGAGTCAATCAGACATGTGCAAGTAGGCTCTAGTCAATCAGAAACTGAGTAGAAAAGTATATAAAGGCAACCAGTGTTAAGAAAGCAGGTATTAAGGGAGCTAGCACTGAGAGAACTACATAGTGCTCAGAGAGAGAAGCAGCTTGAGTGGGTGGAGGGAGGAGACCTCTGAGAGCTAGGAGGAGAACTAATGGTAGAGACTTGCTGAGGGAGCCTCTGAACTTTGAAACTGAATAGAGCTGTGGGGCAGAGACCTGCCCATGTGAGGGAGGCTTAACTTGAACCACTTTTGAGAGTTATTAAAGTGAACTGAGCTGTTATTACAGAACCTCTGAACTTTGGAGGTGAATCGAGATGACAATGCTAGTGGTGTGTGTCAGTATTATTGTTGCCCTGTTAAGCTTTGTTTTCCCAGAAGCAGAAGCCCCTGGAGCCTGCTGTAGGGCAGCAGCAGCAGGGAGAGCTTGGAGTGGAGTGAGACATGGAACAGGAGCAGAAAGCTGCCTACGTGTGAATCCAGGCAAGAGCTCAGAGTGGTCAGCCCACAGAGGAAGAGTCATGGGACTTGGAAACCAACCCTGATTTAAGATGAAAGATGATTTTACTTGGACACTTGGTATAGATTAAGGAGATTGTTCTTACAGTGACCTAGGGGTGAATGGTGGGGTACTTTCTACTACACTTTAAGGATGTGTTGTGCTAGGGAAGACTCTAGCCTAGGATCCCCTGATTTGGGGGATGCAATGATATATACTACATAATGTGTTGTGCTAGGGAAGACCTTAGGCTTGGGAACCCCTGATTGTATAAACAAGTATTTTGGGGAACACTACTGAATGCAATGATATATGTTATGTGCCATATGATATATAACATTCTCTCTCTCTCTGTGTCTCTCTCTCTCTCTCTCTCTCTCTCTCTCTCTCTCTCTATATATATATATATATATATATATATATATATACACACACACACACACATATTGCTTAAGGATGTTGCTATGAATGTTATGTTTTACTTCATTGGATAATGTTTTGTTCTGAATTGAGAGTTCATTACACTGTGTGATTAGATCCTTAAAATTATTCACAGCAGCAGTCCTCAGGTGTGCTGCTGTGATTGGTGTTACAACTTCCCAACAATGCACAATACGCTCACCTGTCAACACTTGCTTGTTAAAACCTGTTAGTAGACTTGACCACTAATCAATTAACACTTGCATTTTCTGTGTTTATCTGGAAAAGTGTAATCACTACGACTTTAACTCTTACACAACAGATGAAACATGTATGAATGGCTTTTTCAAAATTTTCTTTTCTTCTCTCCTTATACTTCCACAGCTGCCTTATTTTTATTCAGCATCCTCCAATTGCACGAAAGGCTGCTACTGCCTCTCTGGATCATTCCAGCAACCTCCAGGGGACAGTACCACCTATTTCGGGAACTTATGCTAGATGATCATCTTCTTTCTTACTCTGACCTGGCAGGCTATTCATCTATATTGAGCATTCAGGGCACCACAAATTATGGCATCAACAACCATACTTGACCAATCCCATATTTATACTTAATATTTTAACCAAATGTGTGAATTTATATTTAGTTCTCTTAAACTTTATCTTAGTAAATTCAACTCATTGCTCCTACCTGTTCAGTTGTCTACACTAGTTGGCTCCACTTTCTTATGTTCCATTCATTCCTCATGGATTTGGATTCTGGCTCCTGACCATACAACTCAACTGAGATTGCTCTCTCCATTTTCTCCTGTTAGCATTTATTTATTTTTAATTCCAAAGTCCCTTTCTCAGTCTTCATTACTCTTGAAACATTTGTCATGGCTGAACATTTATTCTTCCTCAGAGCTCCTTCACTAGGGTGCCATAACATTATTCTCTCATGGCTTTCACCCTGCACATTTGATCAATCTTTCTCATTTTCCATTTCTAGAACATAATTTATATCCCTCCCTTATGCAGAGGTGTGCCCCAGAGCTTTGTCCTGAGCTTTTTAAAATTTCTTTTGCCATGTTCTCTATTGATTATATCATCATGGATTCTATAGTACTGACTCTGGATTCAAAGAACCTAGGTTCAAATGCTGCCTTTGCTACTTACTATGTGACCTTGGGCAATGCATTAGACCACTTTGAGTCTCATTCTCATTTGCAAAATGAGATGCTTGATCTAGATGGGAGTGGGCGTAGGAAGGGAAGGAAACAACAACAAAAAAAACCCAAACATTTTTATATAGAACCTACAACTACCATGCTAAGAACTTTTTATTTTTACAAATGTTATCACTTTTGGTGTTCACAATAACCCCGAGAAGTAGATGTTATTATTATTCTCGTTTTAAATTTGAGGAAATTGGCATATTTAGAGGTTAAGTAACTTGCGCAGGGTTACACAGCTAGTAAGTATCAGACTGAGAAAGGGACTTCAGATCTATGATCCTCTCATGCTATGTACCATGATCTCTGTGTAGATAATGTCCAAATCTATATTATCTGCCCATGTCTCTATTCTAAGCTTCAGTCTCAGACCTGCAACTATCTGTTAGGTGTCCATATCTTGATATCTCATAGGAATTTCAAACTCAACACGTTAACACAGCTTGTTATATTGCATGCTAAACCCACTCTTCCTACTTCCTTCCCTATTTTGTGTGGGTACTATCATTCTTCTTGTCACTTAGCTTAGGAATCAACCTTGGTTCTTCTCTCCTTAAATTTAATTTTACCCTCCCCACTATTTCCAATCAGTTGTCAAATCTTGTCCATTCTAATTCTAAAACATGTCTCCCATTCATCTCCCCGTTACCACTTCCACCACAACCACTGTACTCCAAGTCTCCATAATTGATTTCCTGCACTTTTGGTAGAGTTTCCTATTCTGTTTCTGGTCATACAATATTTCTGTTCTCTAATCTATCCACTACACAGCTTTAAAACAGATAATCCTGAAGCATAGTTCTACTTATGTCATTTCCCTGCTCAAACAGTTTTGCTGTGGGTACTGGAAGTCGCAACAGCACCACCAGCAGCTTTGGAAGCTCTCAAGCTACAGACAGTAAAGGAAGTGGGCAACTGGTAAGAAAAAAAAGAACGTATGGAATACCTTTGCAAGCAAAAAGTGATGGACAGGGCACAGTTTGGCAAATCCATTGCATATAACTAATTCTGGGTCACAGTTCTACCATGGAGAAAAGTACTTGAAGCCTCTAGAGAACAGGGGCACTGAGGAGCTGTATCACTTGGGCTTTGAGGGAATGGAAGTCCTTATAAGATAAGGAGCAGAGTACAGTGACCACACCTCTCCTCAGATCACACTACCTTTGAAGCACCGAAAACTTATAAAACCTCAAAAGCAGCTCTGAAAAAAAAAATCAGTGTAAAAATATCTGAAGCTTGGAAAAATGACCTCCCCCCCTCACCTCCCACTCCCACCTCCATCCAGGGAGCAAAGCATAGCTTTAACATTAATTCAAAGACAAGAAATAGGCTGAAAAAGTGAGCAAACAACAGAAAAAGAACCTGACCATAATAAGCTACTATGGTGTCAGGGAAGATCAAGAGAAACTAAGAAGAAGATAACAATGCCAAAAAAGCTACAAGCAGAACTTCAAAGGAAGAAAAAGTGAATTGGATACTAGTCCAACATGAATGCCTAGAAGAAATAAATAATTTTTAAAATCAAATAAGAGTGGTAGAGGAAAAATTGACAAACAAATGAGAGCGATGAAAGAAAATTATGAAAAGATAATTGATAGTTTGGTAAAAGAGACACAAAAACACTGAAGAAAATGACACTTTCAAAAACAGAAGTAGTCAAATAGAATAAGAGATACAAAACTTCACTACTAAACATAACTACTTAAAAAGCAGAAATAGCTGAAGTATAAAACCTTGCTGAAGAAAGCAATTATTTTTAAAAATTAGAATTGGGCAAATGCTGATAACTCCATGAGCTATCAAGAAACAACAAAACAAAGTCAATAGGATGAAAAAAAAATTAGAGAAAATGTGAAATATCTCATTGGAAAAAAAAAACTGACCTAGAAAATAAATCAACAAAAGATAATTTACAAATCATTTACTGCCTAAAAGCTATAATTGGAGAAAGAGCCTAGATAACATGTTTCAAGAAATTAAAAAGGAAAAGTGCCCCCAAATCCTACAAGAATAGGATAAATAGAAATTGAAAGAATCTTCTGATCATGTTTTGAAAAAGATGCCAAAACAAAAACTCTCAGAAATATCATAGCCAAATTCTAGAGCTTTAGGCAAGATCATACGCACGTGTGCACGTGCGCGCGCGCACACACACACACACACACACACACACACTAGCAGCTACTATATTAAAAGAGAGGAAAACTTGCAATATGATATTCCAGAAGGCAAAGGACCTAACATTACAACCAAAAATAACCTCCACAGCAAAACAGATTTTAGGGGGAAAACACATTTCATGAAATGGAAGATTTTCAAGCATTCCTGATGAAAAAACCAGAACTGAATAGAAAATTTACCTTTCAAATATGAGACTCAAGAAAAGAATAAAAAAGTTAAACATTTCAGAGAAATCATAAGGGACTTAATGAGGTTAAACTGTTTGCATACCTCTAGGGGAAGAAGATACACAAAACTCCTAAGAATTTTATCATTACTCAGGTAGGTACTAACTCTACATAGATACACAGAACAGGAGAGAACTGATTATGTTTGGATGATCCAAAATAATGCATCATAGAGAATTAATTGAAAACTAAATAATCTAATTCTAAAGAATGAGTAGGTCAAAGAACAAATCATAGAAACAATCAATAATTTTAATAAAGAGAATGACAAGGAAACAACTCCCCAGAATTCCTAGTTTGCAGTCAAAGCAATATTAAGGGATATAAATAGAGATATAAATTTTCTCTAAACACATATATCAGCAAAGAGAGGAAGAGCAGATACATTGACTGGGCATGTGTGATGGCAAGCAAAGTAGTACTTTGCTGTTTGTTTCAGTCATTCAAATGACTTTGAGCCTCCCCTCTGATTGTGTCGTCTTTATTGGAAACAGTATACATTGTGTTGCCCTTAAAAGGCCTAAGGGAGTTTGGAGACCTTCCCTGTCCTTAACAGGCCTAAAGTCATCACATGGAGCCCAAGGTGGGAGGAGCTTGCTGAAAGAGCAGAACAGGAAAGGTAGAACAAGAAGGAAAAGAGCAGATAAAAGATGTAGCAGGAACCAAGCAGAGCTAAGAAAAAGAATGTTTGTGATGGTGGTACTCTGTCTGTTGTTCTGTCTGTTGCTCTATGTTGGTGTTACTTTGTCAGACATAAGCATTCTGTCTGTTGATTTGTTTTACTTTGTCAGACAGAAACATTCTGTTTGTTGTTTTGTGTTGATTTCTCAGACAGAAAATGAATTGAGATAATAGTGCCGGCAATGTGTGTAAATATTATTGTAGCTCTGTTAAGCTTTGTTTTCCTAGAAACAGAAACTTTGAAGGGCTTTATGTGTAATAGTCCCTGTGGGCTGAGATATAGAACCAGAGCAGAGAACTGTGTGTGAATCCAGGCAAGAGCTGGGAGAACTTTCTACCTGTGAATCCAGGCAAGAGCTAGGAGCAAGGAAGAGGAGCCATGGGGTTTGGAAATAAGCCTCAAAGTTAAGATGAAAGAAGACTTTCCTTGGGTACTTAGTGCTGACTGATGATATTGTAACTTACTGTGACCTAGAGGTGGATGAGGTTTGTACTTTTTGCTACCCCTTAAGGATGATTGACTTAAGGATGATTGGAAGCCAACTTCAAGTCAAGATGGCAGAAGACTTTACTTGGATAGTCTATATTGAGAAGATTGTGACTTACTGAATGCTATGTTTTGTTTAAGACCATGTGACCACCTGTAAAGAGAATGGGAATTTGAAGATTTTCCCTGCCCCTTAATGGACCTGGGGGAAGTTTGAAGACCTCCCCTGCTTTGGGAGTAGACTCTGCCCCCTACTAGGCCGAATGTAATCACATGGAGCCTGTGATGAAGTGAATTTGCTAAAGGGTGGAACAGAGCCCACAGGAAGCTTCCCTGCTGTGCAGATAAACTCTGTTCCTAATAGGCTGAATGTGGTCACATGGAGCTTTTGGTGGGAGGAGTTTTGCTAAAGGGAAGCAGAGCCCACAGGAAGCTGTTTGAGAGTTAGCCAGAAAGTAGAGGACAGAGGAGCTCAGGCAAGAAGATAGAGAGTTTTGTGAGTAAATATTGATCTTGTATTTATTTGTGGGAAGGCTAAAGGATGGCATGGCTCTCAGCATTATTGTGGCTTCTGAATATCTTTGGTACTATGATGGAATCAGCTTACTGGTTTTGGGATTTGGTTTTCTGGTGTTTAAATAAATCCTTTAGTTCTATCCTCTATCTGGAGAATCTGTTATATTTTGCAACCAAATGTCATATGATACCTATAGTCATGGTGCGATTGTGAGCACTGTAAATATTACATTGGCACTATATCACCTTAGTAATAAGTTGTTATGTTATATTGTTGTGAATGTTGCATTCTAGTTTCTTGAATGTATTGCTTTAGTTTATTGCTGAATAAATAGAGAGTTCACTTTATTATGCTATTAGATCCTTAAAATTATTCAGAGCAGCAGTCCTCAGGAGAGCTGCTTGTGATTGGCTTTACAGCATGGAAGTAAAAAAATATATATATGTATATATATAATTCATCAATTAAACATCAAAATGAAAATCCTGAAAATCAAAGGAAAGGTTAATAAAAAAGGTTAATAAAATTGAAAGTAAAAAGCAAAAGAAAAAAAAAACATTGAACTAATAAAAAAAACTAATAAATAAAACTAGGAGTTGGTTTAATAACTAATAAATTACTTGCAGTTCAGTCATGTCTGACTTTATGTGGACCAATCATGTCAATACTCTCCATGATCAAAATACTGGAGTGGTTTGCTATTTCCTTCTCCACTGGATTATGGCAGAGTTTCCCAGGGTCACACAGCTATTTAGTGTCTGAAGTCAAATTTTAACTTGAGTCTTCCTGACTCTAGCCCAGTGTTCTATTCACTAAATGACCTAGCTGCCTTTATATAAATGACTAGGACTAATAATAATATATAATAAATAACAAAGACTAAAAAACAAAACCAGGAAATAGAAAGGCTCATGGGAAGTAAAAAGAATAATTTTGATTAAGTTAAATAAGTTCTTTTCATAAACAAAAAACACAGCAAAATTAGAAGGAAAGCAGGACACTTAAGGGGGAAATTAAGCAAATTTCTCTGATAAAGGTCTGCATTCTCAAATATTAAAGGAACTGAGGCAAATTTATATAATACCCAACTGATAAAAGATTTTTTAAAATGATCAGGCAGTTTTCAGAAAGAGAAATCACAGCTACCAGTAGTAATATTAAAAACCTAAATAACTATTATTTAGAAAAATGAAATTAAAACAAATCTGAGATACCACTTCACACCTATCAAATCTGATACCATGACAGAATAGGAAAAGAAAAAGGAAAAGGAAAGATGCTGTAGAGGATGAGGAAAAATAGGTACACTAATGCATTGTTGGTAGAGTTTTGAACTGGTCCAACCATTCTAGAGAACAATTTGTAACTACACAGAAAATGTCAGAATACTATGCATACCTTTGAACCAGTAATATAACTATTAGGTCTATATCCTAGAGAGGTCAAAGAAAAGAGAATGTATACACAACAATATTTAAAGCAGTTCTTTTTGTGGTAGCAAAGAATTGGAAATTGGGGAAATGCCCATCCATTTGGGAGTGGCTAAACAAGTTGTGGTATATGATTGTAATGGAATACTATTATGGTATAAGAAATGACAAGGAAGATGGCTTCAGAAAAACCTGGGAAGAATTTAAAGAACTGATGCAAAGTGAAGTTAGCTGAACATTGTACACAGTAAAAGGATGATTAAATGTGAAAAACCTTAGCTACTCTGATCAAGACAATTCCAAAAGATTCATGGTAAAACAAATGCTATTCACATCCAAATAGAAAATTAATAAACTCAGTTTACAGATTGGAGAACACTTTCTTCACTTTCTTTATGTTTCTTGCTTTTTATTGTTTTGTTATTGCTGTTGTTCATAAAATGGCTAATATGGAATTTTTTTTCCTGACTTCACAGGTATAATTGACACAAAATTGCTTGTCTTCTCAGAGGGGCAAGTGGAACTGAGAGAATTTTGAAAAAAAAACTTTTTAATAAATGCTAAAAATAAACTAATGATTAAATTAAAAAGAAGCACCATGAGACATCACTATACAAGTGAGCATAAATATTTTAATCATAATTTATTGTTTGGTTGTTAAAGCAATTCCAGTATCACCTATCTATACTATCATCAGTCTCCACCCTGTTCATAAGCATAACATGTTGAAATGAGTCATAATATACTTATATATTTTCCTGATCTATCAGTCTAAATCTGTCACCCCACTCCCTCAAAAATAAATTTTAAAAATGTGCAAAGAGAAAAGGAAAATAAAATTCTGATTAAAATATCAATAATTTATTTTCAAATTTGAAGTTTTTATGTATACAATCTCTTAATATTTAACCTCATTTTCTGTTGAAATTTAATAATTCTTTGCAATATTTTAACTCAGTTATTTTCCTTAGGTTTTTTTTTTAATTAAAAACATGTTATGCAGCTCTCTTTGTGGTTGCAAAAAACTGGAAATATAGGGGATGCCCATCAATTGGGGAATGGCTGAACAAACTATGGTATATGAATGTAATGGAATACTATTGTGCTATAAGAAA
>CM053580.1:169746791-169781980 GCA_028627135.1 Pseudochirops cupreus | reverse complement strand
AAAAAAAACATGTTATATGTTTGTGAGAAATAATTCATTTGGATCCCTTTTATATTCCAACCAGTATTAATCAGTTTGCTATATTCCATAGGGTAGTAATTATAAATCCTATATTTTAGGCCCCAAAGCTGTGAGCTTCCGATTATAAATTCATTTGCCTAATCATAGGAAACTAACTGCAGGGGGCATCTCTGATCAAGAGGAAAAATCTGGGATCTAGTTCCTTTAATAAAGTGTCATTGGCTCATTACTCTTCCTCAATGGTTTTTCTTGTAGAGTGCTAATTTTAATTGCCACATGTTTGAAGTCTCCTTCTGTCACTTACAATCCATATGACCTTGAGAAAGACATTTAACTTTTCTGACTTCAGTTTCTTCTGTAAAATAAGGTTTTTGCACAAGATTACTCTTAATCTACTTTATAAATCTATTCTATGATGCTGATCTACTTTTTATTCATTTTTATTTTTCTTTCACAATATCCCTGTGTAATTGTACAAAATTTAGAATGGGGTTGAAAAGTAGTAGTAGCAGGTTGATTATCAGTATTTTTCCAGATATTTGTTTCCCCATCATTTCAAATATTTCAGGTTATTCCTGCAACACAGTACAAGTAGGTTCAGAAATACTGCATGGCTTAATCCCCCCTTTTCCACCCCCAATACAATACCTTCAGCAGCCAGAGCCTGATATGGTTGGGCTCCACTTCTGTCTTTATACTCAAATTAATTTTAAAAAATTAGGGGCGACTAGGTGTCTCAGTGAATAGAACACCGGCCCAGGAGTCAGGAGGACCTGAGTTCAAATACAGCCTCAGACACTTAACACTTACTAGCTGTGTGACCTTGGGCAAGTCAGTTAACCCCAAATGCCCTGCTTTCCCCCACACTCTCCAAAAAGCTAAATAAAAAAATAAATGAGGCAGGAATTGTTAAAATCATGCCTTAGTGGTACCTGTATTGGGATTACTTTGCAGGAAATAGTGAAATGAATACTAAGAAAAAAATAATAAATCTACAAATTAGCTAAGAAACCATTCTTTGGATAGCTGATATGTAGTGCATTCTGGATGCTGAAATGATGGCTGGTTTTCTCTGCCTGTACCCTCAAATAAACAAACTCTGGGTTTATTTTACAAGATCTTCTCAGCCTAAAAAACACTTTGGAGAAAAAAAAATTAAATTATCTGAGAATACTGTATATTGTGTGATTTCTCAGTCTGGGACTGACAGATCCAGAATTCCGGTGCTCTAAGCAAACAACCAAATGCCAGTTACTGATCGTTAGAAATGAAATGACATGAATGTGCTTTACATAGATGATTGGCTACCATTTAACTTACCTTGAAGAATGCATTTTGAAATAGCATTCAATTCACAGGTATGAAAGAAAATAAATGTTTAAAGGGGTTTGCTTGCAACTCGGTATAAAGACAAAACAAAAAAACAGGAAAAAGCCTATTTTCTTTGAACCATTTTTTCCTATAATCTTGCAGTGTCATTCATATTGGAATGAAGAGAGTTTAATAATAGGTAGACAGGCCAGTGATTTTTTTTTTTGGCTTATCATGAAAAATGATTGCTCCTTTAGTTGAAATAGCGACCTCCACTGCCATTCCCTGTGGTTCTACCTTTATATTTCACTGTCAGTCACTTTCCAACTTGCTAAGAAATAGTTTTCCTGCTGAATGACTTTATTGTACTTAATATTTGACAATAGGATACTGATACTTCATTTTAAATTTGTTTTTGCATTAAATGTCTAACAATCCTGATTATTTATACAGTTAGATAAACTTACTTAGTAACTATGTAAATTAATTCATTTCAATGTATAAAATATTATAAAGACTTTGAGTCTCCCTTTCTAAGTTCTCAACAGGATCCTTTGTCCATTCATTCTTACTTACTTTTTCTCCTCTATGGTTGTAAAGTTAGTGTTTACTCAGTTTTAGTAATATTTTAATTGTTTTGCTTTGCATTATTTCATGTGTTTAGATTTCTTTGAAAAGGCAAACTTATTCCCAATGTCATTTTAGTATCAAATGACATAATTCTTCCACAATGTATTTAAGCTATTAGCCTATTGCTGGACTTTTCCATTTCTTCAATTTTTTTTTGAGTGTTTATAACATTTTAAAAATCTTTGAATAGGCAAGTTTTTTGTTACTTTTTGATAACATTCTCAGGGCTTATTTCCATTCCATTCATTCAAAGAGTATTTGCTAAATACTTAAAAGATACAGAGCCATTAAAATTTAATAATATGATTAAAAGGATGAATTTAAGATTATATTTTTAATGTTGACCCAAAAACATAGACACTGAGATAAATTCTGAATCTTCAAATAAATATTAAATTGTTTGTTATATAATTTAACATTACATAATTAAATTATATAATATATTATATAATTTAACATTACATAATTAAATTATATAATATATTGTATAATTTGTATTAAATACTTGCTTTTTAACTGTTTGAAAATTAGTGCTTTCTACATTATATACAACATATATTTGTGTACATGTATGAAACATATACATATAAGTACATTTGTATGCATTTTTAAGTCCCAACTTATTGTATTAAATATAACACTGTTCCTTAATCATTCTGTACATCTAAATTGTGCATTTAATTCACTTGCAAAATGATAATTATGTAAAATGTGGACTTTGGATCTGGTTCAATGGTAATTTGCAGCACAGATTCAAGTCATGGAAACACTTCAGGGGTTTCATTACTTGGATTCATCAGGACCTAACGCGATAAATCAGAGTTATAAAACATTTCACATATGTGTGTGTAAGTATATGTGTGTGTGTGTGTGTGTGTGTGTATGCATGCATGACTTCCAGACAGCAAGAAAAGAGTATGTATACACAAAGTGAAAAGCACAGTCTTACATTTAAAAAAAGATTTCTTCTTAGGTTACCTTCTACCTTTTAACCCTTTTGCATTTAAATATTTGCTACTTGATTTGTAATGCATTTAGATAGCTAATACCAAGTATTTTTATCAACAAGGTAATTTGCATATTTTTATGTAGGAAAATTATTATTTGGTTTTCTTTTAATAAAGGGACCATAAGTAAAATCAACTTTCCAGTTCAAACAAAGGATAGTGTAATCAGGCTCCTGCAAATGTGCGAAGAGCTTGAGACTGTGCCTCTCCAGATAGAGAGAACGAGACTGTTACTTCTGGGAGAGTCATGATAACACATGAGGGAAGTACCTAATAAAAACTATGGGCTTTGTACAAATACTCCATAAATATTTCTAGTAAAGGGAGGACTCTTTAATTACATATGGAAGCATTCAGAAAGTCTGGTGGGAAAATTAGCCAACACTTTTTGTCAATCATTCTTGGGAGATCTTGGTGACTTTTTCACTCAGAGAGTAAAGCAAAGGGCATCCTCACCTCTGAAACCATCTTACCCTGAGAAGGAGGCATTAGTTATTGACATTTTTAATTTGATTTTTCATTCTAGGTAAAAAAAAGTCAGCACTTAATGAGTTTGAAGGATAGTCCTGAGAGTGCTCTGACATCCCAGTGTTCCAGATACTGGGCTTCAGGTTAGGTGTTAAAATAAGCCTGACAGTGAAGACCTGAGCAGTACAGAGGGAAGAGGTGATCCAGGCCGGGATAAGCTGAGATGAGGATTCTTTTAGCAGTTATGCCACATCTGGACACAAAATCAACAGGACCACTGTTACGTAGGCACTGAACTGTTTTGAGTCTATTCCCCCAGAGACCAGGTTGGTGTCCAGAACAGTTCTACCCGAGATGCTTGGGGTTAATGTGGATTTATTTTGTCCTTATTATATTTAAATGATATCCAGTAGTTAAATAAGACAGAAGATCAAGTCATAGGCCTCAATAATGAGAAAGTTGCATGTGGATTAGAGTTTGAGTTTATGACAATAGAAAAGTTATTACTTGAAACCAAATGGTATATAGAGCAGCCTGGATTTGGGAGAAAGGATTAGGTCATATCTCCTACAATAATAGTAGTCTTAAAATCAAACTTTCTAAGGATTGGAAGACCTTCTTAGATAGCTCATTTTACTTTTGAAGAACACAAAGTGATAAAGTGTTTTCTTATTTTGAGCTGAGATCTACCTTCCTGTAGTTCCTTAGATCTGTTTCTATGTGTAACACACACACACTCACACTTTTCCCTCTTCTCATGATAGCCAGGTCATTCTCACCAGTGATAGGCAACCACCAGGTGTCCTGAGTTTTCTTCACTCTCTCTCTTTCTCTCTTTCTCATTCTGTGTATAAGTATGTGTGTGTCTATACATGCATGTATACATAAATGTATACATGCATGTGTGTGTGTGTGTGTGTGTGTACACACATATATTAAACTCAGTGTTTCCAAACTGAACTCATGACATTTTCCTCAAAACTCTTGTCTCTTCCTAGCTTTCCTAGTACTATCCAGGGAGTACCATCACCCTTCTATTCTCCCAACTTCTCAACCAAAGTGTAATACTTGACTCCTCTTTTCCTCTCATCCCCACCCACATATCCAAACTATTATAAAGCCCTGTTGATTTTACTTTCAATACATTTCTCAATACTCTGCCTTCTTTCCTCTGACACTGGTACAAACTTTCATTATTTCATGCTTAGACTATTGCAATGACTTTTAAGTTGCCTCATGTCCATCCTCTATGCAGTTGTCAAATTAATCTTTCTAAAGAAGTTTGAAAGTGTTACTCTCCCCATCCCCATCAAATAAATTCCAAAGGCTCCCTATCACCTCCAAAATCAAATATAAAATACTCTGTAAGTATTCAAAGCTCTTTATAATATAGCCCCCTCCTTTTTTCCATCCTTCTTATACCTTACTTACCCTCTTCATGTTCTCTATTATCCAGTGACACTGGTTTTATTGCTATTCCTCACATAGGACACTCCATCTCCCATTTCTTGTCATTTTCACCAGCTGTCTTTCATGCATGTAATTCTTTCCTTTTTCATCCCAACCAATTTGTTCCCTGTTTCTTTCTTTCTTTCTTTCTTTTTTGGTGAGAATAAATTAATTTATTTATTTTCTTGTTTACATCATTCATTTCCATGAGATTTTGAGTTACAAATTTTCTCCCCATTTTTCCCCTACCCACCACCTCAAAACATCCATCCCACTATATAACCCCTTCCCCTAATCTGTTCTGTCCTATGTCCTCCCCCATTGTCCCTCTCACTTTCCAGTAGGGGAGGAGGGATCTCCCTACCCCATTGCCTGTATATCTTAATTCCCAGCTGGATGTGGTTAATAATAATAATAATAATAATAATAATAATAATGATAATAATAAATGATATATATACATATATATTTTTAACATTTGATTATAGAACTTTAAATTCTAGATTCTTTCCCTTCCTACCTCATCATCGACCCCCACTGAAAGGACAAGCAATTCAATGCAGGCTGTACATGTGTAATTACTCAGAATATCTCCACAGCGGACACATTGTGAGAGACTGATTATATGTCCCTCCTTCCTATCCTGCCCTCCCCTGTTCTATTCTCTACCCTGTCCCTGTCCCTTTACAGAAGTGTATACTTCCAGCAACCCTCCCACCCACCCTGTCCTCCCTTCCATCACCCCACCTCTCATCCCCATCCCCCCTACTCTCCTGTGTGGCAAGATACCCAGTTTAGAGTTTATGTCATTCCCTCCCTAAGCCAAATTAAATGAGTGTAAGGTCACTCCTTTCCTTTTTGCATTCCTGTTCTTCCCCTCCATTGTAACAATTATCCCTCACCTCTTCTATATGAGATGATTAACCCCATTCTGTCTCTCCCTGTCTCCTCTCATTCAAATCCTCTCCCATCTCAGAATTTCACCTTTTAAAGTATCATCCCTTCCTTTTCAATTGATCCTGTGACCTCTATGTACACATATATACACATACTCAGATATGTGTTCATACGCATATATAAACCCTCCTAAATAGACATATGTGTATGTATACATATATACACATTTGTATTCCCTTCACCCATCTTCATACTAAGAAAAAATTCATAAGTTACAATTATCATTTTTCCATGTTGGCATGTTAATAGTTCAACTTTGATAAGTTCCTTATGATTTCTTTTCCATGTTTACCTTCACATGCTTCTTGTATTTGAGTGTCAAATTTTCTTTTCAGTTCTGGTTTTTTCAGCAAGAATGTTTGAAAGTCCTCCACCTCCCTGAATGACCATATTTTCCCCTGGAACATTATACTAAATTTTGCTGGGTAGGTGATTCTTGGTTTTAATCCTACCTCCCTTGATCTCCGGAATATCATATTCCAAGCCCTTTGATCCCTCAATGTAGAAGCTGCCAGATCCTGGGTGATCCTAATTGTGTTTCCACAGTATTCGAATTGCTTCCTCTTGGCAGCCTGTAATATTTTCTCCTTGATCTTGGGACTCCGGAACCTGACTATCACACTCCTAGGAGTTTTCTTTTGGGGATCTTTTTCAAGAGGTGATTGTTGAATTCTTTCAAGTTCTATTTTGTTCTCTGATTCTAAAATATCAGGGCAATTTTCCTTGAGAATTTCTCGAAGGATGCTTTCTAAGTTCTTTTTTTGATCATGGCTTTCAAGTAGTCCAACAATTTTTAAATTGTCTCTCTTGGATGTATTTTCCAAGTCAGTGGTTTTTTCAAGGAGATATTTCACATTGCCTTCTATTTTTTCATTTGTTTGGATCTGTTTAATACTATCTTGATTTCTCATAAAGTCATTTCCTTCCTTTTGCTCCACTCTAATTCTGAAGGAATTATTCTCTTCAGAAAGCTTTTGAGATTCTTTTTCCATCTGGCAAATTTGACTTTCTGAGGCATTCTTCTCCTCATTGGCTTTTTGGGCCTCTTTTGCCATTTGAGTTAATCTATTTTGTAAGGTATTAGAGACTCTTTTTCATGATTTTCTTGCATCATTCTCATTTCTCTTCCCAATTTTTTATCCATTTCTCTTATTTGGTTTTCAAAATCCTTCTTAACCTGCTCTATGGCTTGAAATAAGTCTACATGTTTCTTGGAAGCTTTTTGGTGTTCGAGTTCTGACTGTGTTGTCTTCCTCCCATTCCATGCTTTGATCCTTTCTGTCCCCAAAGAAGGAATCTAAAGTTTGATTGCTGTTCTTACTTTGCTTCCTTTGCCTGCTTATGTTGCCAGTCAATTACTTGACTTTTGGGCTCAGTAGAACTTTGCTTCCAGAGGGGAAAGCTCTGTCCCAAATTGCTTGGGTTTTTGCAGCTGCCAGAGCTATTGGGAGGCTGCCATGTTTTTGCAGCTCCCACCTGCTTTGGCTCACTGAAAACGCACCCCAGGACCACCACCCAAGACCACGATCCAAATCCAGGCCACTCAGCGCAAGAGTACTTAGCCTCTGAATGATTGCTTGGTTCCCCTGCAATCTGCAGGCCAGGAGCTTCTGAAGCAGCCACGTGGAAGTGGCTGCAGGGCTGCTGCTTCTGCTGCTTCCTTGCTCTGGAGGCAGTTTAACCAAACTGCTTTTCTCCCCCAAATTTAGCTGAGTTCCACTGATCGTTCACTTTGTCCTTGTTTCTTATGGGTTGATTGTTCTGGAAACTGCCACAGCTGCCATTGATCCACTCTCCTAAAAGTTCCAGCTGCAGCTTGTCCTGGCTGTTCAGGGGCCAAGCCGTTGTTTCAGGCTGGGCTGGTTTCGGCTCCCAGCATGTTGCGCTGAGACCTTCCTGCCCAGCTGCCTTCAGCAGGAAATGTGTTTTTCTGTATTTTTGTGAGTTTTGGAGCTCTAAAATTTGTTTAGAGTCATATTTTATGGGTATTTGAGGTGGCTATGTGTGAGCTGCGCTTTTTGCTTCTATGCTGCCATCTTGGCTTTACCCCTGCTCCCCAGTTTCTTTCAAGTCCCAGCTAAAATCCCACTTTCTAAATAAAATCTTTCCTGATCATCCCTAATGCTATGGCCTACATTCTTGATTATCTCCAATTTATCCAATTATGCTGTTTGGATTTTGTCTCTCACATTAGACTCTGATATCCTTAAGAATAGGGACTGTCTCTTCCCTTTCTTTATATCCCTAGTGCTTAGTATAGGCTAGGACACTGAAGATGCTTCTTGACTGATAGAATTTGATATGTTCGAAGACAGTTATCAAGCCCCTTCAACTCTTCTCCAAGCTTAACTTCTCTAGTTCATTCAATAAAACATTGTAAGACATATTTTCCTTTAAGATCCTGTTTATTCTCCTTTTGATGTTGTATCAGCAAGCACCCTAGCATACCCAGGGTGACTGCTAGCACAGGTTCTCACATCTGCTTTTCTAAAGGAAAGCAACTCAAAACGGGTTAACAGTCTTACTTTAATCAATTAAACAAATATCATTTACCTAGCTCAGGGGAAAAAGTCAGCACCCTGAACTTCAGAGAATACAAACACAAGTTACAAGCAGAGAAAGAAACATATCAAGAGACGGGCTTCCAACCATCTGACTATTACATCCATGCCTATTCAGTTACCAGAGAGGGAAGCATCAACATCTGGGTTTTTCAAAGCCGGGGGGCTCAACAGCTTCCCAGAGTCTCATCTGGTCAAATCACACAACTCTTCTCAAAGTGAGCCTCAAAGCAAAACCTCACATCAGGGTATATATAGCCTTCTCCTGCATCAGAGAATGTCACAGCCCTCTTGTCCCACTGCCCAATCACAAAGTAATAAGGCGTGGGCATTCCTGAAGAACAAGCCTCCAGCCACAGGCTCCATGTGACCACATTCAGCCTATTAGGGGGCAGAGTATACTTTCAAATCAGGGAAGGTTCTCAGAGCCACTTAAGCCACTTAAGCAAAGGGCCTAGGGGCAGGGAAGATCTTCAGATATCTGTAACAGATGTGAATGAACAAATGAACAAATGAATGTTATCAAAGTTTCATCATGTGCAAAAGTATCCTGCTAAGCACTGGTGTTACAAATATACGAGTAACACAGTGTTTGCTCAAAAGGAGCTCACAATGTAATGGGAAAGATAACATATAGTGAAGGTTTCATTTAATAGTCAGCTTGAAAGGTCCCTTGGTTCTTAGGTACTTCAACAAAGCAGATGATAATTTCTCTCCTTTGAGGTCATAGCCACTGATATTATCATAGCACTTTCTGATATTGGACTTTGGTGGCAAGATGTGCTTTCACTTATGAATGTCCTTTTTAAAAATGTAATTCCCAGAACTGAACACAGCAATCCAAATGTGGCCTAAGCAGAGCAAAGTATAGTGGGCCTATTATTTAGCTAACTCTAATATTATGCTTTCATTAATACAAGATACAGTTCCACCTGCTTTCTTCAGTTGCCAAGTTGAATTGCTGATACATATTTAGCTTTCAGTCCACTAAGACCTTCAGCGTTTGTTTTTTTTATTCCATGTGAACTATTGTCTAGCTTGTCTCCTCAATGAGGCTGATCATCACTGGCTGTTGTTAAAGTTGTTTGTTTGTTTGTTTGTTTTTTTAATCTAAGTATTCCTACTAAATTTTATTTTGTTCCACTCAGTCTACTATTTTAACCTGTTAAGAGCTATTGACAATATTTCATTTATTTTGTCTAGTCAGCAAGTTTTTCCTCTTAAATTCTTGCTAGGCACAAATTTGATAAACATTCCACTCATGGCTTCATCCCAATCATTGTTAAACAGAATAGGGTCAAGGAAAATTATGTCAACATACTTTACAAGAGACTTTCCTCCTTGTCAATATCAATCATGGAGAGCAAGATTTTATATACGCATACATACATACATACATATATATATATATCATATCCATATATACACATATATATACATATATGTATATATATAGCATACTTTTATATATGTATGTGTGTGTTAATTACATATAGATGTAGAAAACCATCTACCTATCTACATGTAACTATATTTTTTCTGGTATATTTCTTGCTTCTCTATATAGGAAAAATTTTATATTTATCTCTATTTCTGGATTTTATTGTTATTATTAGCAAATAGTTTTTCCTTTTAAGTACAAGGAATAGGAAAATGTATATGCCTAAGTTTATTGTAGTGTCATGAGACAGTGGGATAAAACCTAAATTAGGATTCAGAACATCAGAGTTCAAATCTCAGATACAGCCACGTGACCTTTCATAAACTTTAGCCTTAGTATATTATTGATAGAAGGGCAATATTAATCCTTGTTGTTAAAAAAAAGTGGTACAAAATATAGAGTTCTGGGCCTGCAGTAAGAAAGTCTCATCTTCCTGAGTTCAAATCTGGCCTCAGACACTTACTAGCTGTGCGACCCTTCATCTTGTTTGCCTCAGTTTCCTCCTCCTCCTCTGGAGAAGGAAATGGCAAACCTCTCTAGTAGCTCTGCCAAGAAAAGACCAAATGGGGTCATGAAGAGACAGATATGACTGAAACCAAGTGAACAACAAATTCATACTTGTATTACTTACGCAAACACAGGGTTGTTATGGAACTTAGATAATGTTATATGAAATGTTTTATAAAAATTAATGATCACTAATTCTCTCCTTGATATCACTTCTCTAATAGTAAGAAAAGTATAGAAATACATATAATCCAATGAACCACAAAAGGAAATTCCCTTCTCCTGCTTCCCTTTATTTTCATTGATGATTTTCTTTAATTCTCTCATTTTCATCTCTTATTCTTCATTGTATAACTAACTTTTCTTTTCATTTACCTGAGTGCCCATACACGTGTGTGTGTGTGTGTGTGTGTGTGTGTGTGTGACAGAGAGAGAGAGAGAGAGAGAGAAAGAGAGAGAGAGAGAGAGAGAGTGTTTTGGTGAATTTTTGTTTTATTTGAATTCTTTCTAAAGGAATTCTGAACTACATTTATATTTGCTTCAATCTGAAAAGTTTCAAAAGGACTTTTAAGTGGAAAAATAGTCCATTAGCTCTTTCTCTGAGTGTTTCAATCCCAGATATTTCTTCCTATGTTCCCTTCCCTGATATTCTTATGTTTTGCCTTCTGTCTCTTTTGTAAGTAGTGCAGGTATTTAATAATGTATTGCAAGGGAGTCCTACAGCCACACTAAATATAGTTTCATATTAAGACCTGTGGGGAAAAATTAAATTCTTCCATCTTTCAATTCCCTCCTTACATTCTGGGAGGTCTTTTGGGGTCCCTAATCCTGAGAACTGAAGTGGTAATTGGAAACCTGGCCTCCCAGCAATGACAGTAGGCATACTTTGCAACCCTTTTAGTTTGAATGGTTGGTAATTCTCCACACAGGAGATGCCTGTGGTAGCTCTAGGATTTGATAATATCCGGTATTGATTGCTAAAAGATTAAGTCAGTGCAGATACCAAAAAGAAAGGCTCTAAGTTAAAATATAATTCAAGTCAATTCTTAAACTATTATTAATTTAACTATTTCTGAAATACCTACTATTTTCAAACTGGCACCCAGGTGAATAACAGGCCAATATGTCTCACATGTTGATCATTATCATATAAATGAATAAGGATACAACATCCAGGAGGCCTGAAATAGTATATTATTTGTCAATGGACATATATCACTGAACTAGGTGAAAAAGTTAAAAAGATAAGATCCACAGAACAGAATTTTGTTTACAAATTTTTAAATCTTTCTAATTCTGTGAGAACTGCAAAGACCATAAATATAATTAATGGAGGAAAAAGTTATACACATTTTATACATATTTTATTATAATATTTATATCATATATATTTACGCATTATATATTTGTTATACATATTAATACATATTTTCTCTTTTTCCTTTGGTCCATTAACTATATATGCAAAATATACAAGGCATATTTTGTTGGATGTATTCTGCTAGTTTTATCAAAATGAATCAGTCTTCTCATCTATTTAAAGAATTATATTGGAAAGAACTTATATTTTTTTTTTTTTAGTTTTCCCTGACAATCTTCGGGACATGAGAGTTTCAACTGAAATTATTAGTTCACAATTCTTTACTCGTATGCAATGACAGATTGACAAGTTAATTGGAAGGGAGGGGTACTCCCTCTAGCAGTGTAAATTGTGATGCCTCCGTTTCATCTCATCTTGTGTTTCTGATTCCTCAGCAGTAAATATGTGAGTGGTAGTTGCCTGAACTTTAAAAAAAAAAGGACAGTATCTTCTGACAGGCCCTTATAGTTTCCTGCCTGGAATATTGCAACAGTCTCCTAATTGTTTCCCTTGCCTCAAGTTTCTAACCTGTTCTGCATGCAACTGACAAAGTGAATTTCTCTAAGTTAGTCTAACCATATCACAGATATCTCCCTCTACTCATAAAACCATAGTGGCTCGTTATATTCGACCTGAGAGGTAATATACTTCTATTTTTGGCATGCAAAGATCTTCATTCTTGGCCTCATCCTGCTTCTCCAAACTTATTAAATAACCAAACTGGTCTTCTTGCAGTTCTTTCCACACAACATTCCAATTCCAACTTCCATTTCTTCACTTTAGTATTTCCCTAGATCTAGAATGTGCTCCCTCCCCAATTCTACCTCTCTCAAGAAACAGCTTAAGCAACACTTTTTGCCTGAGATCTTCTTTTGACATGCCTCCTTACCTCCCACCCCCAAAGCTAATGACTCCCCTTCCACCTTGAATTTCATTTACTTTTGTAAAAGACATCTCTCAGGTTAAAATGTAAAATGATAGAAAGTAGTCTCCTTCAGGACAGGGACCATTTTGCTTTCATTGTTATACTTCCAGTGATTGGCACAAAGAGATACTTAAAAAAAATCATTTAATCAATGTTCATTTGTTGACTGAGTAAACATGAACAGAGACTAATATTGTGGATGGTGATAAATGTCTTTTTCCCCTAGAAAAGGGAGAAATGAATTGTAATTGAAATAGGAAAGATGTCAGTTAAAAAACAACTCCTGACATGGTTTTTTGTTGCTGTTTTTAACTATAAAGTTCTACTATGGAGTCTCATTTCCTGGAAGAAGATGATAATAGTATACTCAATCACATGTTTTAGACTGTTTAGGCAAAACCTGACCATGAAAAATAGGTAAATGACTTCACAAGAGTCCCTAATCTCTGACTCCATATATAAATGTTAGTATATATGGTTTTCTGCTCTGTATAAACTAATGGGTCACCATTAAAGATAAAGTAAATGACTTAAAGAAGACCATTAATTTCTTACTATAATGATAGTATGTACCATCCTTTTTTTTTTCTTCAATAAGCTAATAGCAACCTAAACTGTACAGAAGTAGTGGTTGGAAATTATTCTGTCATCTACTACCAAGGAAAGAGATTTCATAGTAAAATATTTTTTTTTCCTCCAAAAAAACCTTTGTTAGGTTTCTAACCAAGATATTTCATTTTTCAATTAAAATTCACTTCTCTGCCTTACTTCCTGAATTACAAATGCTGATCTTTAACCACAGCATTAATGTATTTGGTTGGATAGCTGATAAGCACTGCTTTTCAATAAAACTGAATAATGCTTCAGTTGGTTCAAGTCTACAATTCACCTGACTTGTAGTAAGGAGCAAAAAAATACAAATCATGGTCGGCCCAATTCTTCCTGTAGCATCACTGATCCAAAGTGTCCTGAGAAAATGTTGAGACATGCCACTGAGATTTGGGTCTAACACCATATTAGATGTATCCCAGCTTTCTCCCATTTCTTCTGTCAGCAAAGAGATTGTGGTGCTGATATCTGAATCTTATGTTGTCTCATGCAGTCTCAATAAAGTCACTAACAAATTGAGTAAGTTGGACAAAAATTGGTTTCTCAATTAAATCACAAAAATAAAATGAGTTTTCTCATATGTAATTTGCATTTAAATAACAAATATGACTCTTATACATTTTTCAACATACTTTGGCAGAAATCCCAGATGAGCTAAAGCATACTCTTCAATGACACCCACTTAGTTCCAAACATTAATCACTGTCTCTTTACAATGAATTTTGCATCTAGAAACTGAACTTCACCTTAATTGCTATAAACCACATTTCAGCCTCATACAAAGGACAAAATAATTTTAAATCCATCAAGATCAAGTAATTATGTTTGATACATATTTATAAGAGTTGTAGGGTATGATGCTAGGATAATGAAGAAAATACAGTTCTTTCATGAATGGGGTTAGCCATAATTTTCTTTAGTTCACCATAGGTTCACCATTACCATTTAATGATAGATACTTTTCAAAGACCATCTATGAAAAAAAGCTTAGAAAAGTAGTTGATAGTTGATTAGACTCAGAAAAAACTTGTGAGAGAATGAATGTCACTTTTCAATGATTATTTTCTATTTTAACCAAAATTTAGATTGAGATTCATGCAATTTTTAAGATTTACTTTTAATGAGAAGAGGAACACTAGGAAACAATACTTTTTTTCAATATTTGAAGAGAGGATTAAAATTTTCTAAAGGAAAGGGCTCACAAATGACTCATAATACAATGAAGCAGCCTGCCCACCCAAATACTTACATGATCCTTAGCAAATATCTAAACCTGAAGTACACTGACATAATATAAAACAAAGGTTAAAATACACTTGAATGGCAACTGCCTTTCCAACCAAAAGAAAAAATTCTTTTTTTTTAATAGATGATTTACTGAATGATTGTAGAAATTAACAGGGATGAATAATTTGAACCACTTTCCTAAATTTATAGCTGTATCTGGATAATTCCTAAATAAATTATTAAAGAAAATAAAATGTAGCCTATCACTTAGGTGTATATTGGCTTAGTGGGTTAGGAGCCACTGCTAAATGAAAACAACTTTGCAGGTTTCATACTTACAGAGGAGATTGGCTTTAGCTGTTGGAACATGAGAGGGAGCATGACATGTGAACTGAGAAATGCCTTGGGCCCAGATTGGTTCAAAATCTAGCTTTGCAATAGACTACAGAACCTTGGACAAGTCACTTAGCATCCTGGGGATCCAGGTTACGATCCAATACTGTAAGTTTCAGAGAAAGAGCTGACTGACCTAAATTGGTTGAGGAAGCTTTTAAGCAGAGACTGTCTACACCAGGGATATCACAAGTCCAATTCCAGTCTATCTTTACTAGAACTACACTCTGAAAGTGTCTTTATTTCTTGACTTGAAAAAAAATCTATTATGTTATAAATTGCTTTCTCTTCTCTGACTATGAATAAAAACCCTTTTAAAATATGCACAGGAAGGAATTATGTTAATTTGAGTAACTTTTGAATTAGAGAGATTCTGAATTAGTGGCCTGAAATTTTGATCTATCACTTTCAATTTTTTAAATTATATTCTGATAATTGGGAAAAAAAAGTTGCCAAGTCTCTAAAAGTAAATAATACTTCACCAACCTTACTAGATCAGGCAAAAAAAAATAATGAGAAAAGACTATTCTAGGTAAGGTGAATAAAATATCCATCTTCTCAAAATGAAGTATTCATATAGTTCAGATAAGCTATTTCCTTGAAACAGACCTTTTTGCTTCCTGAAAGAAATAATTTATTTAAAAACACTCTATCTAATTAAGGCAAATCACCATGGAAGGATGCTTTCTGTTTGCTTCATATACTACCCATATTTTAAGGACTAGTTCCGTCCCTTCTTCTTCTTCCTCTTTCCTCCTCTGTCTTTCCTTTCTCTCTCCCCCTTCCTACTACTATTCCTTCCTTGCTTGCATTGGTTTTCCTTTTTCTAACTGATTTTGCATGTTTTCTATACAAGATCATTTTTTGTTCCTGTTGCTTTGGTTTGGTGCTAGGGTGTGCTAGTGGAGAGGCAGGTGGTAGGATCTGGACCTGTAATTACATCAGTGTGGGGAACTCCAAGCTTCCTCCCTCTGCTAAGGCAGATTGGCAGCTCCTCTATAATTTATCATCTGAGACAGCTGCCTAGAGCAATAAGAGGTTGAGGGACTTGTCTTTTTTCACTCAGACCATAAAATCCCCTTAACTTTAATACAGATGATCATTTCCCCAAGTGGATTTATCCTATGAGGATGATATCATTCACAAGAGAAAAGGGGAAACAATCAAAACAAAACACAACCTCCATGATTAGAGTTTCATCAGATAATTCAACTTGGAGAGAATGGGTTGAAGTGTGCACATGTCTGGTTTCTATGTAGTACAAAAAGGAAAATTTCCAAGGCTTAGTAGCCTTGGAGAAACAAGTGAAAGGGGAGGGGGGGCCCAATTATAAAAGAAATGGAAGTGAATTGAGATTAGAGGTCTTGAGGGTTTGAAGATTGAAGGGACATTAGAGATGACCTCTTCTATCTTTTCATTTCACATACGAAGAAGCTAGAGCTCAAACAATGGCGTAACTTATGAGTTTTCATGGGAGTATGAGATTACCTTTACATTCTCCTTACATCCTCTACCAGAGATTCAGACCCACCTAAGACAAGCAGGGGAGGAAGTATCTGGTACTTCAGGAATTAAAATAAATATTTAAAAGCATCTCTTACTTAATAGTAACTCAATTTAGAGAATTATACAGGAAAAGAAATAGTTACTAACCTTTATTGATGGACTTAAGAACCTATCTTAATATTTTATTCAAAATACCTGTGTTTATGAGGAAAAAAATGTAACATGTAAGCAGCATGGTATCAATCCTGAATTTCTTTCTTTGATCTTTCCAATCTAAAAGGGAAAGCACAGTCTTTGGGTGTCTGTTACTTTTTATGTCCAAGTTGTTAGAGAAGTCATGATTTGCCACAATAGTGATGGGCCAGTGAGGACCAGTTTTTTACATAGGCATCTGAAGACTTGGGACTAGGATGTATGTGGAAGAACAGGACCAGAGATAGACATTGGGAAGTCATAAAATTGTGTGTGCATGTGTATGTCTTTGTGAACGAGAAACCCAGAAATTTTTGAACCCCAAAGGTAGTAGAGGGACCCAGGGATGTGAATTCCTGCCAGCTGCAGCAACCAGGCAACTTGAAAATAAATGGCACTAGAAACCTGAACTGAATATAATAATGTACAGTTAGCACTTTTCCAACTTACTGACCCTCTTAAGGAATAATCAACATACCCCAAATTCTTAAACTGATGCCCTGGTATTTGTTTTTATGAATTTTTTATTTGTTTCAAAATAATTTATTTGTAATTCTATTACTTTATTTTATTCATTTAAAAACATTATTCTGAAAATGAGTCTATAATCTTAATCAGAATACCACAGGGGTACTTGACACAAAAAATGATTAAGAATTCCTGGAAAGAACTTGCTCTTTCAAACCCTTAGTAATACACTGCTACTTGGCAAAATTATTCATCTTCCATGTCTTCTCCTTCCTGTGCCTCACTATTGCCTGGCAAACTGGCATTGATAACTTCAGTAGTTTCCTCTTTAAATCTTTTTTTTCTTTGTGCAATAGAAATAACATTATTTCTCTTACCAGGTAGTTGTGAGGATCAAATGAGATAGTATTTGTAAAAAACAAAACAAGACAAAAAGCACTTACCACAATGTCTGTCTCAGAGTAGTATACATGCACACACACACACATACACATACATACGTACATATATGCATACATATGTACTAGCTATTACTACAATGGCTACTGTCTCCAAATGATAATTGGCTGATTGATATTGCATTCTGAGGGAATTTTTACTATGAATGAGTAGACCAAACTGGGGCATGGGGAAGGGGAGAAAGTTGGACAAATGGGAGCATGCAGATACTAGCCCAATAGCCCTAGATTTGAGCACAAGCCTATGAAAAAAATCTGTCTTTGTCTTTGTCTCTCGGTCTCTCTCCTTCCTTTAATGCCCATGCCAAACGCCATCCTTCAGGATTATGTTTCAGAGACTGTCCCCAGATAGAATACATCTTTTTTCTTCTTCCCCTCAGAAACAGCAACTTATAAAGACTATTTGCTGATAAAAGGCATGTTGTAAGCTGCAGTGATAGAGCAAGCATTCCTGGACGAATTCACAAGTCCTAGAAGCACTGGAATTCTATTTATTACTGAGGAAAATACAAAAAAAATCTTAGTTCCCTATTCTCTATTCTAGGAAGGTAAATATGCAAAGAAAATTCCCTCTAAGAGGGGACCATAATAGACTGTGGGGGAGAGTTGTATTTGAATGGGTGTTTAAGAGGGAGAAGGGAGGCCGCCAAGGAACAAAAGGAAACTAGATGAAGTGACTGGACAAATCATTTATCTATTCTGGACTCCAATTTACTCATCTGTAAAATGTGGGTAGGGCCCTTGTGAGCCTCAAATTAAGGAGATAATTAACGTATAACACTTATCTCTGATCAAATGTAAATCAGTGCTAATGGAGATGACTAAGACCAAGTTTGCTGACTGCATCACAGGACCTGCCCCATTTCTCTAGATCTTCACACAATCATACACACAAATATTTCATGTCCTGAGCAGCTGTGGAGCAGCAAACTTCAGGAGGAGTGATGGGTGAGACCACACTGGGCAAACTGTGCTTGTATTAACTTCAGGAAGAATTAGATTAAGCTGATTAAACTGAACTGCGGGGGGAACTCAAGGCAAGAGCTAAAAAGAATGATTAAGAAGTTGGAAGATTTTAATCTGAATAAGGATAAAAGAACAAAATATGCACAATTTGTCTATGTGCTAATGAAAGGGAACAGATAGGATTCTAAAAATAAGTGAGTAATGTAAATATCGAGATAGGAGAGGAGTCCTCTCACAAATGGAGTTAACTAGAAATAATAAGACCTAATTACACAAAGAAAAAAAAAGTTGGCTATGAAAGACTTCCAGAGAGAAAATGAATGTTATTGAATAGAAAACCATTAGAGAGGGGCAACTGGTGTTATTTTGTTAATATTCATTGAAGCATCTAGATTTTGACAACATAGTGAAAAATACATTAGAAAATAAATAATTTCTTGATCCGATGGGAACAGATTCAAACCTACTTAGGGGAGTAGCATACTCCAGTAGATAGAATACTGAATTATGAGTCTGGGCATCAGTCCCAGCTGCATTACTGTGTGGCCTTGGGCAAATCACTTAACCTTTCTATTGCTCAGTTGTTCTCTCACCAAAGGGATAGTATTAAGAACAAATAAAATTATACAGGCTGTTTCTTTCACTGGAGAAATATATGCCAAAGTAGTGTATGTTTTCCTTTTATTCTGTGATGGGTCCATGATTTCATCAGTGTGGATATTCCTATTAATGATTTAGAATCACAACCCTTCCTAACCTTTTCATCCTGTAATTCCCATTCAGAGACTCTACCACCTTCACAAAGGATCCCTTCTAATCTTCTAATTATTTTAATGCACTTGAGTCTTCTCTCTCTCTCTCTCCCTCTGTCTCCCTCTGTCTCTCTCTGTCTCTCTGTCTCTGTCTCTCTGTCTCTCTGTCTCTTTCTCTCTCTCTTTCTCTCTCTCTGTCTCCAGATAGATATAAAATACATACATAGATAGATATGTGTGCATGTACCCATACCCCCCCACACACAACATAGTAACTAATGATAACTAATATAAAACTCAGGCTGCCCGTCTACTATCTCATTTTTGCCCTATAACTAATCCACTTTTCTGATAAGACGCACCCACCATGATTTTCCTTATGTTGTTGCTCAAGTATAATTCATCATTGACTATATCTAACAGTGTGTACCAGCATCAGGTTTCTTTTGATTATTCTTTGAAACTCCCTATAATTTCATTTCTGACCTTTGGGTGATTGTTGATTTACCGTGACATAGGGGTACACAGCTAGATGTTGTACAAAATTTAAAAGATCAAATCATTGTTTCCTGAGACTTAAAAATCCAAATTCAGGAAAATGTTGATGTTGAAGGTGATTTTTGTTTGTTTTTGTTTCGTTCTTACAGCCAACAGTTGGGGATCCAGGAAGCACTCTGTGATTCCGCAGACCATACACCCTGATGCCCCTCCGCATGATTGTTTGCTAAACATCCAGTTCATTTTCAGTATCTATTCAATATACTTAGAATAACAGCTATACACATAATGACAACTTGATAGATTTGGTGACATAGATAAGTAAAACAATTCTATGGAAGATATATCCAGCTGTTTATAATTACTGAGACTTGGTGTGCATAGACACATGCATGGAACCATGTATGTATACAAAGCCTTCTTGGTGAGACTCAGAATTTGAAAGAATGTATGAAAATGTGTATTGTAATATGCAGTGGTGCAGTGGATAGAGTGCAGGGCCTAGACTCAGGAAGCCTCATCTTTCTGAATTCAAACTCAGTGTCAGTCATTTACTTGATATATGATGCTGGGCAAGTCACAATTCTGTTTACCACAGTTTCCTTATCAGTAAAATGAGCTGGAGAAGGAAAGGCCAAACCACTTTGGTATCTCTGAGAAACCCAAAGATCTAAGCTTTGGGGACAAAAACTATTTGAAAAAAATTTTTGGGAAAACTGGAAAGCAATTTTGGAGAAACTAGGCATAGACCAACATCTCATACCCTATACTAAGATAAAGTCCAAAATGGATGCAAATTTTAGATATAAAGGATGATATCACAAATAAAATATGGAAGCATGGGAAATTTTACCTGTCAAATCTATGGATAAGGAAAGGGTTTGTAACCTAACAAAAGACAGGGAAATTCATAGGAAGTGTAATAGATAATTTTGGTTACATAAAATTAAACAGTTTTTGAACAACAACAACAAAATTCAACCAAAATGAGAAAGTAAGCTGGAAAATAGGGAGATATTTTACAACAAATTTCTCTGATCAAACACCTCATTTCACAGATAGATGGAAAACTAAATCAAATTTATAAAAATATGAGCCATTCCCTATTTGATAAGTGGTCAAAGAACATTAACAGGCAGTTTTTAGGAGAAGACATTGAAGCTATCAATAGTTATATTGAAGAAAAACACAAATAACTAGATTAGAGAACAACTCTAAGGTACCACTTTACATCTATCAGAGTGACTAACATGACAGAAAATAAAAATGACAAATGTTGGAGGGGATATGAAAAAAATAGATACATTAAAGTACTATTGTTACAGTTGTGAACAGACCCAACTTATTTTTGGAACTACACTCAAGGGGCTATAAAACTGTGTATATTTTTTGACCCAGAAATACCATGGATAGATCTATAACCCAAATCAAAGAAAAGGGAAAAGGACCAACATGTGCAAAAATATTTATAGCAGCTCTTTTTGTGGTGCCAAAGAATTGGAAATTGAGGAGATGCCCATCAACTGGGGAATGGCTGAACAAGTTGGGTTATATAATTGTGTTGGAATTTTATTTTGTTATAAGAAATGACTAGCAGATGATTTCAGAAAAAGCTGGGAATTTATATGAATTGGTGTAAAGTGAAGTGCGCAAAACCAGAAGAAAATTGTATACAGTAATAGTAATATTATAATAATGGTCAACTGTGAAAGATTTAACTACTGTCATCGAGACGCTGATGCAAGACAATTCCAAAGTAACTATGATGAAAAATTCCATCTACTTCAACAGAGAGAACTGATAAACTCTATGTACTGATTGAGACATGATTTTTCACTTTTTAAATTTTTCTTGCCTTTTTTTTTTTGCAACATGGCTGATATGGAAATGTTTTGAATTATTTCATATGTATAATTGATATCATATTGCTTATCTTCTCAATGGTTTTAGGAGGGGCTTGAGGGAGAAAGACAATTTGGAACTCAAAATTTTAATAAATGAATGTTAAAATTAATAAATAAACAATATTTTAAAAGGAAAAAAAGACTCATATAACATAAAGCATATGTGATATATTCCTCATATGAAAGCTGTAAGGCTACATTTTGTTCTACTAATTATTAATAAAAATCAACAAAGTATAGAAAGAGTGGGACGTTATATTCTTTACATAACTTACTCAATTGTGTGACTCTAAAGATATAGAAAGTAATCTGAGTTAGCCTACCTGTTCCATTCTTAGTTTTCATTAATGATTGACTGAATGATATCACTAAGGGAGAAAAAGGCCCGCAGCCTGGTATGTACTTTGGAGACAGCATGTGTTCTAAAGTTAGATATTTACAAGACCTTGCATAAGTCACAACCTTCCTGGACATCAGTTTCTTCAGCTATAAAATAATGGGATTGTAATAGATAGATATTGATATCCCTTCAGCACACTGTGAAAATCCATAGTAGGCTTCTCACCACCTTGCTTCCAGATGTCTGAAATTCCTTTCATGGGGACAAAACTTTCTCTACCTCAATAATGAAGACTAATAATGTAACTCTCCTTGGACTGAGTATCACATTAACCTAAGGTACACATTATGGATATAGGATTCTTTTTCAGAGGAGAAAGTATGCCTGGAACCAATAGCAACAGAGCACAAAATGTCTTTTAAGGAGTGAATGTGAAGGAAAGTGATGACACAGTCAAGTGAGACCTCTGATTCTAAATGTAAATTTCACCTTCGACCCAATTTTGAAAAACTTGCATATAACCAATAATGTAAAATTTTATATGTGCATTTTTTTTTTTAGTTTGTCACTTCTCTGTGAGTCTTGAATGAGGAATATTAACTCTCAGGAAACAATTATTTGATCTTTTAAATTTTGCACAACATCTAGCTGTGCACCTAGATAACTCAGCCACGTGCTAAATGCTTTCAGTGCAATGGGCATGGATTGGGTCCAGGGAAAGCCGTAGAGCTGCATAATCATGGCTCTAGGTCTCCCTCCATCATTCTAAGGTGCCATCCCTGGCAGGTTAATATTCCCTTAAGAACACTATTTCTGTTTTCCACTCCTCCTAGTAACTTTTACTGTTATAAAACGATCTTAATATTTTACATTTTTAAAGGAAACTATCTATTACTTCAACAGCTACCTCTCACATAGAAGGAATTGAAGATACTTCTAACAGTGAGTTGACAGCCGAAAGTTGGAGCTCAGTTCATCATATTTATAACAAGAAGCTTTAGGAAGTATAAGAGGTGTGTAAAGGGGATCTGCTATATTCCAGTGTACCAGCATAGCCTACCTTTTACCCTATATGCCTTCAACATGGCATAAACTTGCCAAGCTATTTCAACAATCAGTTTACACTCCACCTTTGATAAATGATAGGCCTTGACAACTGAGTCACTTTTAAACAGTACAAATTGGACTGTATCTACCTACTAATTTCACAAAGATCAATGGATGTTTCATTAGAAAGCTAACATGCTTCAGTTACTGCCAACCAAAGCTGATTTGGAATAATTCAAATACAGTTAAAGCTCAATGTGAAATTTATTTTTTTCTTTTAATATATGCTTATTCATATATGGTTTACATTTTCGTTTTTTGTTTCTTTTTGGTATGCATTTCAATTTAATTGAAGTGAACAAATTTCTATTTAGAAACCCTCTCCACTGATGTAAACACGTAGTCTTGTGCTGGTTTATTTAGGAACTGAGAGGTCTCTTATGTTATCTAAGTGAGATGATTCGCCCGCACAACTATTATGTGTCAGAGGAGGGGAGACAGGTTTTCAACTTCAGTCATCCCTGTAACAACTATAAACACTGTTCCCTCTCAATAGTAAATACACATAATGATTTTTAATATTTATTACCTCAGAATCTGTACATGTTCAGTGAAGTTTCAGAGTACAAAAAAAAATATGGTTAGATATGGAAATGCTGAAAGCAAAGGCAGTATCCAGGATTACACTGAAGTCATGTCACACCGACTTTCAAGACTTGTTAAATTTCCAGTGTGGTTATATACACCTCAGAAATTGTCGAATGCTACAAATCGGGCTTGATTTATTCTTTTCTTGCTTGTCTATATATAATAAAGTAAGGGAGAAAGTGCTAATAATTAAAATTAAATTTAAATTATTAAATTTTCATATATATGTACATGCGTACGTATATATTAACATATACGTTTGTTATTCAGTCATTTCAGTCATGTCCAACTCTTTGTGACCCCCATTTTGCATTTTCTTGGCAAAGATACTGGAGTGGTTTGCCATTTAAAGATGAGGAAACTGAGGCAAACAGGATTAAGTGACTTGTCCACAGTCACATATCTAGAAAGTGTCTGAGGTCACATTGACTCCAGACCCAGCACTCTATCCATTGTACCACCTAGCTACACTAATGTATACATATATGTATGAATACATGTGTAGGTACACACATACACATTTATGCTCAGAGAGCTGTAAAACTTTTACCAGCTCACTCCTGGGATTTCCCTATGTCCAGTAATGGAAAGCACAAATCACCAACAAGAAACAAAGAGAAACAAAATATCACATTTTTTTATCAATGCTTTCACAGAAATAAATGTCAATATTCATAAATGGTAGCAAAGAACTGGGAACAACATATTGGTGAGTAGCTGAACAATTTGTGACACCCTGAAGGGAATTATAATTTTGCTATAAGAAATAATCAACCCGAAGAGATGCATGGTAAGACATGTAGGACATGAAGAGGAATGAAATAAACAACCAGAAATGTATGTATAGATATACAAATATATCACACATATATACATATTACATATATAACAATGTATATAGAAGAAATGTATATGACAGTAACAATATAAGTGGAAGAAAATGATGCCTTATAATTATAACGACCAAACTTGGAGAAGTATTGAGAAAATATATTCCCCTTGTTCCCCATTATTTACAGAGTTGGGGGACTGTGGGCGTGGAATGTCATACAGAGTATCAGATGTGACTTAGATAACCAGTGATTTTGCAACATTCCTTTTTTTTCTCTTTATTTTTACATTATTTCAAAGTTGATTGCCTGGGCAAGGGAGAAGGGAGAGATATAGTTTGAAATGAAGATGATATTAAAACAAAATATGTGAATCTTGGGGGTTTTATTTCAATTTTATTTTTAATTTATGGAATAAAACAAGAATTTCCATGACATAGTAAAATATTGTTTTAAAAGAAGAAATAATCATCAGCGCCTTTGGTGTAATGGAGAGTAGGCAATTATAAGTCCTCTGAATTAGTAATTGCTGCCATCATCAAGTATATGGTCCAATTCACAATCACTGATTAGAAGTATGTATAGAATGACTTTACATACAGACACACATGTTTGTGTCTAATGGCAGCTATCTCTCGGATATGGAGGAAGGGAAGAAAAAAGGAAAGTAAAAGAAATGTACATGATAATTATATTTTATTTTTAAGAAGAATAACAAGATGTTTAAAACAAATTTGTAGTTTCATGTGCAATCATCTTTTCTATTAAACTATGTCATGGAAATGCTTATTTCATTACATAAATTAAAAAAAAACACAGTCAGTCATCTTTTATCATTCAGAGTAATAATCACTCTAAACCTGTGTGAAATAAACTAATTATAGCAGTGGTGATCTCCAGGACCAGAACACTGTGCCCACATATTTTCTCCTTCCTTCATGGAGCTGAATGAATTAGCTGGTAAAATGTTATTTACTCTATATTAGAACTTTCTGATAACACTGATCTCTGGGTTAACACTTTCAATAGGAGTATTTTGTATTGCAGTAAGAAAGTTGAACTATATTAACGCCATGTACCCAGGGAACAAGATTTGATTTGAGGTTGAAATTCCAAGTATTGTTAAATGCCAGAAAAGTGTATTGGGAAGAGTTCTGTGTTTAGAGGGAGGTGGTTTGGATTGTAGATTTAATTGCTTTACTTATTGATTTGGTGACCTTGAGCAAACCATAGCTTCTCTGGGCCTTTGTTACCAAAATGGAAATTAAATGGAAATATGTTAGCCTGCTAAAAGCAAGAGCACTTTCCCCCAAAGGATGATATTTTATTAACATTTGTCTTTCACTAATTGTTGCAAGGGGACAGATATATATTTTTGCAAGGTCATTCCCAGATACACTATTCCATAAATTTTGGTTGTAGCTATATTATGGATTCAATTGCATTATATTTTCATTTCAATATAATTTTTTGCTTTACATGTAAACGGAGACATGGAAAGAGTTTTAAGTCTTCAAAGTATGTTTCTACCTGAACTGTATCCACTAACGGAAATGTTCTGATACTCATAAAAGTCTGACATGTGTTGTTACTATTAAAATGATAATCATTTTCTGAGTAATAGTGGGTAGTTGAAGCATGAACCTACAAATGGAACGAATATTAAATAAGTCAGAAGGCCTATACTGTGGTCCCAGCACTGTACTAGACATATGGGACCATAAGTAACATATTTAACTTTTCCAAGCCTCACTCCCAGAATGCTTTTACTACACGTTACAGGTGACTATGAGGAAAGACTTTCACTGTCAAGCTCTATATAAATGTGAGCTTTTATTTTATGAAGTTTTATGTATACCAGTGGTTACTTCATCATCTTTTATCTATTGTCTAGGTCTTGAGGGTTTTTTTGTTGTTCTTTTTTTTTTTCTTTTTTAATTGCACAGAGGGATCATAAAATCATAGATCTTGAGCTGAAAAAGTATTCAGAGGTCATCAGTTACAACCCATTTATTTTACAGATAATGACAATGTGGGCCAGAAAAATTAAGTGACTTAACAAAAGTCACACAGGACACACCACTGAGGTAAGATTTGAAATCTGGCCCTCTACCTCGAGACACAGAGCTCTTTCCACTGCAAAACACTATCTCCCTTAAAACTTCTAAGTTGCACTGAATTTAGAAGCTAGATATTAACACTCTGATGGAGGATATGCTATGTAAAAATCCAAATAAAAATTCCCAATGGATGGCAAATTCTTACAACCACATCTATTTCATGTGGATTGCATCAAGTCACATATCACAGATTCTGCTCAATTAGGTGTGTGACCATTCAAAAGAGATCAGACAAACAAGTAACATGGTTAAAATGAACAAAAATAAAACCCAAAAACAAATGGATAAAAAATGCCTATTGCCCAAACTCTAACAGCCATTTTGATGGACAGTGAATTGAGTTAATCTATTCGTTCAGATATTGGGGCAAAACCGCAGATGGATAATGATAAGCTGAGTCCAGAGTTGAAAAGGATAAAAGTAGGTTGGGTATAATTTGAGAAAGTGCACTCCTTTCATTGATCTCAGGCTTCTCCTTGACACACAAATCCATTATTTGAACACATTTTAGTGCAACTGTGTGGCTTTTAATCTGAAAACACTTTAGCCTCCAAAGAATTAAAATTGCACTTTGTCCAAAGGGAAATGGAAAGAAGAATGGGTGTCTAGTGGAGAGTGATACCATGAATTTCCATATTAGAAATGGTGGCATAACGAGAAGACATGAATGGGTTGCAATCTAAATCACTAAAAAAAGCACTGAAGTAGAGGTATGTGCATCAAGTTTGCACAATGAACTCTCATGTTCCTCATTTAAACAAAACTCCTTCTAGATTTCATGAATGAAATTGTCTCTTTTTATAAAATGATAAGCTAATTCCAGTATCTCTGAAAAACACAACCTTAGTTTTGCCTGTAGTTTCAACATGTACTAATACATTGAACCATACTTAACCCACAGTCAAGATATGGAACACCTACAGAGAAAATTCAATAGTTACCTCAACACAAAACAAAAGGGAGCTTTTCACTTGCACAAATTGAATTTCTTTGGGGGAAAATTCATCATTTTCCTAAGGCTAGGTTTTGCTAAGCACAGGTGAGACTAGAATCTGGCTTTCTGCCTAATTATAGAAGAAAAAAAGAAATACACACACACACATATATTAAATGGGAAGTTTCTTTTTAAACGGATGGGAAAAGATAACTATTCTTCAAAATATTTGTAAGATTTCTATCTACAAAGTCTTTTATTGGTTTTATCTTTGTGTATGCCCATAATTGAATTTCTATTTCATATGTTTTTATTTCATTTCCCCTTACAATCATAAATAGTGAAGAGTGATAAATGAAAATAAGACAAACCTAACTCATTCAGTATCTGGATTACAAAAATAAAATCAAGCATCTCTTAAAAGAAATTCAAGGGTCTCATACATCAGTGTGGCAATTGCCTCAATCAACATGGATAATTGACCCTCCATGAAAGACAGTGATCATTGGTTACCATGGCCAAAAACCTCAACACTCACAAGCTAGCCTGAGGGTGAGCCGTTTGAATTTAGGTAAGGAAGTCTTAAAAGAACTCACATATTGTGTCATTGGGTTCCTATTTTTAAGACTTTCCAACAGAACATAAACTTGTGAGGAACAATGCATTGACTCATGGGATAAGAGTGTTGAAAGGGACTTCAAAAATGCTTTTTAAAATTTATTGGTTTTTTAAACATTCTTTTAAAAAGTTAAGTTCTAAAATCTCTCCCTCCCTTCTAACCTTCCCCTATCAACTGAGAAGGCAAGCAATATGGTATGAATTATATATGAGAAACCATACAAAACACATTTATTTCCATATCAGCCACGTAACAATAAAAATAAAGAAAATGAGAAAATTATATTTCAATTTGTGCTCAGAGTTCATAAGTTCTCCCTGGAAAAGGATAACATTTTTTACCATAAGTCCTTTGAAATTGTCTGGGATCATTGCATTGATCTTAGCACTTAAATATTTCACAATGGATCATGATTAGAATACTGTTGTTACTGTATAAAAAGATCTTTCTGCTTGCTTCCATTTGTATTAGTTCATTTAGATCTTCTCATGTATTTTTCCCGAAACCATCCCTATGTCATTTAGCATAATATTACTCCATCACAAACATATTCTATAAGTTGTTTCAGCCATTCCCCAATTGATGAGTAGCCCTCGATTTCTATTTTTTTGCCACCACAAAAAGTGAGGGCTATAAAATTGTTATACATATAGATTCTTTTCCTTTCATCTTTTTGGGGATGCTGATCTAGTAGTGGTATATATTACTGGGTCAAAGAGTATGCATGGTTTTATAGACCTTTGGGCATAGTTCCAAATTTCTCTCCAGAATGGTTGGGCCAGTTCACAACTCCACCATTAGTATATCCATCAGAGATCTTGACCTATCCCTCATTTTATGGATGATTAAGTTGGGGCCCAGAATAGTTAAGTGACATAACATATTTCACATAGCCAGTAAGTTGCAGAAATGATACAAAAACTACTGTTCTTTGAAGAACATCCTCACTGCTCATTGATAATACACAATTTTAAATCCATAATATTGCTGTTTGATTTTTTTTGTCAGAGATCTTTGATTTTATCAGTGTAGGAAGTTTCTGATGAGTCATTTCTTCTACCATTGAATATTTATACCTTTGCAATATAAAATCTTAAAGATTTTCTTGTGACACTGAAAAGTTACAAATGACTTGCCCAGGTTCACCCAGCCAGTATGCATAAGAGGTAGAGTATGAACCCCAATTTTCCTATCTCTGAGATCAGATCACTATGAATGATACAATATTGTATCTTTTGAGTGATTGGTTTCAAGATTGAAAGTCTCAGCAATATGTGAATAGTTGTTCCTGTTCAGTCATTTTTCAGTCATGTTCAACTCTTTGTGACCCCATTTAGGGTTTAAATACTGGCAAAGCACTGGAGTGGTTTGCCATTTTCTTCCTCAGTTCATTTTACAAATGAAGAAACTGAGGCAAACACGGTAAAGGGTCGTGTCCAGAGTCACACAGCGAGTATGTGTTTGAGGCCAGATTTGAACTGAGAAAGATGAGTCTTCCTTGACTCCAGCTTCATCACTCTATTCACTGTGACACCTCGCTGCCCAATACGCTAATAGTATGACCACTTAAAGAGATAATTTTCCTTTTCAACATACCTGCATATTAACAGATATGGGATCTCACTTATTTAGAACATCTCCTTGAAATGTACAGATCACAAGCTATTCATACATACCATACTGCTGCACTTGAACACATTTGCTCAAAGTGTTGGAGGCCTTCCTTTATGTCTTCTGGTATTTAATGGATAAAAATTTAATGCATAAAAGCAACAGGAAATTTCGTTGCTTACACATTGTTTTCAATTTATATAATTTTTCAAAGCAAAGACTGTGATACTCTTTTTTTGTGTGTATCTCCCACAAGAACTAGCAGAGTTCTAAGTATAGAGTAGTAGCTCAGAAAATATATATTGGTTGAAATTGGTTATCACAAACCTTTTCTTTTTTCATGGTTGATTTTTTTTCAAAGTTTTGATCTAAAAAGATCTTAATAGTATATAATATGCTTAAATAACATTGAAACATATTTCATTTACCTCATTGTATTTCATATAGAAAAAGACAATAAAGAAAAAAGACATTATTTGAAACATTTTTTGGAAATTGTGAAATAACATCATTATTTGATTTCATGATATCTCTCTCATTCCACCAAAAATGCACTGTTATCACTTTTTTAATAAAGAATTACAGAGAAAGCTATGTGGTGCAATGGATAGAGCAACAGCCCTGGAGTCAGGAAGACTAGAGTTCAAATTCAGTCTCAGATACTTACTAGCAGTATAACCCTGGGCAAGACACTTAACTCTGAATGCCTTATCAAAAACAAACAAAAAACTACAATCATTTTGTTCTGATAATTTGTGACATCCACTGAGAAAAATGGCAACACTTAAGAGTGCCTTCAAATCAAGGTTTGGATTCACTGCACAGTGATGTAAAAGCACATTTCTTTCTTCCTTCTAATTCACCTAAAAGGATTAGTGATGATATTATTTATTTATTACTCTCTGAAATGGTCATCTCCCATCATATCACTCCTGTACTATAGTTTCTTATTCGGTTTTTAATTCATATTCTCTTTTTCAGTTTAATTTTATAACCAAATGAACAGTCTTAGGATATGAAATACAATAGGTAGACTTAGGAGATATTTTTGCCAAAATGCTGATGACTAAAATATCTCTGAACAACCACCATTAACTTTCTACTGTTCTCCACTGACTTACTGCTACCCAAGTAGGAACAGAATGCTGGTAGACAGAGCAGAGAATCTAAAACAAGAAGATAGCTGAATAAAGTTCCTACACTGCTCTGCCTACTTAAAATGAAGAAATATGGAAGGGAAAAGAACTTGCTCTTAATAATAATGGCATATGCAAGAAGAGTATACAAACATAGAGAAAGAGGAGGGTAAAACATTTTTTTAATGACTTCACTTTTATCTGACCAAGACAAAAGATAAATGAACACATATATAAATTTATATACACATAAAGAGTTTGGTGATGAAATACGTTAACCTTAACAGGTAAACAAGTGGGAAGAGGAAGAAAAAATACTGGGAACTTAGAGGAATATAGAGAATACCTCTCTTGGTAATAGCTAGCATTTATATATAGTACTTTAAGTGTATATAAAGTACTTTAAGTGTACATAAGTACTTTACATATATTTTCTTATTTGTACTTCACAACAACCCTAGGAAGTAGAATTTACTTTCTCATCATAGAACTGGGCAAGTAAAACACATTTTGACTTCAAAGAGTTGATCATAAAATGGTGTCAAAAGGAATGAATTTAAGAACCAAATCTTATTTGTCTCTAATGGTAGCCATCTCTGAAAGGAGGAGGGGAGGAAGAAAAAAAGGTAAAAAATGATAATTTTGTTGTATGTTTGAAAGGAATATCAAGTTATATTGCTTGTTTTATTCCATAACTTAAAAATAATTCCATAATATTCCATAATTTAAAACATAAGATTTTTAAAAAGTGATAAAGATCCAGGCAAGGATAAGAAAGAAGAGGCAGTGAAGTGCAAGCAGATCAATTCAATTTAAGATTACTATAAAATTTGTAAAGATCAAAAATAAGATGTCTAGTAAATTAGATCATTTTTTGGAAAATTTATGGACATTGACCAAAACTGCACAGAATGAAAGGGTACAGATGGGTTCCTACTGGATCACACTGGCAGTATAGAAAGGAATCTTCACATCAACAAGGTCAATGAATCACTGGTATATTAAAGTAATGTTGTTGTTTTTTTCCCCATTCCCTGCGCTCAAGACATACACAACCTAGCTGAGGAGAAAGAAACATCACATATGAAATGGCAGTACATAATATACACACATTATTTATATACATTATATACATACACACACACCCATATATATATATATGTACATATATATATATATGCCCAAATATTAGCTATGATTATAACAAGAATTCATAGAAAAATACTATCAGTGAGAATAGAGTACTTTGAAAAGGTTTCATGGAGGAGATAAGATTTGATATGAGCCTTGAAAGGTGGTTATGTAGGTGGAGAGGAGAAATGCGCACATTCTAGGACATGTTCATTAGGAAGCATATTTCAGCTTTTGTGACTCAACAGAAAACATTTCCTTTATTTTGCATAATAGATACTCTGCTTTTTTTCCCCATTTCACGTTGTATGAGCAAATGAAGGGGAAAAGTAATATAGATTATTTAATTTTGATTTCATATCACTTAAGAAAGCTAGAGATACAAGTTTTTTAAGAAACACTAGAATGTTGGTTAAAAATTCAGAAGTCAGAGTGTTAAAACAGAAGGGAGGACCAGCCAGGTGGGGCAGTACATAGAGCACTGGCCCTAAATCAGGAGGAACTGAGTTCAAATGTGACCTCAGACACCTGACATTTATTAGCTGTGTGACCCTGGGCAAGTCATTTAACCCCAAATGCCTCACAAAACAGAAGGAGATTTTAGAAATAGGATAATATATTCAGAGCAGAAAAGGAGCTAAGAGGTCATTGATTGCAACTTCCTCATTTTATAGATGAGGAATCCTGGGCCCAGAGAAGCTAATTGACTTGTTCTTCAAAGTCATACAGACAGTAAATAGCATAGTAAAGATGCAGATTTAGGTCGGCAAAGATTGCAACCCCAAGTTCAGCACTCTGAACAGCACAGAACATCTCCCACCCTTTCATTCTACAGATGAGGAAACTGAGAAAAGGTAAACACTTTGGCCAAAGTCACAGTGAGTTAGTGGCAGTGCCTGGTAATGGAATCCAATATCCTGACTCCTTGTCTTGTGTGCCTTCCTCTACATTATGTTTCAGGTCTACGTGCTTCACTTAGAAGTGCCTTGCAAACTTCATTCTAGAGAATTTAACTCTTTACATTTATATGCAATGTTCATGGAAATGAAAAGGCACTGATGCTATAAGAGCCTTTTTCAATTTATATATTTATGAAATTGACTCAGTGACATCCATGAATCCCCAAATAGTCAGTTTTGGTTACCTTACAAATTAACAGTTTAACGTAGACCTCAACCAGAAACCCAAGGACATAGGACACAGCTTCTAGGATATTCTCTAAGTGAAGTGTTTTGATAAAGCTATCGAAGGTTTTGATGCCAACAGAATGCCTCAAAGGATGAGCCATCCTAATCATATAATTTTCAGAAAAAAATAATATTATTTGGGAGAAATAAGTAACTCTGAAGTGCTCTCTACCTTATGATTCACTTCTTATTCCTGGGGTGTTTCCCAGTGGGCATAAAAACCTCTTATTACTTGTAGCTCATTTTAAATCAGTTTTCTTCCTGTTAGAGTAACTGCTTGGTATATACTAGAAAAGCTCTCACTAGGAGGTTGGGTTTTTTTCCCCTCTTTCTCCCTCATAATCCTAAGAGATGTGCCTCAGGTGATTTTCACTGTGTACCAAGGCATTATTAACACAATCCAAGAAAAAGTAAGTTAGACTTGATGACTAATATGCAATGATCAGACCTGCTTGGAATATTTCACTTATTTTCATATTTCATTTCTTTGTAATGAATGCATTTGGTATCCTGAGGGTAACTTCAATATTAAAGAGACTCCTTTATAACTTGTATACCAGAAAACCTATCAGCTTTCTTCTCAGACTTATATCCCAAAGGATAATTATTTATAAGGAACCTTAACACAAATAGAGATCCTGAACCCTTAGGGCATTATACACTTTCATATCTGACATCTTCTCTGCTTAGTTATTCTTGCAAAGTATCCTTAAGTAGAAGCTTTAAAATGTGCCATGTTAAATCCTTGTCATCAATAATTTTCAGATTTCCCCAAGTCAGTTATTTTATCATAGATGACCTGTTTTCTCAATATGTATTTTGAAGAAAATTCTTTCCCCCAAATGAAAGAGTAGTAACTCACCACCCACTAATAAGCAATATAATTTGTTCTGTTTCTTTACAATATACCACAGTCACAGGTTGTCAATTTTATTTTATAATTTCAGAGATAAAACTCAGCTCAATTTGATCAGTATGTTTAAAGATCAATAGTCATCATCTTGTAGGAGGTATGGTTATCTTTCACAGTTCTTAATAAAATTTCCCCGAATTCATGTCTTATATGTCAGAAATCTACTTATTTTATATTATCTCGTTATTCTAGTTTGCATTTCAAAAATATATATTTTGCTAGAAAAATTCACATAATTTACTACCCAGTTTCCTCAGCTTTAGTTTCAAGTAAGCTTTTATGGTTTTACATTAACATTGAGTTCAGATTATGAAGTCTTCAAATACTTTCAAAAATACAATATGTTTTAAAATTAACAATGCTTTTCAAACTAGTTTTCAAATTCAATATTTGTTCAAAAGTTAAAAAATAGCTTCAACAAATTTCTTTCTATATGTAAATATGCACTTTTAAAAAATGAAAATGTTTTAAAGAACATAAAGATTCTACTCTCCTTACCTCAAATTGAACATTAAGAAAATTGAGTTCATTTGTCCCACTCCCTACCCCTTGATAAGTCTTTGATTCCATTCCATTCCATTTGATTCCATTGATTCCATTTGATTCCATTCCATTGTATAAATATGCTATCCTTCCCATTTCACAAATTGTATCAGCAAGCACCCTAAGCATACCTAGGGCGGCTAGTAGCACAGGTTCTTAGATCTGCTTTTATAAAGGAAAGCAACTCAAAATGGGTTAACAATCTTACTTTAATCGATCAAATATCATTTACCTAGTTCAGGGGGAAAAGTCAACACCCTGAACTTCAGAGAATACAAACAGAAGTTACAAACAAACAGAAAAACAGATCAGCAGATGGCTTCCAGCGTCTGACCATTACATCAGTTACCTATTCAGTTACCAGAGAGGGAAGCACCAACATCTGGGTTTTTCACAGCCGGGGGACTCAACAGCTGCCCAGAGTCTCAACTGGCCAAATCACACAACTCTTCTCAAAGTGAGCCCCAAACCAAAACCTCACATCAGGGCATATATATAGTCTTCTCCTGGCTTGGAGAAT
>CM053580.1:169710208-169746291 GCA_028627135.1 Pseudochirops cupreus | reverse complement strand
TCAGAAGATAGTAGATGATAGAAGGGCCTGGTATGCTATTGTTTGTGGTATCATGAAGAGTGGGACACAACTGAATGAACAGCAACCAATTCCTCAGTGCCTATACATAGAAGCCTCAGGAAAGAGGTAGATTGTCAATTTCCTGGAAGAAGATTGTCTATCAATTCTTTCCTTCCTTCTAGCTGAGTGATGGTGTATGGGAAGCATAGATCCCAGGACATGTGCTAAGCCCTGGCAATATAAAGAAAGATAAAATAGTCTCTTCTCTCAAGGAACTCACAACAGAATGGGGGAGACAACATGCAAACAAATACATATATATATATATATATATATACCAGATATATGCAGGAAAGATTGAAGACATGTCAAAGGGAAGGTCCTAGAATTAAAGGAGAGTAGGAGAAGCCTTCTTACAGATGGTGGGATTTATGCTGAGACTTGAAGGAAATCAGGAAAGCCAGGAAGGCAGAGACAAGGAAGGAGATCACTCAAGACACAGGGAACATACAGTGAAAATTCAAGAAGTCTGGACATGAACTATCTTTTGTGAGGAACAGCAAAAAGCTAGTGTCACTGCATCACAGAGTACCTGGTGGGAAATAAGATAGAAGCCTAGAAAGGAAGGAAGAGTCCAGGTTATGAGGGACTTTGAAAGGAGAGCAGTCACATTGCTTTTCTCCTTCTTGTCTTCCTTGCATACTCACGAAAATACTCTAACAGGGTTGGAGCATAGTGACAGTAGAGTAACTGGAAAGTGCTGGTGATGACCAGAATCCAGGGGGATTCACTAGCTTTCCACTATATACTATATGTCTTATACATTATAAACCATTCCCTGCTATGCTAGCAAATAAGCAAATCACACAGTAAGGCACATATTAAATAAATTATCTATTTTGCTCAGTAATTTTATATTGCTTCTTTTTTCCCCCTTTTTGTTAATTGAAATTTAACTGATGCTTTCTTCTTTACAATAGAGTCATTTTTGGACTTCCCCCTCCAACCTAACCCAGTGAGCCTTCCCTTGTCACGTGGAAAAAAACAGCTAATTAAAACCAACCATCATAACAATTATATATGATCACAGTTTGTCTGGAGGAACAATGGCTCTAAATTCAGATGACTTGAGTTTAAATCTTACTTCTGATGCTTACAGCCTATAGGACCATGAGCAAGTCATTTACTCTCTCCACCTCATCGTCAGTTTCTTCATTTGTCAAATGAAGGTATTAGGCTGGATAGACCCTAAGATCCTTTCCAGTTCTAGATTTATGATCCTATGACAATCAATGGCACATTTTTGCTCACAGGACCCAAACTATATAAAGAAAGGTATATTCCCTGATCTCTCTTGGAAAAAGATTGGTCATTAGCAGCATGACATAGTATTCTGCTTTGTTTTAGCATCTTTTACTTTACATTATTATAGTTTTACGATGATTATTTTCCTTGTTCTACTTATTTTTTTCATCAGTTCAGACAAGTTTTGCCAAGTTTGTCTGAACTGCTCATTTTATGACATTGTTATATTTAATTACATTCATGTATCAACATTTATTCAGTCATTCCCCAATCACAGCTCCACCAACCGTGCATTAGCATAACTGTCTTCCCAAAGTCCTTTCAACATTCACTTTATGGGGCAAATTTGGCTTATTTAATGACACAATAACATTTACAATTATATTTATGTAACAAAATCTGTTCAGCCCTTCCCCAATCAATGGGCATCCACTTGTGATACATGTAGTTTACCACAATAAAATTTATAATTATGTATTTTCCTCAGTCTTTTTTTTTTATTTATCTAAAAATGTTCTGGTTGTTTTAAAATTAAGCTAACATAAACTGCTCAGGAAGTCATGGCAAAAGTCCATCAGAAATGAACATTAAGATAATATATTCATGTAATCTCTACTAAAGCAACAAGTTTAACCAGTTTTTTATTTTATGTGGTTAATACTGAGAACAGCATTTGAAGTCAGAACAGGTGGTAATATACGCATCTCTTACTGCCCTGAATTTGAATGTACCTCAAAGCCTCTAATATAATAGAATTTCTAGTGAATAAAGAGGTAAGCACAATGCAAATTGGTTATTCTGTTCCCAGCTAAATGTTATTTTTTCAATCTGTAAAATAGAGATATTATTTGTTCTCTATTATCTCATATTAAAAGCTTAAGTAAAAAAATGTATAAAGCATATGGCACTTCAAGAAAAAATGTTTCATGTACATTCCTATTAGAATATATTATCTGCATACTAGTAATACTAAGAAACATTATGTAAGAGTACATTGTGTGAATAGTGATATAATTAGTCTTACAGTATATTATGAAAATGAAATATTCCAATTAATAAGTAGCACCTCTAAAATTATTTGTAGCCTTGGCACTCCCCACCTCCACATTCACCCCTCTTCTCTCAAAGAGAAACAGAAGTGGAATTTTTGAGTAATTTCTGCAACAATCACATCCAGACTACAAATCTTAATGAACTGGACCAACCTTTGACATACTCAGAGTTGATTAAAGGAAGCTAAAGAGGACATACATTTTCTAAAGGTCAAGATAGACAAAACAGGTCTGTCTAGTTGATCGTTACTTAATTAAAATTATTCCAAGTGAGTAAGGAATTATTCTCTATTACAGGAAAGATAAACTGTCTATAAATTTCTATAACACCTGTCACTATAGTGGCCAGGCTCTGAACATTAAACACTATTAATAATAATTGACAATATAATTGAGATAGTTAACTAGTCTAATTCAAGAGAAGCATTTCTCACAATTGCTGTGACTGGGAAGCAGATTTTTTTTTCATTTAAACAACTTTAAAAGAATTCATGAAAATCAAAATCCCCTCCAGGCTTAGTTTCAGAACCTTAAGCTAGTTAATGTCTGTCTACTATACGTTATAGGATTTTAGAACTGGAAGGACATTATATCTTAGCTATACTATCATCTAAACCCCTAAATTTAAAGGAGAGACAACTGAGGAATAAGGAGATTCTGAAACCCAGCAAAGATTATACAAGGAATATTGAGCAAAACTGTCCTCTGACTACAAATCCAAGGTGCTTTCTCCTATATCATGTAATGCCTGAAGCAGCAAAGTATCATGCAAAATATCTAGATATTTTCTCTTAAACAAATTCAGCATGAGAAATGATTTGTCTGGTCTACATTCTATACTGAATACTTTAGTTTATCAGACCAGAAGAGATTCAGCACTGAAAACATCTTCAAGTTCGTTTTGTCCTACCATTTGTCTTATTGTTTTATAGGGAAGAAACTGAGTTCAAAAGAGCGGAGTTAACACTTGTACCAGATTTGGGATCTGAGTCCACATTCTATGATTCCAAAACCACAGCCTTATTTCTTTCCACTGTACTACACTTCCTATCCATCTGTAGATCTCTAAACCAAATTGTAGGTTGAAGATTCTAGAAAGATGGAAAAGTAGGTCAGAAACGCCCAGGCTCTCCGGATCTCCTCTACAAAGAGACAGAAAATCATCATGAAATGAACATGGAGCAACAAAAAAACAGGGGTAAAGCACTTATCCAATTAAGACAACTTGAAACATGACTGATGTGAAAATGTGTTTAACAGGAACATATGTGTAAAGGCATATCATATTGCATGTTGTCTTTGGGAGAGAGGTCGCAGGGAGGGGGAAAAATTTAAAACTTACGGAAGTGAATGTTGAAAATTTAAAAATAAATAAATATATTTTTTAAAAAGACTACTTGAGAGGACCTCAGAAAAACAGGACCTCCAAAGCCTGAGGTTTGACCTGAGTGAATTAGAAACAGCTCCAAGTGGACTCCGCTGAATGAACAACCAGCAAGGTCCTGAGGGTGGCTCTTTCAAGAAGCAGACTGGGCCGGGGGAAATTTCATCTCAATTTTCACCTCTCTCAATGGCCTCAAGAAATTTCACCTCAGGAACTTGCACCTCAAATTTTCATCTAAGGAACAGCAGATACTAAATTGGTGGGGAGGGGGAATAGAAGGACCTGCTGCTGTTTCTGGAAGTTAGGCCTAGCAATGCTGACCAAATGTCATTCTGAGATGTGTCTGTGAGGTAGCAGGGATAAGTACACACTTGGTAAGTGCAGGTAACACACAGAGAAAGAACATTTTCGGGAGAGTATGGTTGGGTGACCTATCTGTGGCTTAGGAGAGGAGAGGAGTCCCTGAGGTTGAAATGATGAGCTCAGTGACTTTAGAAAAACATGGAAAATTTGCATGAAATAATGAAGAACAAAATGAGCAGGACCAAGACAGCATTGTTTACAATAACAGCAATATTGCACTAAGAATGATTTTGAGTGAATAAGTTGTTTTGACTATTATAAATAACCAAGTTAACTACAAAAGATGTATTAAGAAACATACTATCTGTATCCAGAGAAAGAACTGATAGTCACGTGTATGTGTGTCTGTCTGTGTGTGTGTGTGTGTCCGCGCACGCGTCTAATGCTCACCATCTCTAGGGTAGGAGTGGGCAGGAAGAAAGAAAGAAAACAAAAAGAAATTTACATGATGATGTATATTTGAAAGGAATAAAAAAATATATACATAGTAGACTTGCAATTTCATGTGCAATTGCCTTTTTCTATAATACCATGTTATGGAAATGCATGTTTTATTCCATAAATCAAAAATAAAATAATTTAAAAGAAAAAAATGGTGCTCAAGTGAATACAACAGCAGCAACAATAATAAAAGGAACAATAATCGCAGTAAGGATTTACATAGTTCTTTCAAATTTGCAAAACACTTCACATATGTTATCTCATGTGGTCCTCACAAGAACCCTGTGAAGGAGGTGCTATTGTCATCCACATTTTGTAGATGACAAAATTGCACCTGAGACGTTAGTTGAATTCTCCAGCATTATAGTATGAAGGTAATATCTCAGTTTTTTCCCGATTCTAAGTCTGGCACTTTATCTACTATGCCTGAATTCTGCAACAATATGTTTTAAAACAAAGAAATACCATACACCACTCACCCATCTTGGAACATCTCAGAAAGACAAGAAATTCCAGATAGCTTTTTTGCAGGTTATAGAAAAATTGGGAGAAAGAAAGTATGTCTGTCAGCAAAAAGAATGAGTGTCCTGTCCTCCAGAAAGCCTATCCCTTTTCCTATCAAAAGGTGAAAGGAAAGACAGACTCAAGAAAGGAATGATGCTGAATGTTAGTTTCAGGAGCAAAGAAGTAGTAGTCATCAGGTACTGGTTATGGTGCTAATTTTTATGAAATTAATTTGAATCGACATTTTCAATTTTATCTTGTTATCTATCAGTGTTTCTCCTGAAATAATAAACTGGAAAGTAGCCATTCATTCAACTACTTTGATTGTCAGTGAAAATCTTAAGTAGAGAAATAATATAATGAATCATTTCTAACCAATTTAAGTAGAGAATTATAATTTATATAATCATCCTGTTGCATGACCCACATAGAATCTTGATTGTAAAATGTTCTCTGGGTAGATGGCAAGAGATCAAATGAGTTTACAGGGTATTCATTTGAATTTGAATTAGTATAAGTGTAAGAAAGAGGGGAAAAAATTTAAACTCTACTTTCAACATAAGTGATTGGTTCTCATTTGAAGGACTTTTAACTACTACTCGCATCACTCTTTCTATTGACATTAAATATAAGTAGAATATTGCTTATATAATTAAGATGAGATGAAGAAAACATTTCCCCATTTTCCATGACTGGGCTTTTAATAGCATAGCTTCCAGTCTTCTTCAGAAGCCATCATCACTGTCACTTAATTTTCAAGCTTCCAGTATTTAATTGAAGGGTGTGCATTATAATTAAAAAGGTACCTGCAGGGCAGCTAATTCTAAAACCTGGTGATAAGTGAGTGAAGCAAGAATGTTCAATTTCATTTCCATGCTTTAGTAATTCTAATCTTGCACTGATAAAGACATTCTCTTCAAAAGCCTGGGCCTTAGTGAGTAGTAGAACATAACATCTTGCATTTAATCTGCACCTCATTCACTAAATATGCGCACTTATTTATAGTTATAGAGTTGGAAAGTGTTAGAGCTATAGGCTACATTGGTGATCACTGAGACACAGTAGGACATACTAGATAGAGTGCTAAACTTGGAGTCAAAGCAAAGGACTATACTTAAAATCTTGCATTTGACATTTATTACCTATGTGCCTCTGGGAAAATTCTCGTCACCTCTGTAAGGATCTGTCCTGCTCTAAATCTACCATCTAGTGACAACTTTTTCTACTCTCAACTCCTTCAGCTCTTCTTAAAAACCATACATGGTCACAACCCAGAGTTTAAGAAATGTTAACCCATTTAGTGGTTCACAAACCCCTTGGAAGTTTGTGACAGTGATCAAAAGTGCTTGCATTAAAAATTCTTTAATGGTGCCTTGATTCAGAAAATAATTGACCAGTCATATTGGGGGATATGTGTTTATATGTGTGTGTGTGTGTGTGTGTGTGTGTGTGTGTGTGTGTGTGTGTATGTCCCCTCCCCCAAATAACAAGCATGTATATGTTTTAAGCATTATGGGTTTTGTTTTGTTTTGTTTCTGTAATAATTCAAAACTGTTAATGTACATGATTTTGGTATTTATGCAGCAATTAAATCAAACTTTGACTAAGCAAAACTATTCTTTTTCAGTAGCTTCTTACATTTTGATGAAATTATTTCTAAATGCTAACAAGAGTTCAGTATCCAAGTTCAAATTGATTCCTGATGGATGGTCAGGTCAGCATGTACATATCTTCAATTGCATTATATACACTGCCACTAGTCCAGAGCAGCTCTCTATAAATGGCATTAGAAATTTGAAGATCTTTTCTGCCCCTTAAAAAGCCTAAATGGAAGTTGAAGACCTTTCCCTGATTTGAAAATATACTCTTCCCCCTAATAGGCTTCATGTGCTCACCTGGAGCCTGTGGTGGGAGGCTTGTTTTTCAGGAAAACACAACTTTTCTTACTTTGTAGTCAAGAGGGCGTAGCAGCAAGCACCCTAGCATACCCAGGATGGCTGCTAGCACAGGTTATTTGATTGGCTTTTCTAAAGGAAGGCAACTTGAAATGGGTTAACAACCTTACTTTAATCAATCAAACATATATCATTTACCTAGTTCACGGGGAAAAGTCAACACCCTGAACTTCAGAGAATACAAACACAATTTACAAACACAAGTTACAAGAAAAGAAACAGATCAGCAGATGGGCTTCCAGCCGTCTGACCATTACATCCATATCTAGTCAGTTACCAGAGAAGGAATCACCAACATCTGGGTTTTCAAAGGGGGGGAGGGGTGGAGCTCAACAGCTGCCCAGAGTCTCATCTGGCCAAATCACACAACTCTTTCCAAAGTGAGCCCCAAAGCAAAAACTCACATCAGGGAATATATAGCCTTCTCCTGGATCAGATAATGTCACAACCCTCTTGACCAACTGCCCAATCACAAGGTAATAAGGCGTGGGCATTCCTGAAAACAAGCTTCCTGCCATAGGCTCCTTATGACCACATTCAGCCCATTAGGGGGCAGAGTATATTTTCAAATAAGGGAAGATTCTCAGAGTCACTTAAGCCTATCAAAGGGCCTAGGGGGAGGCAAGATCTTCAGATTCCCGTAACAGAGGATAAAGAGGGTTGTGATGTTCTCTGACCCTGGAGAAAGCTATATATACCTCTGAGGTGAGGTTTTGCTTTGGGGCTCACTTGGGGAAGAGTTGTGTGATTTAGCCAGATGAGACTCTGGGCAGCTGTCAAATCCCCTGGCTTTGAAAACCCAGATGTTGGTGTTTCTCTCTCTGGTGACTAACTAGGTATGGATGTAATGGTCAGACAGGAGCCCTGTCTGCTGAACTTTCTTATTTTGTCTTGTAACTTTTGTTTGCATTCTCTGAAGTTCAGGCTGCTGACTTTTTCTGCTGAACTAGGTAAATGATATACGTTCGAATGATTAAAGTAAGATTGTTAACCCATTTCTAGTTTCTTTTCTTTAGAAAAGCAGATCTAAGAACCTGTGCTAGCAGCAATCCTGGGTATGCTAGGGTGCTTGCTGCTATGCTTCTTTACTCCTTTTTGCTACCTTATAATCATAACTCATCAGCTGTGTAATCATGTGACCAACATGTTACTAATGCTTGCATTCTTACAGTACAAATATCAGGCAGTTTGAAAACCACAATCACTGGGAAAGTACATTACAAGTCCTCTTGAAACAATATGGGATCATCACAAACATTCTGCAGAAGTATATCATTTAACCACCTCTTATTGCAGTATTAAGGGTGTTTCCCAATTCAAACTTAATCTCCATGTATGTTAATATTCTTCTAAATGAACTGGTTAGCTAAACTGGCTTGTTATCCATTATAATTTCTATGGGAGTGTAACCACTGTGCCAATGGGAAATATATGTATGTGTGTGTGTACATACACACTCACACATGCATATATACATATCAAATCAATGTAAAATGTAATGTAAGCAAGTCAATGTAAAATTGACTTGACTGTATTTATTTTTGAGTCAGTAATTATAATTTTTAAAAAATGTTACATTGAAATTAATATTACATATTAATACTATATTGTATCAAATCTTCTAAACTGTAACTGATTTAAACATATATACTAAACATTTGTAATCTAAAAAATATGAAATCTTATCAAAAATAATTAGCATTTGAAGTCTTGCTGAATTACTCCTTTTAATTTTTAAAGAATTTTCCACTGGTAGAAGCAGGAAAACTCTGCAAGCTTCCCCCCATAACCACCGCAAATACCTATACAACATGACTCTAAACAAATTTTAGAGCTACAGAATCCACAAAGTGACAGAGAGAAACAAATCTCTTGCTGAAGACAGCCTGGGAGGAAGACAGGAAGTGTCCATCTCAGCATTCTGGGAGCCAAGCCCCGCCCCACATGAGCCCATGGTTTTAGCACTAGGGTGGCCTCGACCATCAGAGGCCAGAGATGACTTCAAAAGAGTGGATCACCAGCAGCTGTGGTAGTTTCCAGAAATATCAACCAATGAATGCCAAAGACAAAGTAAAAGGTTAGTGTGGAATGCTGTTAGAACTGGGGAGGGAGAGGGGGAGGGGATCGAGGAGCGTTCTGGCCTCTGCCCCCAGAATGATGTGGCAGCCATGCAGCCACCTATACATGGCTGCTTCAGAGATCCTGGCTTGCATATCATGGAGGGAACAAGTGACCATTCAGAGGGTAAGCACTTTAACCTGTCTGGATCTGGATCATCACCTTCAGTAGTGGCCCTGGGGTGTGTCACCAGTGAGCCAGAGTTTGTGGGGGCAGCACAGAGGGCACCCAACTAATAGCTCCAGCGGCTGTGAAAACCCCTGCGATTTGGGACAAAGCTTTCCTCTCTGGAAGCAGAGTTCTACTGTGGCAAAGAGATCAAAATCAAGTAATTGAGTGGCAACATGAGCAAGCAAAGAAAGCACAGCAATCAAAATTTAGATTCCTTTTTGGGGGACAAAAAGGATTAAAGCATGGATTGGAAGGAAGACAACACAGTCCGAACTCCTGTACCAAAAGCTTCCAAGAAAAATATGAATTGGTTATAGGCCATGGAGGAGCTCAAGAAGGATTTTGAAAATCAAGTAAGAGAAGTGGAGGAAAAATTGGGAAGAGAAATGAAAATGATGCAAGAAAATCATGAAAAGCAAGTCAACAACCTGACTGAAGAAAATAACACCTTAAAAAATAGATTAACTCAAATGGCAAAAGAGGCCCAAAAAGCCAATGAGGAGAAGAATGCCTTAAAAAGCCAAATTTGCCAGATAGAAAAATAATTTCAAAAGCTCACTGAAGAGAATAATTTCTTCAGAATTAGATTGGAGCAAAGGGTGGCTAGGTGACGCAGTGAATAGAGCATTGCCCATGGAGTCAGGAAGACCTGAGTTCAAATTCGACCTCAGACACTTGATACACTTACTAGCAATGTGACCTTGGGCATATCACTTAACTCCAATTGCCCAGCTGTCCACCCTCCAAAAAGAAAACACACACACACACATGAATTAGATTGAACTAAATGGAAGCTAGTGACTTTATAGAAATCAGGATACTATTAAACAGATCCAAACAAATGAAAAAATAGAAGGCAATGCAAAATATCTCATTGGAAAAACCACTGCCCTGGAAAATAGATCCAGGAAAGATAATATAAAAATTATTAGACTACCTGAAAGCCATGATCAAAAAAAGAAAGAAAGAAAGAAACTAGAAATCATCCTTCAAGAAATTCTCAAGGAAAATTGCCTTGATATTTTAGAATTTTAGAATGTTAGAGGGCAACATAGAAATTGAAAGAATTCACTGATCACCTCTTGAAAAAAGATCCCAAAAGGAAAACTCTTAGGAATATTATAGCCAGATTCCAGAGTTCCTGGATGAAGGAGAAAATATTACAAGCAGCCAATAAGAAACAATTTGAATATTATGGAAACACAATCAAGATAACATAAGATCTAGCAACATTAAGGGATCAAAGGGCTTGGAATATGATATTCTGGAGGTCAAAGGAGCTAGGATTAAAACCAAGAATCACCTACCCAGCAAAACTGAGTATAATGTTTCAGGGGAAAATATGATCATTAAATGAGACAAAGGACTTTCCAACAATCTTGGTGAAAAAACGAAAGTTGAATAGAAAATTTGACATTCAAATACAAGACTCAAGAAAAGCATGAGAAGGTAAAAGGGAAAAGAAATCATAAGGAACATATCAAAGTTAAACTACTTACATGCCTACATGGAAAAACAATAATTGTAACTTATGAAACTTTTCTCAGTATGACAATAGTTGAAGGGAATATAAATGTGTGTGTGTGTGTGTGTGTGTGTGTGTGTGTGTGTGTGTGTATATATATATATGAATGTGTATGCATATATATGTACATACATGTATATGTCTATATAGGAGGGTATATGTGTGTATGAATACATATGTGTGTGTGTATATATGTATACAGGTATACATAGAGGGCACAGGATCAATTGAATAGGAAGGGATGATATCTAAAAAATAAAATTAAGAGGTGAGAGAGAAATATAATGAGAGGAGATAGGGAGAGACAAAATAAGGTAAGTTATCTCATAGAAAAGAGGCAAGAGAAAACTGTTACAAGGAGGGGAAGAACAGGAAGGCAAAAGGGAATGGGTCAATCTCACTCTCATTGAATTTGGCTTAAGGAGGGAATGACATACACACTTAATTGGGTATCTTACCCTATAGGAAAGTAGGAGGAAAGGAGATAAGAGGGGGAATGATAGAAGGGAGGGCAGATTGGGGAGAGGGTAGTTAGAAGTACACACTTTTCAAAAGGGACAGGGTCAAAGTAGAAAACAGAACAAGTCGGGGGCAGGATAGGATGGAAGGAAATATAGTCAGTCTTTCACAATATATTCATTATGGAAAAGTTTTGCATAACTACAGATGTGCAATCTATAATGAATTGCTTATCTTCCCAGTAAGGGTGGATGAGGAGGGAAGAAGGGAAAGAATTTGGAATTCAAAGTTTTAAAATCAAATGTTTAAAAAAATTTATTATTATTATTTTACATCCAACTGGGAAATAAGATATACAGGCACTGGGGTAGGGAGATCCATCTTGCCCTACTGGAAAGTCGGAGATGGGAAGGGGGAGAATGTAGGAGAGAGGACATTGGGGGCGGGGGTATTCAGTGGGATAGTGGTTTTGGGGTGGGGGTAGGGGAAAGATGGGGAGAAAATTGGTAATTCGAAATCTTGTGGAAATGAATGTTGTAAACTAAAAATAGACATAAAATTTAATTAAAAAAAAGAATGTTCCACTTAAAAGATTTGCATTTTTTATAATCAGCTTTTTTATAGCTGTGGTAGAAAAATATATTTTATAATTATATAATCAAAATCTAACTTCGTGCTTTTTTGACAAAAGTTATCATTGCAATTATTTTAAGCATTTAATGACATATCAAAAATAATATTATGAGCATATTAAATTACCCTGAGGATTCACAAGACATTTTCATTGTTATTGCTGAAAAGGTTTCACAGACCAAAAAAAAAAAAAAGATAGGAAATATTGCTCTAGTTCATTTCACTCATTCTCAGCTAAGGAACCTGAGGTTCAGAGAAAGGAATAACCTGCTTACTTTTTCTTTCTGGCTACTTTGTCTCTACGTAAAGCTGATGAAAAAAGATCTAATAAACTAATTTCACCCTGAAGTTCAAATGGCTGCTTTAGTTTTAAAGTATTTATTCACAAAACTTGCTTGCTTTTTTGACAATAAATGAATGTCTAATGGAAGAGTTTCAGGTACCAAAGAGCAAGAAAGGGAAGGTATTTATTTCAAAAGAGGGGGTCTTCTTACCTACCCTAAAATCACAGCATCTGCTATCTAACTTTCAAAGTAAAATCCCAGATTGCCAGCTAATAGAAAATTCTGACTGTTAAAAATCTCAGATAAAACATTTTAGTCTCCCTTTCAGTAAAGGTGAGCGTGATCAGTCAACAAGCATCCTTACACATCTCCTTCGTACAGACACTGTGGCAGATGCTAAGGATACCAAGACAAAAAGAAAAAAGAAGCAAATGCTACTATCAAAGTGATTCGTGCTATATTTATACAAGTTGTATAGTTTTTTAAAAACAACAACAATAAACTAGCATTTATTTAGTGCTTTGGGTTTAAAAATTACAAATATTATTTTATGTTCATGACAACCCTGGCCGATAGGTGCTATTATTATTTTTACAGATGAGGAAACTGAGGCAAACAGGGGTTAAGTAAATTGCCCAGAGTTATAACACTAATAAATGTCTGAGACTGAATTTGAACTCAGGACCAATGTTCTACCCACTAGAGTGCTTCGCTGAATAGAAAACAAGTCCTACTTTCAATGAGTTTAGTGCTGTATTTGTAAGTCCTCTAAAATTATATAGATCTTTCTCTTTCCTTGGCAATGGAAAGCATAAGCGTGCTAGTCATACTCTGGCCCTGGCAGTCTCTTTCCGAGCTGACTCCCTAAGGGATAAGAAGAGGAACACTGGGGGATTTCCATCCTGAGGTTCATCTGTAGTGTTCATAGATTTATACTTGGCAGCCTCAAAGGATGCTCAAAAAACTGAATAACAGCCAACATTTATGTAGGACTTACTGTGTGCCAGGGACTCTAAGAACTTTACAAATATCTTACTTTATTCTCATAAAATCCCTGGGGTGCTATTATTAACCTCATTTCACAGATGAAGAAACTGAGGCAAAACTTAAGTGATTTCCCTTGGGTTACAAAGCTATTTAGTATCTGATGTTGAATTTGAGCTCAAGTCTTCCTAATTTCAGGCATCTATCCACTGTGCCAACTATCTGCCCCCTTGTAATCACCTTTGGCCTTCTGCTCTCCTTTTCTATCACCTAAAGAGTTAAAGTGAGTATGGTGAAAAGAGTTCAGAGTCTAAATTTGAGTTCTAGTTCTAATACATATTCATTATGTGAGTATAGATAGAGCAGTTAACTACTCTGTGCTCCTCAGCTTTTTCATCATTAAACTGGGGGTTATGATTAATTCTTTATTATCTATCTACCAGGGTTGTTATGAAGGAAGCATTTGGTTTAAAAATTGAATTATTACTATCTCTTGTCAATGCTTCAGCTCATTTAGATGTCTCTACTAATGCCATACCATCTAGAAGCCTTCCAGAACTCTTAACTTTTTTTTCCCCCAAATCTCCAACAGGCAATTGTTTACTCATAACTACATCCAGTACTCATTTTCATTTTGCAATAGATACATACAACTAAGCTGCTCCCAGCTTTGTAACTATACAGCTTGAAATGAGTTCCGGAATTTGAGTCAAAGGATATAGGATTGAATCTAGTCTTTGCCATGAGCCACTGAACTTCTCTGACCCAGAATTTCTCCATCTATAAAATGAGGTGATCGGTCTAGATTTTCTCAAATGTCCCCTCTAGCTGTAAATCTATGATCTTAGGAATTGATGTGGTTTACTGAAGTACCACTGTACAATACATAATATTTATTATTTTAATTACTTATTACAAAGTCAAAAATATAATAAAGGTTATTTCTTTTATCTGTAAAATGAGAATAATAATACCATGAACCTTCCGGAATTGCTGTGAGAAGAAAATGAGATGACATTTGCAAAATGCTTTCCAAATCATAAAGTGTTCTATAAATGCTACATTATTAATATTATTATGATTTTTGCTATTATTGACATTATTATTCAGGTCAATAACTTCTTTTGGCTATTTGTTACACTTTGCTTCTTGGCTCACATTTTTCTCTCCTCCACTCATAATTCTACATATCTACAGATACTTCCTCGAAAATCCTAAGCTCTCAGTTCTCAACTGACTCTGAAAATGGCCTACTCTTCCATCCAACCTCAACTACATAGAGATGGCCATACCCATTATCTTTCTACTACCCACAAATGCATTACTCCCAGGTTCATGAATTCTGAAATTTCCTCATGTGATTACACTCTCTCGTCTTTCTACATCTTTGTCAGTCTTTTAACTCTGTTCTTCTTCTCAATTACCTCCATTCCCTGGATGCCTCAGTACTGTCCATGCTCTGACTATACTTCCCTCCCGTTCCCATCTTGACCTCTTTGTGAACCAGTTCAGCTCAATACTGTCTCTTCTCTTGAAACCTATTCCTTAATATCCTGCCATTGATCTTGCCCTGCCAAATCTTAGCTTTAGATTTTTGAATAGGGGTGGGGATGATTTTATCATCCCCATCATCTGCTGTCTTCACTCCTATACATGTGCTACTGAACGAAACTGGAGAAAATTGAAAAATGATACTGAATGGGTCCTCTAAAAATTTGTTACTTACTCAGCAGTGAGCTTGCTTCAACCTGACAATCGTTTTATGCTTCTCCTTTAAAAACTTTTCAGTCTTTCTCAGTCTTTTTTTTCAGTCTTTTTCATTGACTGCTCTCCCCCTTTCTTAATCCTCTCAGCTGTGAACTTTGCTTCATCTTTCAGTGAAAAATAAGCAAATTTGCTTAAAGCTCCCTCCTCTTTTCTTTTCCCCATCTCATGTCACTTGGATACCTTCTACTAGTATCTCTTCCTTCACCTCTGTCTCACATGAAGTTCCCCTTTTACATGCACAAGTGATCCCTTTCTAGCCCAACTTCTATAGCAGACTGCCCCTTTTTCTCTTTCTCATTCTCTCAATTATCTCTAAGTTCTCCCTATTTGTCATTTCCATTCATCCTCCCCAATTATTATCCCATATCTCTTCATCCTTTTGTGACTAAACTCCTTGAAAAGGCAATCTATAATAATTTCTTCCCATTTTCTTCTTGTTTTTCTCCATTCTGTCTTATGATCCCATCATTCAAGCGAAACTGCTCTCTCCCAAGTTACCATTGCTCTTTTATTCATCAAATACAATGGCATTTTTATCAATCCTATTCATATTTCTAAAGTTATTGACACTGTTGATCACCTTCTTCTTGATAATCTCTTTTCCTTAAGTATCCACGACACTTCTCTATCTTCATTGGCCTACTATCTGTTCACTCCTTTTGAATCTTCATTGCATGATCTTCATCTAGGTCATGCCCAGTTATCATAAGTAATTCTTAGGGCTCTATCTTGGTCCTTCTTTCTCTTCTCCTTCTATAATTTTTAAATTAGTGATTTCATCAATTCCCATGCATTCAATTATCATCCCTTTACAAATGATTCACAAATGTATTTATCCAGTCCTATCTTCTCTCATAAACTCCAAAATCATATTCCAACTATTGGTCATTTTGAACAAGATGTCGTATAGATGTTTTAAACTCAGCATGTCCAAAACTGAACTCATTATCTTCTCCCCAAAAACCCTACTCAATTTACTTGTCAGGTGTAGCACGATCCTCCCAATCACCCTGTTCAAAACAAACATGTAATCTTCAACTCTTCACTCTTTTTAACTGCTCCACTCATATTTGATTTATTCCCAAGATTTGTCAACTCTACCTTTGTAGCATCTCTCATATGTTCCCCACCAGTTGGTGCAGGCACTTATCACTTCATGCCTGGAATATTGCAATAGCCTGCTGGTTAGTCTCTCTGACTCATGCATCAACCGTCAAATTGATGTTCCTAAACCACAGGTCTGATTTTATCACCCCGACTTCATTCAAAAAAACTCTAATGGCTCCAGATGACCTCCAAGATAAATATAAAATCTTCTATTTGGTATTCAAAGCCATTCTTAACTTGCCCCCCCCCCCCGCCTACTTTTCCAGTCTTCTTATATCTCACTTAACCCCAATATAGCATAAGATCCAATGACCCTATACAGCCTTGGTTTTCCTCACACAAGACATTCTATCTCCTCCTGCCTCTGGGAATTGTCACTGGGGTCCTCCATGCTTATAATTCTTCCCCTCTTCATCTCTATCTCCTGGCTTCCCTGAATTCTATCAAGTACTAGGAAAAATCCCACCTTATACAAAAAGTCTTTTCCTATCCACTTTCATGAATGCCTACTTATTTCCTTCTAATTTATCCTGTATATCTTTCACTTGTACGTAGGCACTTTCATTCTGTCTCCTCCATTAGACCCTGGGCACCTTGAGAGCAGTGACTCCGTTCTGTCTTTTGTTGTATTCTAAGCATTTAGCAGTACCTGGCAGCACATAGTCATTCAGTTGTCTCAGACATCTCTGAATTTTCCAGATGCCATTTGGGATTTTCTTGGCAAAGATACTGGGAGTGGTTTGCCATTTCCTTCTCCAGCTCATTTTACAGATGAGGAAACTGAGGCAGAGAGGGTTAAGTGACTTGCCCAGAGTCACACAGCTGCTAAGTTTCTGAGGCCAGATTTGAACTCAGGAAGAGGAGTCTTCCTGATTTCAGGTCCAGCACAATGAGCCACTTAGCTGTACGTTATTAATGTTTGTTGACTGACTGACTGGCTGCTGGATGACAGGAAGTTTGAGGGTAAAAGAGAAAATCTCCTTGATTTTTTTGTCATCAACTCCAATTCTTGATCACAGTATTTTCAATGTTGTTGTTGTGTTGTTCAGTTGTGTCTGACTCTTCCATGACCCCATATGTGGTTTTCTTGGCAGAGATTCTGGAGTGGTTTGTCATATCCTCCTCCAGCTCATTTTTAGGGATGAGGAAACTGAGGCAAACAGGGTTATGTGCCTTACCTGGGGTCACATAGCTAATAAGTCTCTGTGGTTGAATTTGAACTCAAGAAAATAAGTCTTTCCAATTCCAGGTCTGATACTCTACCCACTGTGCTAGCTAGCTGTCTGAACATTGCATGTAGTAGATTCTTGATAAATTATTGAACATATGAAAATTTATTAATTTATTTATTCATAGAATCAATCTAGCTTTCCTTTGATTTTGAATCCAATTTTATTTATTAATGTCAATTTTAAATCCTAATAAGACAATTTGTTCTCCACAGTTATTATTTATGAATCCTCTTGGCAAGCAGAATTCTTATAATGCTAATGCATCTAATTTTACAGCAAGAAAAAAAATTACATTTACTCCAAACAATTTACAGTACTGTGCAGATCATTTATTAGTAAGAGAAAAACTATAGTTATAGTCATAAGTTCATCACTGGGCCAGTACATAAAATTTCTACAATCCACTGGGAAAAAAACTGTCAGAGAAATTCATATTCTTAATTAAATATGCTAAAATTCTTCTGATTTCAGTCAATAAAAATAATTTTCAAAAAAACAGAACAGCCCCAGGAGATAAGCATCAATTCAGTCATGCAGAAAAGCCAGAGGCAGGGACAGAGCTGCCAACACAACTGGTGAGGGAGCTTGCCAAGTAGCCAGATGCCAGGACAGGAAAAATAGCTTTCCCAAATTATTAACACATTCCTCTGAGAACCAACTACTGCATCTCTGTCCAGAGGTACTGTACCTATGCTCCTACCCCTTCTCCAGCCTTAAAACTCCCCAGTCCCAAAGGCTGACAACCAATTATGTTTTTCCTTGATGAATTGTAAATATTGGGGGAAGTTAGAAAAATTCAGGATTATATTTGAGGGAAAAATTTAATGATCCTCCTTTAAAGCAGTCTTGAGAAATACCAATCATGTTTCAGAGGAATTTAGGAATTCAATATAAATGAAGTTTCTTTTTCCTACATTCCAAAATATAATACAGGGGAGAATATTCTTTTATCTCTGATATGTTACCAAATCAAATCATCCTCCATTTTTATCTCTGCCAACATTTACAAAGAATTACTTTTTAAAGTTTATTTTGGTGCTCAGTCTTTTTTTAAAATATATATTTACCAAGGCTCAATGACCAGATATCTCAAAAAAAGTTTTAAAAGGTTTCATATATGCAATTTGCTTTTTCCCCCCTTTGGGAACTTTAGTCACTTGAAGAGCTAAAATCTATTTTAAAAATTATTCATTTTGAAAGAAAAAAATAAATTTCCTGAGATAACTATGAGATAACATAATGTCAACATGGAATTGAATTAACAATTTGGTAAAAAAACAAACAAACAAATAAACAAAAAAAATGACAGTATTGTATTTTTATTTCTATGGTATGAAAACTTCCAGATTAAAACAAAGAGTGTTCTTAAATCACTGAGTTGTTTAACCCTTCATCTGCTCTGGATTCTGGCAGATTCAAGCAAATTCATTATTCATAAACAGTGAAGATTCTATCACAACATAAGTAGACTGAAGTTGGGGAGAAAATCAAGGTATTTTGGATCCTCATATTTGAATTGTGTTGCCAGAAAAATGTTTTGCATACTATTAATTGGAAGACTCTATGTATTATGGGAAATATACTTGTCTTCTGAAAAGTCAGGCATCATGACTGATACAACAATCTGCAGATCTGAGCTTATAAATAAGATCTACCACTTTCAAATTAATCTTCAGTTTTTATAATTAAGTAGATACAGGAATTAGGGATTGCTATGAATAAAAACAACAGAATTCTATTCCTTGTTCTTTCTTTTTTTCCCTTCCCTTTCTCTCCATCTCTGCCTCCCTCCCTTCCTCCATCCTTTTCTCCCTCCCTTCCCTCCTTCCTTCCTTCCCTCCTTCCTTCCTTCCTTCCTTCCCTTCTTCCTTCCCTCCATCCTTCCTTCCTTCCTTCCTTCCCTCCCTCCTTCCTTCCCTCCATCCTTCCTTCCTTCCTTCTCCCCCCTTTATCACCCTGGTTCCCTTCTCTCCTTTTATAGCATTCATTTTTACATCACAGTCAGACCCAGATATATCAGCATCCCATCTTCCTCCCAGTCAAGGATATTTTATCCTATAACAAGGGAAAATAATTAAACAAAACTACAGGATAACAATCATGCTTGATGATGCACTTAATAAATATCCCATACCCATAGATGCCTACATCTGAATTCTTGTTTTTCCCCCACCAAGAATGTGAAAATATTACAAAGAAAATGGATTTTATTCATTTGATGCTCCTCCAGAAATAAATGTATTTCTCTCTCTCTCTCTCTCTCTCTCTCTCTCTCTCTCTCTCTCTCTCTCTCTCTCTCCCCCCCCCTCATCTATCTATCACTTTAGAAACTGGGCAGGGGGGGTGGGTGAATTGAGTGCTTTGTCATTGACTCTTCCAGGGTCCCTAATGTTGTCACATTTAGGCAGTTAATGCCCAATGCATAATCCACAGTGTCTTCCTATTTTCTACTCTGAAACACTAGACAACAATTTGAATACAATGACCCAAGCCTTTGCAGTGCAAAGAGAATTTAAACCAGAAGCTCCTTTTTTTTCTCCCTTAATTGCAAGCAAAGCCAAAGTAAATGATGGCAATGAGACATTTTACAACCTAACATCCATACACCTAATCTAACAGAACAGTGACATCAATAGCACTGCCAGATGAAGCAAATGTTCTCTCAAATGTCCCTCCTTATCCATAGACCATGCCAATGCCAGGTCCAGCAGAAGAATTCCTTTTTGGCCTTCTTGCCTGAGTAGATTGAAGTCCTGGCATGGCACCTAACTGGCTAGTATACACAGCACTTGTGATTGATATGTGGGTGTGCAAACATTACTGGGATGAAAAAGCCAGATGGCCAGCATACCAAGCATGTCAGCCAGACAAAACAGAATCAGATTTAGCAAACTCTAGTACAGTCATATTTTGGTGAATTTTGCTTACTTCAGAGGACATGTAGTCTTAGTTAATTGATTTTTGTCATCTGGAGATTAAATTTTACTTATTAATCATTATATAATTACAAACCTATTTTTAATATCACTTACTAAAGTTGTAATATTTTCCTCTAACTTTTCATTTTATTTATTCTTTCTTCCTTTTTTACTTCTTTTTAATGAAATATGTAATGAAAGCATTAGCAAAGAGCTTGATTGCACATACCCAATAGTGCCCTTGAGTCTAGACTAGAGGCTACAATTTAATGCCACAGATGAACTTTTCCCTTCATTGTTATTTTCTGACAATGGAAAAGGAAAAAACAAAGTTATTTTACTCCTTTATTTTTAATGAAGTTCAACATAGTTGAAGCCCTAATTTGTGGGATAGACAAAAAGAATGCATGCCCCAGGAATCATAATATAACTGGTAGTGCATTTCATCATATTGTATGAGTAGGTTCTATGTAAGCTATATTTATTTTTCTATTCCTAGCAAATAGCACAATACTTTATAGATAACAAACATGTAGTAAATGTTGAAAGTGAATTTTACACTTTAATTTCAAATGACTAGACAAAGAGCTCAACAAATAATTCCATGGTTTATCAAAATCTGCCAGTTAAGAATGATCTAAATCTGTCTCTTGTGTTTTCTTTAATTATTCACACGAATTTCTGTGCTGTATCTTTATTCACTTAGTTAAACTGTCTTCCAACAGGCTGTTTACAATGTCTCTCCTGCAACAATGGCAATTCCAGAGATGGGGGCTTTTTTATTTCATTGTTTAAAGTGTCTTTCCAAAGTGTGGCAAAATCAAGACAAAATAAAACAACAACAACAACAAAAAACAACTTATTGTTCCCCTACTCTAGGATGTTTTAATGATATAACATCTTGTTAAGGCTGCTTCTCTAGATTTTAAAGAGAAAATTTTTGAGAAAACTAAAAGAAGAGAAATAGATAAACCACAGCATTTCAAAGGGGTTCCAGGAAACTGCAAAGTTTAATGTCAGGAAGACTTGGATAGAAATGTTACCCTAGACACATAATAGAGATCTGATGCTATTAAAAGTTGCTTAAACTCTCAACCTGAGTTTCCTCATCTGTAAAGCAAAGCTGTTGGATTCTATGACTGCTAAGATCCCTTTTAGCTGTAAATCTGTGACCCTACCCACAATCTGTGATCAGCCTACCCACATTCCCTTTCATTTTCCCCTGGGGTTATTTAATGCTAAATATATTTTATTCCTTTAAAAAAATAACTCTCGGAATATCAGAAGTGGAAGGTCCCCAGAAGTCATTTGGTTTTACAATAAATGAATAAGAATAGTTCCAAATTACTATAGTCTGAACTACTTTTTACATATGGTCAAAAAATTTTCTTAGAAAAGAATGAAAGGAGGTTCATATTTACCTGTAATTTCTATTATATATAACATGTCTGTGCATGTGCATGAATTTTAAAGGTGTTATTTTTAACAAGTTATATTCATGTTTTGTTTTGTTTAATATTCTTGGCTGGCTTGGGCTCTTGATGCTACCTCCCCAAATAAAGTCAGTATTTCAATTGCAATATATTTCACAATGAAAAACTTGAGGTCATTTGCTGAGAGCCATCTCTTCTCTTCTCCTCCTTTTCTCATGTAACCCAGATACATTTTACCACTATCTCTTCATCTTTATCCCTGTCTTGCATGATGAGGCGGTGCTTGTTCTTGCCAAGGTCAAAATTTCTACCTAAGCAACCCCATTCCATCTCTTCTTTTATATTGATTTTTTTTTAAATTATGGAGTAAAACAAGCATTTCCATAATATAATATAAGAAAAAAGATATTTGCACATGAAACTTCAAATTTATTATATACAACTTGCTATTTCTTTTAAATAAATAATAGTTAACATGTCAATTTTTTTATTTCCCTCCCATATCCTAGAGATGACTATCATTTAACATCAATAGGTACATATGTGTGTGTGTATGTGTGTGTGTGTTCTTTCAGTTCTTTCTCTGTATGCAAATATTTTTTTCATTTGTCTTTTACAGTTAATTTGGATATTAATAAGAGTCAAAATGACTCATTTGCTCAAAGTTATTTTTAAAACAATATTGCTGTTACTGTATATAATGTTCTATTGGTTCTGATAATTTCACCCTTCATTATTCATTCCATCGCATCTTGTCAAGCAGATTGTCCCTTCTCTATCATCCCCATTCTCTCACTTATCTTCAATCTGTCCTTTTCTTCCACCTCCTTCCTTACCATTTATGAACATATGCATGTTTCTCACATCTTGAAAAGACCTTGACTTGTTCCTCCCATTCCTGGTAAATATAGTTCTATTTGTTTACAGACTTTTTATTTTCTAAAATTCTTTAAAATGTTGTTTATAATAGATTCTTCCACTTCATCTCCTTCCACTTTCTTCTTGACTTTCAACATTCTGCCTTTTAACATCATCATTCAACCAAAACTGCTTTCTTCAAAGTTACTAATAATCTCTTAGTTGCAAAATCCAATGGCCTTTTTTCAGTCTTCATCTTTCTTGACCTCCCTGTAGACTATGACACTGTTCACCATCTTCTTATCCTTGATATTTTCTTCTCCCTAGGGTTTTGGGACAATACTAACTTCTGGTTTAGCTCCTATCTGACCACTCATTTTCAGTCTCCTTTATTGGATCTTCATCCAGGTCACAAACTGTGAGTACCCTCAAAGTGCTTCTCATTTCCTGCTATACTATTTCCCTTGATGATCTCATTAGTTCCCATGGATTTAATTATATCTCTACTGATGATTCAAAGATTTACTTATTGAGCTCTAATCTCTCTCCTGATTTCTAATCTCACATTCCAACTCCCCACAGCGATGTTGAAATGGACATTCAAGTGTAATGGTAATTAATTTAAATTTGAAGACCCCTCTTTTGTTATGTCAAGTAAGCAGTTACTTAGCCCTTAGTAACTAAGAGCTAAGTACCTCTGTGAAAGAAACAAAAGGTGTGAACTCTGTCTCCTGTTACTAACATAACAGGAAGGGGTTGGCTCAGACAGGAAGCCAATGTGTGTGTGTGTATATAATAAGAGTCCCAGAGACAGACAGTCAGAATCAAGAATTTTCTCCTGACAAGATCCTGATGGAAGAATCGTCAATACTGAAGCCAGCTGAGACACACACACACACACACACACACACACACACACACACACACACAGAGAGAGAGACAGAGAGAGAGACAGAGAGACAGAGAGACAGAGACAGAGAAACAGAGAGAGACAGAGAGAGAGAGAGTTTCTCTTGGCAGCATCTGAAAACTGGGCTGCTACTGCTGGACTGAGAATTGAGTTGGAGTTTTCTTGAAGCCAAAATCTGGTGGAGGCTGAAGTTGATGCCTGGAGGGCTGCCTGGAAGGCCACAGTTGTTGCTGACACCTGTAAGGCTGGGGTTTCTTCTGGGTTCTAGGGCCAGCTGAATTGATGGAGGACTGAAGAAGCACACCAGGATGCTAAGACTTAGTTTGTTTGTGGCTTGGTTGATCCTTAGCTTCCCAGGAACAGAAGTTGTGAAGGTTTTGAGATGTACTAGACTCTGTGAACTTCAGTGTGTAGCAAGAACTGCCCAGAAGACTGGACAAGCACCTGGGAGCTGTCTGCCTCCAAATCCAGGTGATTGTTTGGTGGATTCACTTAGGAGCTGGGACCAAGAAAGGGGACCCAGGGAATCTGAGAGACCACTCTGGGTCAAGATGAAGAAAAGGCCTCTCCTTGGATATTAAATGCTGTGATGAAATTGAAGTTTACTAGAGACCTAGGAGTGGAGGGTTTGTGTCATTTTCTAATGATTGTACTTAGTGATTAATGATATTTAGTAATTGTGAATCTCAATAAGTGACTAATTGAGTTAACTGGTGGAGAGTTTGTGTATTTTCTAATAATTGTATTTAGTGATTCGCATTACTTAGTAACTGATTGCTAAATAAGTGGCTGGTTAAGTTAATCTAGTTGCCCCAAGACTGACTTTTATTGTGAGATGATTGAATGACTAAGTAAGGAGGCAAACCTCCTTAGGTATACCAGATGGTTGTTGTTTTGTTCTTTGTTCTAAATACTGTGACCACTTGGGTGAAAACTATGTGGCCATTCTAATGTTAAGCTGTTGTGAACACAATATTGTGATTTTCTGTGATAAGATGTAATGTTGTGAATATTATATTGTGATTTATTGTGAATGTTTGCTTTGATTTGTTATGGAATAAATGGAGTGTTCACTGTGTAATCAGAACCTTAAAAGCTGTTCACAGTAGCATTCTTTTGGGAAGCTGCTTGTGCTTGGCATTACATCAGAAGACATCTTAAACTCAACACGTACAAAACTGAACTCATTATTTTCTCCCTCCAAAGCCTTACCTCCCTTCCAGACTTCCCTTCTTCAGAGCACTGTCTTCCTAGTCCTCCAAAATTATAAGAACAATATTACAACCCCCATATCCAATATATTGTAAAGGTCTGTAGGTTTTATCTATGTAACATCTCTTAAGTCATTCTCCCCTCTGATATTACCATCACCCTGGTGCACACCTTCATATCCTAATTTGCCTTCCACATCTCTCCCTGCCTGAGTTTATTCTCCATTCAGCATCCAAAGTATTTTTTTAAGAAGAGGTTGAACTACATCACCTTCATATTCAGTAAAGTTCAATGATTCCCTGTCATCTCTTAGATCAAATATAAAATTTTTAATTGACATGCAAATTCCTTTAAAATCTACCTTTTACCTGCTCTCCTTTGTTAGTTTTCTTAAATTTTACTCTTCAGCACACATAATTTGGACATTTTCCTCCTTTCTGTTCTTCCCAAAAGACAGACACTCCATCTCCCGATTCCAGGCATTTTCGTTAGTTACAAGCTGTGCCTGGAATCTTCTCCTTCCTCTTTTCTCCTTCTTGGCTTCCCTGGATCCCTTCATGCCCCAGCTACAACTAAGATTTTTCTTTCTACAGGAAACCATTTCTAATTTTTCTAATTATAGTGCCTTCTTTCTATTAATCATTTCTTATTTATTATGTATATAGCTTCTTTGTACATGGTTGTTTGCATATTGTCCCACCCATTAGATTATATTCTCACGGGTAGGGCCTATCTTTTGTCTTTTTGTTTTTCTTTCTTCTATCTCCATCACTTGGTACAGTGCCAGACACACAGGAAGTGCTTAATATATGCTTATTTCCTGATTGTCAATGAATAATGTTAGAAATGATGACCCAAATCAAATCAATAAGCATTTATTAAGTGCCTATAGACCTTTTGCTAAGGGCTGGTTTTATATGAAGCATAAGTAGAGTTTAGGGAAAAGGTGTTCTTTAAAGACCAAGAAAAATCAATATAGGAAATTCTTAAGGGTAACATAAAATACTGCTTAAATCAAACATTGTTCTATTATATGGAGTCATGAATCCTAGCTCCCTTGTAACTCAATGATGAAAATTCTGAAGAAGAGTAAAGAAAAGAGTAAAATAGAAAAAAATGTGTAACATTTTTTAAAAAAAAGCATATACTAGGGAAAGATACTGTAAAATTTTATTTCTACATTTTGAAAAGAGTTAAAAATTCCCTTAAGAATCCACCGCTCCTGAATAATGTGGTCATTTCAAACTTAAGGCAATAAAAACTTTATGGCACCTCAGTTTAGAACATATGTCAAATAGAGAAAAGACTAAAAACAAAAATGATATGTGACAAAAGACTGAAAAATGTGGTGAAACTGATATTTCTACTCTGCTCTGTCCTGAGTATTCCTGAAAATTTTTATTTTGAAGCTTCAAGTTCAGTAATTACATGGAAATCCATGTATCAACACTGATCAACATCAAAGCCAGTGGGTAAATAATACACACACATACACATATATATATACATGTGTGTATAGTATATACATACGTATATATGTAATATGTGTGCATTATGTTTACACAGGAGGAATTTTGCAATCATTTAATTTGTTAGTGAAAAAAGAATGATAATTCTTGTACCTAAAACACTCCCAAGAAAAATGTTGTCTTAAGCTTTTGATTTTCAGATATAAGAAAAGATGACAAATTAAATAACTTTTAATATCATACAATGGCTTGGAAGAATATTGTTTCCACATACACATAGTTCTTCATTTTTTTCATGGAACCTATCTATAAACTATTTCAAACCCAAACAATTAAGATGAAATAAACCCCTTACTTCCTTGTGGGAAAGATGATGAATACAAGATACATATATTTTTTGGACATGACCAATCTGAGAAATGTTTTGTTGTATTATGCATGAGAGCTTTCTTTTCCTTTTTCTTTTTTTCACTTTTAAAAAATTTGCTCAATTAGGGACAGAGTGTTGGAAACTCTAGATTAGTAAAAGAAAAAAATTATATTACAGTGATATTATCAAAGATACAATATTTGAGAAACTCTGTATCAATCATACCCACCTAAGACATTTATGATATTATTGTTATTTTGTTATAAATATGCATGTTATATTATTTCATTTCATAACATCTATTTGTATGTTAATAAATATGTAATAAATATTAATTTTTTTTTTGAAATTAACAATAAGAAGTCTTTTTTTTTTACTTCTGATTTCAGATTGTCATATAAAGTACTTTTGAATAATACATGAATGCTCAGTATTGCTTTTATTTATTTTGTCCCATAGGTATTAAAAGTTTACAGCTATGGTACTTTAAACTTCATTGTTTTATCCTCAGGGTCTCAATCTAATTAATCCTATTAGTATTAGTTGTTTAACTTTTAGGTCTTTCTACACAGTCCTAGATGTTTCATCACTATAAGAAAAATGTTTAAAAGAGGTATAGATTGATTATTGTCTAAATAATTGGGCATTGTTACTGTGCCTAATTATCTAACACTGGTATTCAATGAAATAATCAGATTCTCTGAGGGATAGATCACAGTTTCCTGCCAGTTGTTCATTAAACTACTTTGGGGGAGCCTCTGAGTCTTTGTTGAGCCTACAGGGATTTTACTTCAAATAAAATCCTTTTGCCTTTATAATCTATTATTTGGGGATATATATGTTTCATTACATTTTTCATAAATCTTAATTTAATTTCTATGAATAGAACATTTTCTTTCAAAAATACACATGTAATAAATAATAGAGATGAACATATTAAATGTCTATGATAAGCTTCTGGGGTCACATAAAGGTATATCTACCTTTAAATACAGAGTAAAAACTATTTGTAGCTTTTGTTGTGTTTGATTGGTTATAATTCAAATCATATTAAATAAATGAAGAACTACTTGATTTGATTCTTTTCCCCCCACAGAATTCCTGCTCTTTCATTAATAAAGAATTGTGGTAGTCAAACTCTCTTTCACTGCAATTGAAAGAATAAGAAAACTTTCACTATGTCAGCCTTCTCCACATTATTGACTATTTGAAGATCAGTGATTTTCTCACTTTCAGAAGTCCTAGTTTAAAAACTATCATGATCAATTCAAAATGCAAGTTATCTTTAACCAAGTAGATAAGTTTTAGGGATTTCTTTGAGGCATATGGAGATGAAGTGACTTTCCCAGGCTTTTTCAGATAGTAAATGTTAGAGGATGAATTTAAACCTAGACCTCTCTGAACCCAATATTCAAACCTGAAGAAAATAAATATTTTAAAAGATATTATCCACATTCCCTTTCTTACCCTACATTACTGTTTTCACAAGCAGATTTACATTTTTAATTTTATTTTATGTTTAATTTATGAAAGAAAAGAAGCATTTCCTTAACATAGTAGAATAGTAAAAAGATGATTTGCATATGAAACTGTGAATGTATTGCATAAAACTTGATATTCTATTAAAAGTTATAACAAAGTTATCATGCAAATTTCTTTTTTTTCCTTCCCTTTCTCTCCTACCTGCCCTAAAAATGGCTACCATTAGATACAAATATCTATATATCTATCTATATCTACATCTATATATGTATATATATGTGTGTGTGTGTGTGTGTGTGTAAAGCCATTCTATAGATACTTCTCTTTAGTAGTTCTTTCTCTGGAGGCAAATAGTATTTTCCTTTATGGATCCCTGTAATACTAATGGAATAGAAAGATATTCCTCACCCGTGAATAGGCTTATGTTGTGACCCTCCTTGAACTCCAGCCCAGCTCACAGCTGTGATACAGCCTGAGTCACATGGAGCCCAGTGTGAGAGGAGCTTGACCAATGGAATAACTGAAATGGAGAAGGAGAGGCAGAGTAGAGAGAGGAGGGAGGAATTTGCATAGGGGAACTTGTTTGTGGGGAGACCTGACAGAAAGAATGCTTAAGGTTTCAGTGCTCCCTGGTTTGGTGATGAGTCCCTTGCTAAATCTTACTTCTTGGTATCCTAATAGTGATGTTCCAAATAAATATTTTGGTTTTGCCTTTGAGGAAGAAAATTTATTATATTTTGCAAATCTACCCTGGAGATACATATGCATATTCATAGCAACTGCTATGGGTATCACATTGGCATTACAGTTTCTTGTTAATCTGTGTATTTATAATAGTCAAAATAACTTAGTCACTCAAAATTGTTCTTGAAACAATATTGTTGTTACTATATACAATGTTCTCTTGGTTCTAATCACTTCACTCTTCAGTATTCCATGCATCTATCCATATTGAGTCTTTTCTAAAAAAAACAAGCTCATCACTTCTTAGAGCATAGTACTATCCTATCACAATCACATCCCATAACTTGTTCACCCATTTCACAATTTATGGGTATCACTGCAATTTCTAATTCTTTGCCAATTATAAACAGAGCAGGTTCTTTCAACTCCAAAAGACTCATGATAGAGAGGGCTATCCACATCCAGAGAAAGAACTATAGAATCTGAATGCAAATTAAAGCAAACTACTTGTTCTCTCTCTCTTTTTTGTTTTGTTTTGCTCCTTCTTTCTCACTATTTGTTCCATTGGTTATAATTTTTCTTTACAACTTGACTAATGTTTAATGTGAAGGTATTTTTAGAACCTATATTGGATGGCATGCTACCATGGTGGGGGAAGGGGGAAAATTTGGAACTCAAGGGACTGTGGAACTGAACATTGTAAACTAAAAGTAAATAAATAAATTTTAAAAAATATAAAAGAGGAAGGTAAGGTAAAAAAGTAAAATGTCAAAAAAAAAGAATAAATAGGTTCTTTTCCCTTTTTTAACCTAATCATCTTTGAAAATAATCCTAGTAGTGGTATTGCTGGCTCAAAAGCTATAGGCAGTTAACCCTTTAGGCATAATTTCTGGTTGCTCTCAAAAATAGTTGGATCAGTTCTCAGTTCCATCAACAGCAATTTAGTGCCCCAAATTTCCACATCACCTCCAACATCTATCATTTTCCCCTTCAATCATTTTAGCTAATCTGATAGGCATAAAAAGATATCCCAAGGCTGTTTCAATTTTCATTTCTCTAATCAATAATGATTTGTTGATATATTATATGTGACTATTATATATTACATTGAATTATAATAAATATATTGATAATATTACCATAATGATAAGATTTTTTCATGAGTATAGATTTATATTTTTAAAACTGTTACTTCTAAGATACAAAACATTCCCTTATGTCTGCAAGATCCAGTTTACACAATGAATAAACATGGACAACTGATAGACTTAACCAGAACATAAACTAGTAAATAAACCACATTATTAGATCTATGTTAAGCCAATAACCACAATAATATAGGATATAATTGGCTACTTCTAGCCTCAGACATGGATAGCCAATAGGGGATACAAAATGTGATGTTCTCTACCGAGGATGGATTCAGTTGGAATCCAAGCTTGCATTGGTCACACTCCAAAATGTTTGCAATTATATGTCTATATGAGTTCCTGGATTTTGTGGTCTCAGTGATAGCAATACCATAGGATTACACACTGTCAATAATCTAAGTTTAAGAAAGTCTTCTGGCTCTGGGGTAAGAATTACTATCTCTTATTTTCTATGTGTAAGTACCAGCCCAATGTCAGAGTTGAAAGAGGAATAAAGGACAATGATAACCACTAGGTTCAGCATTGACTGAGAAACTAGGAATGCTTCCTGAGCTGTCTGTAATGCTAATGATTTGCTAATATAGAGACCCTTAAGAATTACTGAAGAGATAACTAATGATGCTATTAATTTCACAAGTTTAATTTTTCTCCACTTACTGTGGATTTAGACAATCTCAGAAAAGCTCCATAATACACAAAAGCACTTATCTTTTAATCTTTCTTTTACTCACCTATTAATTTTATTAAGCCACAATTTCACTGAAAAATATCTTATCCTTTCCTATTACTTATAAAAAGACATGCACCTACATATTACCTCATTATTCAAAGTAGTTGATTCATCTTACTCTTTCACTAAAGTTGGAGCCATTTTTAGGGTATTACTAATTAGTCTTAAATAGTTAATTACAATATTAAAATGCTAAAGTATGCCAAATTAAAAACATTAAAGTATCCAAAAGTACCTTAAGCATTAATAAAGAAACATGCATATATTTGCATGCATGCACATAACATATATATTTATATACAGAGACAAATTTAGTATCATCAATGTATCTAAAATAAATGTTAAGGTTCTTCTCTTACTTGAAAATCACTTTAGGCTCATTTCTGTCAGGGATGTGAAATTTTAAGAAAAGTAATTGGATATTTTTCCCAATGACATTCTTGATTGCCCTGATATGTGTCTAAAACAAAGAATCCTGCCGTAATTATTATGAAAATAATGCTATAAGCTTGTGTTTCCTATTGACATTTGATAGATTCAAATTGTTAATGATATAGCTAGCTCCTTAGTACTTCATCCAGTAAGGATCAGTCCCAAGAAATAGAATTTCCACTGTTTTGAAACTCAAGGGAAAAACAACTCTAAAGTTAGAACTAATGCATGTATTAGTTATTACAGCACTCATAAATTTAAAGGAGAAAAACATTCTTTAGATTTTTTTTAGTTAAATATCTGCAGCTATTTGTTGGAAATCATAGAAAGGGTAGTAACCTGGTGGTTCCATCTAACATGAATACCATTTGTAATCTTAGTATTAATGCCAATGGATTTAATTATCAGTTTAAAAATCTGAACAACAGGAAGCAAGGCAACCTGCTGTTTTCAAAGCTGTGCAAAATAAAAGCCACTCAATTTCATCTCTGTGTACTTAGAAATGATACTGACCCAGATTTGATTGCACAAAAGAAAACTACAGCACTAATTTAAATCATTATGAGTACAGAGCAGATTTCTACCTCATCATTTGTAAAAATAAATTAAGATGTGGGAACCTGATAGGAACAAAACACCCTAACTCCATATTAAGTCTGGTTCACAACCTTGCCCTCTTTAAGATTTCTAAAGTGAAATAACTCCAGATGATCTCTAAGAAAACAAATCACATAATAAAAGATAGTTCTAAAACAAAAAGAAAACCTGATATTTTTAATGTCAAAAAAATAATACAGGATACAAGTTACATTACTTTGGGGGGGGGGGATGGGAGTGGGGATGATTGTTTTTCGTTTCCTTTTTTTTATTATCTTTAATTTGAATGACCCTGGAATAAACATCCCCATTTTTTAAAGAGGTCATGCCCCTAGCAATGCTTCCATTTATTTCTTTCAAATTTTAAATAAGACCTGATGATAAAATATTGACAGATAATACCTGAAATACTCAAATGAATTACAGACTCATTAGATAATAGATCAAGAAGAGAACTCAAGAGATCATCTGATATGTTTCTTTTTTCAGGCAGTTGAATATCATATCCAAGCAGGATATATATTTTAGTATTTTCTTTTTTAATATCCCTAGGGACCCAGATGGATGTCAGTTTGAAGCTGAGTTCTCAGAGTTGACTCTTCCCTAAAGGTACTTTGAAATGAACACTGCCACTTACCAACTCTATCTCAATGAATCCATGTCTTTATTGAGACTTTTGTTTTGGAAAGATGCAGCACGGGCATGAAACTTTCTCCATTATCAGGTTGGGAAAAGACTATATTTGATTTATGTTTTTAGAAGAAATGAAATATGAGGTGCAAGCCTGTCTATTAAAGCTCCAAGCAAAACTTTGTGCATGCACACACATACACACACTCATACACACACACACACACACACACACACACACATACACACATATACTGTGATTACCCTGCTTTTGCAAAACAGTAATAGGTAACATCTTTCAAAAAATAAGCAATTTCTTATCATTTTCAATTATTCCATATATAATTATTAATTTTATATGTAATTATTATATATTATAAATATAATTATTAATGTTCAATTATTTCAGAGATATAGATATGTATGCACACACCATAAATGTGTGTGTGCATATATATATATATGTATATATATATACATATATATGTGTGTGTATGTGGAGATGTGAGTATATCTGTATATATTTGTGAATATGGGTGTATGGAAATCTATATCCCTCTTCCCCCCCACCCCACTTAAAGTCCTACTCCGATGTTTCATAGCGATTCTCTAAATCCCCATCTGCAGATCATAAGTGCTAGAGTATGTTTACAAGATGGAAAGTGCCAAACTCTGAGTCTCTTAGCCAAGTGGCTGCCAGAGTTGATTAAGTGACATAATAGAGTAGTGGACTGGCCATCAGGAATATCTGACTTCAAAAATACACTTGCTCCCTGTCTGACTCTGGACAGTGCACTTAACATCTCTCACCCTCACTTTCTTCATCTGTAAAATATAGATTATAATAGCACTTACCTTACAGGGTTGTTGTGAGGCTCAAGTTAGATAATCTCTGTTAAGGACTCCACAAACTTTAACACTACATAAACGTAAGCAATTACTAATAGTAAAGTTATTCATCACTGGAGGTTGTCAATGAGTTGATGAATTTTTTGGCTAATAAAGATTGCCTACTCTGACTCAGGGGACCAGAGAATGTGGTTATAATCTGCATTAATAGAATATCTATAGCAGTTCAATTACATATTCTTTAAGTATTGAAGCATGAATTGACCAACTCTGTAAATGACATACAGTTTTTGTGTGACTCTGCCCTACCTTTATTCTGCCTCTGAGGTTACTTGAAGTAATAGATGCAGGAGGGGTAGACAGGGCTTTTGGAGCTTCTTATCAGCAGGAAGCCAGGGTACTGTGGCTAATGACTCTTTACTATCACACTTGAAAATCTCTAATGGGGAATAGCCCTTATGCAGACACTGAAGCAGTCTGTGATCCTGTTCCCCTGAGGCACATTGTGGGAAATAAGGTCTATTCACAATAAGTGACTCGACACAGACTTTCTTAGGACTATTCCAGGTAATAGCTTAGACGTTATAAATCACGGCTCAGCCTCAGAAAATTTTCACATGCCCTTTAATGACTACTTTGAAGATCCACAGCCCTTCAGAATTATGTTTCTACATTAAAGCTTAAATATTGACCTCAAAATATGGGGTTTGACTTTTATTTAACTATGGCCTTGATTTGGTAAATCACCAATTACAGTTATCTATGTTAGACCAAAATCAAATTAGATTAAACTGTAGTGCAATGCTTCAGTGGCACTTTTTCTGGTTAATGCAAAGTTATACTGAATGGTATTAATACTGAGCAGAAAATGTTAAACACAGGAGTCAATTGCAAGGCCACGCTTTTTTCAGGGTAATGAAAACATAGCAGTTCCTGCAATGTAGAATTGTAAGTTAATGATACAGTCCTACTGAGTGGTTCTCAGACCCTGTTCATTTTAAGCATGATGATTTAAGCAAGTCAATGTATCATTTTAAAAATTAGGCATTAATGGGCAGAATTCTTGAAAACTTAAATGTCATTATAAAGCCATCTGTTTTAACAGCTAGAAGTAGAAGGATCAGATGGCAGGTAATAACAAAGATAACACTAAACAAAGACGAACGGCAAATGTTTGCGAAATCCAAAAACACATCGAGGAGTCAGAGAACCACTTCGGGATGAGTTCTACTTCAAGAGGCAATCTGATGACCCTGAGCTGTACCGTGAAATATTCCGAGCCCTGCCCATGACTTCAAACTTTTAAACCTGAGCATCTGAAACAGTGGCATGAAGTGCTCTGTTAAAATGTGTCAGGCTAATAATTCCCAAACACTTTTGGAACACGGAGTTGATAGAGCAGAGCCAGGTAATTAGCTATTGAATTTGATGCCTTTGCTTTCAAAAATAGTCTTCCCTTTCCTTCAAGTGTTGGTTTTTAAAAGTTATTTGATATATTTTTTAAATTTGGTAATTGATTCCATTCTTTACTTTGTGATGTCACTCTATATTTTCTCAAGTGCAAAACATGATATGACAAGCTACCAAAGTTAGTAGTACACTTGAAAACAAAATACTCCCATTTCCCAAAACAAACTGAAATAGTAAAGTTGCCATGGAGAAAATTTTCTGTTTTCCATAAACCATGTTCTACTTGGGGCAAGGAGAAAAGAAGGCTCTTAAGAAAAGACTGAAGAATAGAAGATTTAAGAAAAGGAAAGAGGATCTGCCTGGAGGAACTGAGGACCTTAAGTCTACCTGGCCTAAGATTTATCCTCTTCTCCAGGGGCAATTTTTTAATTCCTGGAGGAAATTTTAAAGAATGTGCCCTTGTAGAGAGGAATTGGGGGAATGAATTAAAGCAAGAGAGAAGAGAATTTGGTGGTTAGACCTGGATACCAAGGAATGTGGCAGTGTCAGGAGAAGTGAAAAGGTGATAAGAGAAGGTTGAGCCCAGGCAACCCAAAAGGCTCAGTGACCAACAAGTTCCATGAGGCTCAGTGTCCAAGGATAAGAGAAGTTGGGTGAATAGTTAAGTACAGTGGAAAGAGCATGAATTGGCCTACTGAACTTGTAGTTATAGGACTTAAGTGAATTATGACTTGCTATTTGTTATGAATATATGATCTTGGGCAAGTCATTACCTCTCTGGGCCTAGGCCTGGAGTCAGGAAATCCTGAGTTCCAAGTCAGCCTCAAACACTTACTCACAGTGAGACCCTTGGTAAATCACTTGATCTCAGACAGTCTCAGTTTCCTCATCTGTAAAATGAGAATAATAATGGCACCCATTTCCCAGAATTGTTGTGACGATCAAATAAGATAAAATTACGTGTTTATCATAGGTCCTGGAACATTGCAGGTGCTTAAAAAGAATTTCTTCCTTTTCCTTTTTTTAAAATGACAGCCTTGACTAGAAGACTTCTAAGATCTATCTCTTCCATCTCTAACTCTATTATCCAAGGATTCTATAAGGTTGATTAAACTCTCCATAGTCTGAAATGGAAAGATTAAACATTAAAAACATTAATCTAATAATTTTGAGCACATATTTGTGCTGATTCCAAGATAGTAGATCATTTTTTACAAAGTAAAGTTTCTATACAGATTACACTTAATGAGATAATGGAAACTCAACATTCATTATATGTTAAGAATATTCTGCAGGGGGCTAGTGCTAAGAAGGAAGTTTTCATCATTGATTTAATTACATAGTGAACAGGCAGGGAAAATTCCACAACTAAATGCAGTTTAAATATTTGCTACCATTTAATCCATGCTTTCTAATACATTGTTGCTGAGTGAATACTGATTCTGAAGTCAGGAAAAGGAGATTCAAATTCCCCCCCACCCCCCGCCATTTATGACCTACATGACCTTGAACAGGTCATATAACTTTCCTGAAATTCAGCTTCCTCATCTGTAACTTGATGGGGTTAGATTACATTTCCCCTAACTTCCCTTTCACCTGTAGATCTGGGATCCCATGACCCTTTCCACTGTGGAGCACACAAACCACATTTCTTTTTTTTTTTT
>CM053580.1:169681403-169709708 GCA_028627135.1 Pseudochirops cupreus | reverse complement strand
CCTTCCCATTTCTTATAGCACAATAGTATTCCATTACATTCATATACCATAGCTTGTTCATCCATTCCCCAATGGATGGGCATCCCCTATATTTCCAGTTTTTTGCAACCACAAAGAGAGCTGCCATAAATATTACAAACCACATTTCTAATGATATATAAATCAAAACATCTCATCAAACTGCTTTTGAACTTATTAAGTTCAGATAGGTTTAAAAACAGTAAAAGGATTTTGTATCCTTTTCAATATTTGATTTTTTCCCCTTCAACTTAAAATTTCAAGTCTTTCTTTATTAAGGCTAAATGTAGTCTTGAAGCAATTCCTTTAATCACTCACTTATGCTTTTTGCATCACCGTGTTCCACTCCCTGGTTTCTTATTGCTCCTTAGATCTCAGTTTCCCACTATCTTCGAGAATATTTGATCAATATGCTCAATCAAAAAATAAAAGATGAAAATAAACAAAAATAAATCCTCTGATTTCTTCTTAAATTACAAGTAACTGTTCCAACAAGGAAAAAACAAAATCGAGTTTTTTATGGAAAAGATTCATGTATGTGATGCCAAAATTCCTGTTCCTTTAAGTGACGGGAAAAAAAATTAACAGATTGTTCTTTTTGTTGTTGTTATTTTTTTGCCTTAAAAAAAGGCAGCTGTGAGAAGGTGAAAACATTATGAACCATCTTGTATGCCAAGCCATTGGCTGTTATCTCTCCTTCTTTTCAGGTGCCCTGCTTCCTACAATGTTTCTACCAAACTTTAAAGTAATTGTTTGATAAAATTAATTTAGTGAGAAATTCAGTCAGACCAGTTGCTCAGCATCATATTCAGTACAAATCTGATTGTTTACATTGACTTTCCCCCTTTTAACCAGTTGTTTTTTAGTCACATAAATAGCATTAGTGTTTTGTAATCTTGTTCCTTTTATGTCTTTTCCTTAAAACTCTTTTCTGACATGTTATCTTGAAAGTTGTGTTACAGTAAATAAATAGCCACCTATGCTCTAGATACTTTATTTCAACAATTGAATTTGTTTTAAGGATTTCATAGGAAAGACAGCAGATATTACGATTTTATCTCTCCCTTACATTCCCTTTGTAATTCTTTGTAAATCAAATATTCTATAAGCCCCAGGTAAGGGAAATAAAACAGTTAGAGGGGATTGCCTTTTCTATTTTAAACCACAATCATTTTCCACTTTGGGCAATTAAAACACTGTTTGGCTTAAAATTCAATTTTTTTTTACATGCTTGGGCACAGAATTATTTCATAATGAAAACATTGGAAATGTTTTATAATGAGCATATCTGCTAATGCTGAAAAATTGTCAAGTCAGAACATTCAAAGCACTCTTTTCTTAATAATATCTAACAGATAGTGAAGAGTTCCAAAGACACAGAAAGTCATATGGGTGATCTTTAAACATCCCTTCTACAAAATGGGAGAGGAGTATCCAAACCAATTTTAAAACTTTGAGATAGAATAGACAATCCCCAGTCTGTCAGCCTCCTATCTTCAGGAAAGTTAATGTCCAAATCACCCAAGGAAATTAGTTCAATAAATTCAATTTATCTAACATTCATGAAGTTTCTGCTTGTTGCAAGGTGCTGCTCAAGATTCTGTGAGAGACAGAAATTTCAGAAAAGAGATGGTGCCTGCCATCTCAGAGTTTATGGCCTATTAGGAAGGCATGCCAGATATGGAATAATAGAAGGGCAAGATTCCATATGAGGTTTATTTTGGTGGTAGAGCTCATTATCCAGGTTCACATAACTAAAGTTGTTCATAGTATGTGTATGTATAATAGATATAGATATATGGATATAGATATACCCATAGATATAAATATATCTCTAGAAATAGACATATCCATAGATATAAATATGGATATATCCATAGATATACATATATACATAGATATAGATATCTCCTACTGGAGTCTTTCCAACAGCAGCACTGCATCACCAACTAATAGCTGACTCACTGCAGTCTTTTTGGATCTATTATAACATGATTTCTTTTAATGTTGCTCCTACCCCAAGCCTCACCTTATATTTGTATTCCTCAGCCCTCACCAAGGAAAATCAAGGAAATCAATTTTAATGTACATTTTAAAATGCTGTTTTATTCGGTTTTTAATAAGTAAATTCAATTCAACTAATCAAAACCTAAACATAAAACTGTACTTTGCTGCCCATTCATTCAATGATTCTGATTCTTCTAAAGTGGTTACAGTATTAACTGATATTGACACAACTGAATCATGAAAGGACATCACTAAGAATTGACTGTTTCTGATCTCCTATGTATGTAGCCAGGGCTAGTTGAGGAGTGGATGCTCCCATTATCCCATGAGCTCTTTAACAGAAAAAAAAAACAGACTTTGTCTATTGGTTTTATTTTCCACTTTTGCCTATTTACGGGCTCCATCTCTGCTATCTGGAGACAAACCCAGCTCCTTTTAATCCTCAAAAAGCTGTCATTTTTGTCTGAAGTTCTTCAGACTACTGTCCTTCATCTCTCCTCCCCTTCACAGAAAAACTAAAAACAATGGTCTTTGATTTTAATTCTCTTCCTATTAAATTTTCACATCTTTAGAATCTGACTTCTCTCAACTAAAAATACTCTCTCCATGGTTCCCAAGTATCATATAACTGCTATATCCAAAATCTTTTTTCAGACCTCATCATTGCTGATCCCTCACCAGCATCTGACACTCTTGTCCACTTGCACTTTCTGGATTTTTTTCTACTTCATGAGTATTTTTTGGTGATTCTGCTCTCTCTTCTCTCTCTCTCTCTCTCTCTCTCTCTCTCTCTCTCTCTCTCTCTCTCTCTCTCTCTCTGTCTCTCTCTCTCTCTCGTTATCTGTACCATGCTCTCCCTCTAATCATAGATATCTTGAGCCCTCTTTTCTTCTCTCTCAACAGCTTTCTTTTTGGTAAACCCATTGTCCACTATAGGTTTAATTATGAACTCTATGAAGACAACACCCAGATCTATATATATCGAACTTTATTCCTTCTCCTGGGATCTAAGTCATTTCCAGGTTCTAATCAACTGTCTTTTGGATCTTTCTACCTTCATTTCTTACTGATTTCTCAAATTGGATACATTCAAAGCTTACCTCCTTATCTCCTTCATTAAAACTATCCTTCCAACAGAAGTCTTTCCCCATTTCTGTCAAAGGGTTCTACTATTCTTTGATTCACAAAGGGCCACAGCTCCATAGTCATCACTTAGTTATTATTTCCATGTTCCTTTGATTGTTTACAGTCACCTGGGAGGAGTTGAACACTTCTTTTTTCTGAATTCAGGAAAACGAATCTGTTTGCTTTCCCCTTCTCAACTTGAAAAGTACCTAATCTTTCATCACTTAGAAATCAGATTATCTATTATTGTATTGTTTCCTTTTAATTAATTGGTCCAATTTGATTGTTTTTAATGTATAAAAATCTGTCACATGCTGTATTCAGGGTGCTGGCCTAAGGTGAGGAGACCCCACTTTGTGAGACAATTGGCATACATTGCTTAATAAATCCATATTCTCAGAAAATTTAACCTTTGTTTCTTATGTCATTTCATCTTTCACTTACCACAAGAGGATTTAAGTAGCATAAATGATGATATGGTCACAAACTTAGTAAAAGATAGTGGGATTCAGGTATCCTGACTCCTGATTCAATACCCTTTCCATCACACCATATTGTCTTTATTATATATATGTAAATTCAGTTTCTCCTTTATTAGACTAAGAGCAATGGACCACTTTATATTGTTTCCTTTACATTACTTAATACAGTGTACATAAACAAATTCTTCTAAAATACTTGTTTAATTAATAAATGAGGGAAAGTATTCTCTCTTGTCTATCTTTTTCTTATGTCCTAGTCTTATTCACTGACTACACAATCATACTCCTATGCAATTTTGTTTTCCTTCTTATGTTTCACCTGAGGCAGTACCTGTCAACAGTAGCAGTAATCCTCAAATCTGAAGACTTTGTAAGAATAGCTGAAGACAGGTGAACTGTGTTTAATTAAATCCAGTTTATTAGAAATGAACAGAAAGGTTCTCAATCACTACTCACTATTCACACCTCTTCATCTATTCTTATGAAGGCTTCAGGAGAAGTGACAGGAAATGTTAATGATGCCCACCAGGGTAGAAATTTTGAAAAGAAAGCAAAAATCTAAAAAAAATTCAGCTACTGTTTTTGCCTCTCTCCTGGGTAAATTAATATATCTCTGCCTAGTAGATCTATATGAAGAATCATTTTACAGAAAGTTACCCACAAACTCAAAGTTAGACCTCAAAAGTTATCTCTTCCCCATCACATCTGGACAAAAATTTCCTCTAGAACATTAATGAAAAATGGCTATTCAGTCTTTCCTTGAAGACCTGTAATAATGGGGAACCCACTACAACTGTGAGGTAGCACATTATCCTTTTAGATAACTGTAATTGTTAAGAAATTTTGTGTAATTATATTCCATCAAACTTATTAATACACCTTTATGCACCTTCAATCCATGGCTCCCAGTTCTGCCCTCTGGGTCCAACCAGAAAACAATTACACACACACACACACACACACACACACACACACACACACACACACACCATCCCCCAAACCCCTGCCAAAGGGGAGAGGGACCAAGAAGAAAGCAGATTCTTTAGATTCTATTTATTTACTAGATATTAATAAGAGTTTCTGGAAGATAAATTATAGTGAGTAAGATGACTTGCATTACACGTTTTGGTCAAAATATCATTTGCACAATTTTATTTGTTTTGGGTTTTCTTTTAAGTACATACATAAGAGAATTCTTTCCCTAGGACTCAGAGACTATCAGCTATGATATAGAGGAGAGGCTACAGTGAGAATATATTGTTTTCCCTAAAAAGAAATCAAGACCCTGACTATTTAAGTCACAGGTCACACAGAAAATATGTGACTATTTGGGTTGAGATCATCTAAATCCAAACCTTCCTATTTGCTAGTATAGTATAGAGGAAAGAACCTTGTCACTGGAGGGATAGGATTTGGGTTCAAATACCTCCCTCTTCCATCATTTACTCCTTGTGTGACCTGGAACTGGCAAATACCTTTACAGGACATTCGTTTTCTCAGCTATAAAATAAAGTAGTTGGGCTAGATGGCCTCTGCTCCACATCAATGATTCTACACTATAATACCTTGATGTTACAGGTAGTCACTGTCCATTCATTTAATAGGAGGCAAACTTCCTTCATTTCAAAATGAGTCCAAGTTCAATTTCCAGTGGGAAATTGTTGCTCTTATAGGTAGAGCAGAGGCTTTCACATGTCTGGAATCATGTGATAACACTCATTTAGTAGTGGCAGACAGGGCTCTTTACTCTTTCCCTGCTCCCAAGGAGTATTAAATGATAACCTATTGCTGATGTTCTAACTACTCCTCCTTGCAGCTTTACTTTGATGATGAGTGTATGTGTTAGGTTCAGGCTCTGAGCATTTCAGAAAATGTCAGGGATCTATTGGATGTTGATTTGTATTCTCTGTGATTCTGTTGCTGATTTCTCTCAATATTGGGAACTGTGATATTCAGGCAGCTCATGTGTATCAGCCTAGGTCATTCTCAAAGCCCGAATTTGGCTTAATTATGGGCAATACAACTGAAGATAACACCTTGCTACAGGCCCAGTAGACTGCTGCTGAGCCCAGGCCCTGTCAGTAAGCTGGAAACCCTACAGGTCTAGAGAGTGATGGAACTTCAGGTTTCTCCTAGGTTTGACCTCTCTGGTCTGGCCATTCTTCTATGGGCTTCAACCTGAGTTTCTGGGTTGGAAATCCCAATTCATTTAGGCTCAATGTCAAACAGTGGCTCTTCTTGCCCTTTACCTTGGACACAGTTACAGGTCTTCTCCTCAGTTCTGGAGTGAGAGCAATACAGTTGTGCCATACATAGTACCTAATAAGATTCCTTTCCTGTTGTGTCCAACACCTTTCTTTGCCTCAGGTCCAATAAAATTCCAATTCTGGGAGGTTTTACATGAGGCCCTGCTAGCTGACCCCCTCTCCATGACTTCCAGATCCCTTAATATTTCCCTACTCTGATCTGGTCTGGAAAAATTACTCACTATAGAATCTCTTTAAGATTTAATGATTTCTGTTCAATATGGTACTCTAGCTTTGCTGGAAGTCCTTAATACTTGATCTCCTGTAACTATTATGTTTACCTTCACTGTACTATTCTATGGTCAATTGACCAGGCTTCCTACGATCCTGGCTAGGAATTTGCTGTTGTTGCTGTAGAATCATGTTCAACTTTTGGTGACCCCCATTTGGAATTTTCTTGATAAAGATAAGAGAGTGATATGCCATTTTCTTCTCCAGCTCATTTTACAGATGAGGAAGCTAAGTCAAACATGCTTAAGTGACTTGCCCAAGGACACACAGCTAGTAAATGTCTGAGGTCAGATTTGCACTTCAGGATGATGAGTCTTCTAAACTCCAGGCCCTACACGCTAGCCACTACACTATCTAGCAGCCTGGGCTAGGAATTAAGGAGAAACAAAAACCTTGCCTTCCTCTTTTTTCAAGGAGTTAAGTATAGGATCTGAGGCTTGACTCTTTCCCTTTTCCCTTTTCTCTCTTTTTATTTCATAACACTGTGTCCAATGGGCAAGCCCTGTTGGTTTGAGGGAATAATTATGGCTATGTGTTTAACATTATTATCAAGAATTATAATTATATTATACAGGATTATTTTTTCAAAAAGAAATTATATTAATATCATTTGCTTTAACATCATCTATGCTTCCCAAGATATCCCTTTCTTTTCCCCTTCCCAAAGGACTATCCTTTAAAAATAAGGGAGGAGGAAGGAAGGTGAAAGGATTTGTAGTTTGTAGTGTTCCATACCCATTTCCCCTTACTCTACAATGAAGGTAGGGGAGGCACCTTCTCACAGCTCAGTTATTATCATCTTATAGCACTGTTTGTAGCATTCAATTGTTCTTTATTGTTGTTGTTGGCTTCCATTTACAATGTCTTGTTGGGCATATTCTTTTCTTCCTTTTGCTTCCTTCACTTTGCCTCAATTCATATGTCTTCCTATGATTCCCAGTATCCATCCTTATAGTGTAGTAATAATAGTTCATTAAATTCATGTACCACAATTTATTTAGCCATTCTCCAACCAATGTAGCTCTACTTTGTTTCCAGTACTTAGCTTTTATAAAAAGCAGCAGTCAGAATACACATTTTGGCATATATGAGGGCTTTCTTTTTGTCACTAACCTTCCTGCTGGTCCTATATTAATTCCTGGAATTCCAGGATTAATAGTTCATAGGATCATGGATCAAGAGCTGGAAAGGACCTCACAAGTCATTAAGTCAAACCTCATTTTACAGGTGAGAAAACTGAGGCCCTGGGAAAGACTTGGCCAAGGTCACATAGGTAGAAAACATCAGAGGTCAGACTTAAACTCAAATCTTCTCACTCCAGGGCCACTGCTATTTTCTATTGTCTTCCAAGGGATAGTCATTTTAGTTACTTTCTTCACATAAATTTAAAGTGATGTTCAGAATTATACATACAGTTTTATCAACAACGCATTAGTGTATGTAGTAGTGATTTTTGATAACTTGGCATATTCCTTACTGAGGTAAAAATTATCATGTACAGTAGTTATATTACAATGAACCCCATTAAATACCTTTATCTCTAGAGCAAAATTCTGAATTTGTTTTGTGGGGCTCAGCTTATAGGCATATTAAATCCCAGGTCAAAATACCCCCCAAAATATCCAAGTATCCCCCCAACAGCTTTGGGGGTACAGCAACTGGTAGAATTTAGAGGGTCTCCCATCTTCCAACAATCATGGCAACACAACCATTATGCTTGCTATGAAATCATAAGAAAACTTTGCTGATTCATTTCTTAGGGATAGTAAAAAAAAATGCGTTTGTTTTATAAGGTAAATATTTTATAATTTGAATACACTAAGTTTTATGAATCATTAATCATATTTTTTAATCCATTTTATGATCAGTTTACCTATCACTAAGTAGGAATAGCAGAAATAATAAACAACAACTGTTCACATTTCCTGTAATTGCTTTGTTGTAAATTATAGCTGAGTATCTGCTGGCACCAGCAGACATTTATTATCAAGCTGGCACTACATGGGCAGGGCCAAGTATTAGAAGCAGACAGTTGACAGCATTCCCTGTACAAATAAAGTATCTGTCTAATGCTTGAAAGTTCTCAGAACTCATGCCAGCACCAGTGAAGTCCTCTTTCCTGGATCCTCCATTGGCTTAATGATCTCACTGTAAGGAACTGATTTCCCTGTAAAAACAGACTTGCTACTCCCAGTGCCAATCTTATCCAACCAGCCAGTGGCAGAAGCCCAGCTAGTTTGGATGGAAACAACCTCAGCTATTGAGTTCTGTTACCCATTAGCACTTTAGCCTGTTTTAGTTACTAGTACAGTCTTTTGTAATATCATAAATGTATTTTATATGTTATATATATATGTATATATGTATATGTATACATATATGTATGTATACATACACACGTGTGTATACATACATATATACATGCGCGTACACACACATATATATGTAACCATCTGGGAAGTGTCTGTGCCTGTCTGTGTATGCATATGTGTGTATATATGCATGTGTATATGTGTGTACATATTTATATTCTCAAAAATAAGTTTTCATTTTATGGTTAATCTTTCATTTGTGGGGCAAAGTAGTTTATCATCAGTTTGACAGTCTTTTAAAATATATCTGTATATACATACATATAGACATATTCTCTTGAGTAAAGCATTCCTTAATATTCTTTAAGTGGGCAACTTGCTTTTGTCCTATAATTATATTTGATTTAGCAAAAGTTGGTTTTGATTAATTAATAATATAAATTTCATTAAATTAATTATGCTCATAAATCTTGCTTAGGTCTTAGATTAAGTGACCATATTAGTTTTACATGGAATATAATGTACTCAAATTCAACCATTTTGATTCTTCTAAACAACAGATCATTTTCTAATTTCTTGGTTTTTTTGGAGAAAAAAAGCATACCCATTTAACTGGTGGCATGGCAGCTGATAAACCTTTCCTATCAACACAAGAAATATATGCTAAATGTATTCCTCTACATATCTATCTAAGAATCTTTGGACTTTTTCCCCTTACAGCTATTCTAAAGAAATACTGAGAATTTTTGGAATCATTAGTTTCATGGGAAAAATTATTCCAGTTGACTAGTATCTAGAAAATTATATTTTGAAGAGCCAACTTTTCAGAAAGCACTTATTTACTTATTGTTACTAGAAAAGCATTGTATATTAAAAATGTTTCAACATGAGACCCACAGTAATTTATATGTTCAAATAACCAAATTACTATTAAAGATTTCCCTTTAAGATGGTAGTCAATTGCTTCACTGGGGAATGGAAGGAATTCCTAGATTCTCAAAAACTGTAGTAGGGAAGCATTAACTCTGGAAGCTCTACCAAGATGGAAAAAGGTTTGAAGGTATAGTGATGAAATTTTGGTCTATGTAATTATTGAAGAACAGCTCATAAAGTAGAGGGGTGATTAACTATGTCTGTGGAACCAAACCTCTCCCTCTCTCTCTCTCTCTCTCTCTCTCTCTCTCTCTCTCTCTCTCTCTCTCTCTCTCTCTTTGTGTCCCCCCTCTCTCTCCCTCTCTCTCTCTGTTTCTTTTCCCCCTCCCCCAGGTTTTGATGTAGATATAATCTGAGTCAGACAATGACTTCTGGCACTATAGACTGAGATTTATCTCAGAGTTGTACTATCAAAATAATCTCTATATTCTGCTCCCCCTTCCTGGACATATGAGAGGCATGTGACTCTTCAGTTTTCTTGGATCCCCTGTAAGCACTCTGGGGGCATGAAACTACAAGGGATAGCATATTGAGTGATAGAATCAGGATTCAGATTTAATGTCTTGAACTTGAGACAAAAAAATAAACTGGAGAAGTGCAGAGTTGGAGAAATATCACTCTTGATATAAAGTCAAAGGACATGGATTTGAATTCTACTTCTGCCATTTTACTACCTATTTGACCTTGGACAGGTCATTTAATCTCTATGGCTTCATTTTCTTCAACTACAAAATGGAGAGGATGAATTGATTTTTAAGGTCACTTCCAGTTCTAAATATATTAGACTAATAATTTATTCTGTTGGCAGTTACTTTGGGGGAGGAGATTTACAAATTTCTACAGAAGAAGCAAAACATCTAACATGAATTTGACACAGATATTGTAAATGAGGTCAACTGAAACTAAAGGTCAATCACTTTCTGATAAAGGAGGCCAGGTGGTTTATAGAGAAAACTAATCCCTCATTCAGGTAAGTGTGATTAGTTTCTACCTCTCACATCATAGGCAGGAAGGTACCAATTAGCTTAGAAGCTTACAAGAAAGATTCCAGATATGGAAAGTCCCAGAGAAAGGGCAGAGTAAAACTGAGTAGAAGGAATACCAGGCAAAATGTAGGAACAAGTGAAAAACAAAGAAAGCATGAGCAAATAAAGCCAAAGTTGGGAGTGCAGGGGGTGGGGAAGAAATGAGACCTAAGACATTTTCTGTAGCTAGAAAAAAGTTTATGAGAAAAAGACTGAAGCTTTTAGTGAACTGCAAGCTCAAAATGTAAACAAAAAACATGGCCCATCATTAAATGAGACAGTATTAGTAAAGAGCTTAACACAGTGTCTGGCAAGTAGTAGTTGCTATATAAATGTATATACCTTTCCCTTCCCTTTCCTTCTACCAGCCAAAAAGAAACAAAAATAAAATAAAATAAAATGAACTAAGGCAAATTTAAAAGAAGTACGTCTAAAGTAAAGGAAATAACAGTCCTGCTACGTTCTCCCCAGGCAAAATTACTTCTCTCTTGATCATAGTTCTTACAGTTTTTAAGTTGTTATTTTTATAGTATTTTGGTTATTAAATAAATTGTTCTCCTGATTCTATTCCTTTGATTATTCAGTATTTTGTAATGTTCTTCCAAACGATTCATTTTTATGATATCAATGTTATATAAATTGTTCTTCTGGTTCACTCATTTCACTTTTGTAATAATTCATGTTTGTCTTTCCATGTCTTTTTGAAATCACCTATTTCTTCATTTCTTATAAAACAACAGTATTCCTTCACACTCATACCACAATGACCATTCGGGATTCCAGAGTCTAAAAGACCAACAATGAAACATGCTATCCATGACAGAGAGGCAATGGATTTAGGGTGTTAGAGTACATGATGATGATGATCATGGATATTTGCACATAGCCATTGAGAGAATTTTTTTTTTCTTACTATATTTGTTACAAAAGAACATCCGCCTTTTTTTTTTCTTTTTGGTTTCCCGATGGGGTAGGCAATGGAAGAGATAAACAGGGAGATAGAAGTGAGTGCTACAGATGTGAAATGCAATATTTCCCTTCAGATAAAGTCACTGAATTATTAGTTTTACTTAACTGTTTTAATTTCCTACAAGAGTAATCTGTACATGTCTATAATGTAAAAACAAAACACATCAATAAAACTTTTAAAAATATACTTACTTCATTTTGTGTAGCTATGGGCACTATATTTTAGAAAGGATATTGACAAGCAAGAATAAGTCCAGAAGGTGACCAAGTGAGTGAAGGAGTTTGATATGACACCATAGTGGGATTAGTTAAAGAAACTTTGGTAGTTTAGCCTCTGGAAGAGTTAGGTTCATACAATAGTTCTTCTGCTCTACTTGTCAAATACTTGAAGCTTTGTCATGCAGAAGAGTCAGAAGACTTATTTGACTCAGCCCCACAGGGCAGAACTAGAGCTAGAGAGTTTTGCTCAAATGGAATTGGTTGCCTCCAGGGATAATGAGTTGCAGAGAGTAAACACTTAATAAATGTTTGCCACACAGTAGTCAGAGTTTCTGGTCCCTGAAGAGTTTCAAGCAGGGGCCTGATAACTACTTGCTGTGATATTGTTTACAAAATTTATTTCTTAGGTAGGAGTTGGATTATATCACTTCTGAGGTTCATACCAAGTTTGCCTATGAGCTTATGACGATAAAAATAATATGAAGCATCAATCAGTATAAATTAAAGAATAATGAACTAAGATACTGAGGACATCTGAAATGACAATTATTTTTTATGTATTTTCTATTTAAAGGGACAGTGTGGAGTAGTGGATACAAGAATTGTGTTCAAACCAAATGTTAATATTCTCTATCTAAATAATAACTGAGGGAACCATTTTACCTCTGTGAGGCCTAGGGAATTTCCCAAGTCTTAGCTATTAAGTCAGAGATGTTCAGTATGTATTTGTGGAGGGGATTCCCACATGAGGAGTTCCAAAATATAATCAAATGTACAGATGCTTCACATAGTGTAATGGTAATGTAATTTGAGTTTGAAGATCCCTTTGTATTGGCAAAGGTAACAAGTACTTAGCACTTAGTAATTAATCAAGAAGGTATGAATCCCTGTTGCTGATGTAACAAAAAGGGGTTGGCTAAAACAGAAAGCTAATGAAATACTGTATATACTGTCCCAGAGAGGGAAAGTCAGAAAGTCAGAATTTCTTGGGGCAAGCATCTGGAGGCAGAAGCTGCTGCCTCTGGAGAAAGAGAACATTTCTCTCAGCAGCATCTGGAGGCTGGGCTGCTACTGCTGGACTGAGAATTGAGAAGAAAAATGAGAATTGCTAACTGATCTTCTTGAAGCAAACTCCGTGGACCTGAAGCTGCTGCCTCCAATGAGGCTGGAATGGAAAGCCCCTCCCAGGCTGGACAGAATGATTTTGATTTTGAAAACCTGGATGGAGTGATCTTCATTCTGGGAACCAGTTGAAACTTCTGATGAGTCCGAGGGCTGGCTGGAGCTGCCAAAAGACTGAGGAAGCAGGACTGTGATGGATCTAAGACTTAGTCTGTTTGTGGATTTGTTAAGCCTTGTCTTCCTGGGAAGAGAGACTGTGAAGGATTTGAGATGGACTGGACACTGTGAGCTCCAATGCGGAGCAGGAACTGCACAGAGAGCTGGACAAGGACCTGGGAAGTGTCTGCCTTTGAACCCAGGTGACAGTTTGATGAATACAGGTAGGATCTGGGACGATGGAAGGGGATCCAGAGATTCTGAGAAACCACCTCAAGTCAAGCTGAAAGAAGACTTTACTTGGATACTATGTACTTATTGAAAAATTGTAAATTTTCTAGTGACCTAGGGGTGGAGGGTCTGTGTATTTTCTGATGATTGAATAGTGAATGAGGAATGATGAAGGATGATTGATTGACTAAATGATTGTACTTAGTGATTGATGACTGAATAAGTGACCGATTGAGTTAAACTTAATGTGCCCCAAGAGTGGAAAATTTTGACTATTGTACTTTGTGTCCCCTTGAGGAGGCAAACTTCCCTAAGGATGATTGAATGATTGAGTTACTAATGATTCTCCTTTGTTCAAAACTTTGTAACCACTGTAGTGGAAATTATGTGGCCATTTTCTGTGATAAGTTGTTGTGAATGCTATATTTTGATTATCTGTGATGAGTTGTAATGCTGCAAATGCTGTACCTTAATTTCTGTGAATGTTGTGCTTTGATTTGCTATGGAATAAACAGAATGTTCTCTATACTGTGTAATCAGAGCCTTAAAAGCTATTCACAGTAGCATTCTTCTGAAAAGCTGCTAGTGCTAGGCTTTACACATAGCCATATATTTTATATTGCTTTTAATTTTTAAGGCCATGTGGTTATTTTTCTTTTACTCCTCAGGAAGGAAGCATAATCATACAGTTTTGATGCTATGGGTGATGGTTCAAATCCTAGTCAGGATGAAAAATAAACCTATCCTAAAGGACAAAAGCTGTTATAATCATGATTTCCCCATCATTTTGAATTGTATCTTTCAAAGGACAGAATTATATCTATGTATATGCCAAAAATCAAAAACAAAACAAAACCTACTAGTTCTAGAAGGAAAAAGTTCAGACATAAAGATGGACTCCTTTATCAGAAATCACATTTCAAATGGATTTACAATTCAAAATGGTCCAATTAGATAAGTGTCACCACCCAGAAAAAGAAAAAAAAATTTAAAAAAATTTAAAACAATCACACATATGCATTATTCCATTCCTTTCTCTAGTACCTAATGCCAATATTATCGGCATGATAAGAAAAATTTCTTGGAAAAAATTATTTGAACATGAAAAGCAACTCAAGTGAAGCAGGTGAGTTATTGAAAAATAAGCAATATTTAACACGTCCCATGATTATTGTATTCCAATATTTTCACCTGAGCTTTCATCTTCCACATTCATGTTTTCTCATAATAATTATTTTGTTGTTCAGTCATTTTTCAGTTATGTCCAATTCTTTGCAACTCCATTTGGGGTTTTCTTGGCAAAGATACTTAAAGTGATTGGTCATTTCTTTCTTCATATCATTTTACAAATGAGGAAACTGAGGCAAACAGGATTCACAGCTGGTAGGTATGTGAGGTCAGATTTGAACTCAGAAAGATGAGAACACTCTTAGCCATTGCACCCCCTGGTTGCTTGCATAATTTTCATAATTAAACATAAATATAAACAGAATGATGATGAAAAAATTAAACCTCAACTCAAAAATTTAATCTGATTTGCTTAAGAGACTTTAACTAGCCACTCCTCTCTACCTTGGGACATTTCAACCTAATTTGGCACTTTCACTCTTTAAAGAATGACTGGGATCAGTACTTTTAATTTCATCTAATCAACTGACTAACTATTCAGGGCCTTTTATTTACCTGCCTTCACCGTAGGAGTTGACATTCTGCTTGTTATTTCCAGTTCCTTGTAGACTATGTCAAATCAATTTCAAACTTAGATTCTGTCTGAATTAGACCCATACATGTAAGTGTGGGAAATATGTGAATAGATTATATTCAGAAATGTGCTCTGTGTGTGTTTAACTTTATACTATTCAGATTTGACTAAATTGCAGGGGTGAGGTGGGGGAATGGCAGGAGCAGGGAGAGGATTCCCAAGGACTCTTCAAAGAGTCAATACAATATTGACTCCAAAGTCAATACAACTTCATAGACAGGTATAAAAGGTGAAACTTTTTCTGCTGGTAACAAGTAGAACAAACAAAGAATGTTCTCATTGAAAGGCCTATGCTGCAGTAAAAAGAGTATTTGTCCTTAGAAGACCTCAGTTCAAATTCTGACTACTTTTTATTATTCGTATCAGCATGGGCAAATCACTCCAATTCTCTGGTACTCAGTTTTCTAATTCAGAATTTAGCTATCCATCCCTCTCTACCTAGGGCTATTTCAATTTTGAGTTGTAGCTTTCTATATGTATGTTAAAATATGATTAATTATTATGAGAAAATATGAGCGTGAAAGATGAAATCAGAGCATTGAAGTATCAGGGGTTATCAACCTGGGATCTGCAGATCAAGTGGTCCATGATCTTGAGTGGGGGTCAGAGATCTTTGTTTTTAATTTCTAACTGAAATTTCTTACTGAGATTTCACACTTCCTTCATTTTGTGTTTTTTCAATGAAACAATTACATTATTTTGTGGAGTCCATAGGTTTCACTAAACTGCAAAAGTGGTTCATGGCATATTTTTTAAAAGTTAACACAAATGGAGCAGCTAGGTGGTTCAATGAATATAGTACTGGCCCTGGAGTCAGAAGGACCTGAGTTCAAATGTGACCTCAGACACTTGACACACTTAGTAGCCATGTGACCTTGGGCAAGTCACTTAACCTAAACTGCCTTCCAAAAAGCCAATTAAATAAATAAATAAATAAAATAAACATTAACACAGAACTAGATGATGTCTTCCCTTCCAGCTCTGCAGTCTATCAATAAATATTTGTGAGACACTCTAACTTTGATAATATTGAAATTAAGAGAAAAGTGGTAGGATTCTCTCTCCTCATAGAAGGAGTATGTTCTGCTTAATGTTCTTAAATCAGACCTAATAAGAGAGTGCTCTTAATTGACTTCCTACATTTGGGTTGTGAATTTTGGGCCACTGGCAGCCAGATAAACTTGAAAGTAAGTACACATTTTTCTATTTCTGAGTCTCAAAATGTGCTAAGCCTTCTGTACTCAAATCTACATGGAAATTTATGTAAGGGGTATGACTAAACAATATGCTAAACTGTTGACTATCAACATGTTTTAAAGAATTAAAAAATAGTTCTAATAATCAATAAGCATTTATTAATTACATGCCTGGCACTCACTAAGCAAAGTGCTGACAGAAAGTAAAAAATGAAACAATCCCTGCTGCCAAGTGGCTAACAGTCTACGGGGGGGGGGGGGGGGGGGAAGATACAAAATGTGCACAAATGAATAAATATAAGATAGGAATAAAATAAATGCAAAGTAGTTTAAAGGAGCAGGGTATTACTAGTGTGGGAGGGATAAGGGAAATCCTCTTTGAGGTGGGAGCACTTAAGCTGAAATCTGAAAGAAACCAGAACAGGTTCTATGTAGTGGAGGCAAAGAGAAAGAATATTTTAGATACAGAAGACAGATTATACAAAAATATGGACAGAGCCCAGTGTTACTGTAATTTCAAAGCAAACTATTTGTTTTTCCTCACTTAAAAAATTACTAGTCAAAGCATGTTGGTTTAAAATTGGAATAATGCTATTCCCTAAGTCAGAGTAAAGAGAATTGTAAGCAATGGAGAAAAGCCTGGAGAGAAGACTCATTAGGAAAATTATAGCTGTCTTCAATTATTTTAACAGCTATCATTTGGAAGACCAATTAAACTTTTTTCTGCTTTGTTTAATGTATAAAGTACATGAGAGCAAAAGGGAAACTAATTACATTGAAATACAGCTTTCATTTTTTTTTAAGTTCATGGAACCAAGAATTTCAAAAGTTCATGGTAGATCAGAATTCAAATTTTTCCTCATATACTGACTAGCTCTGTGACACTGGGAGTCATTTAACCTCTCTGTGCCCCATTTCCTAATCTGTAAGTAAGACAAAACATAATTGTAAGCAATGAACTTGGGGCACTGTGACAGATGATGTCTTCTGCCAGAAATTATCATGCAGATTTGTAGATGTTTATATATGCAAGCTAGGCATGTGTGCCACTGATACCAGTCAATGTTAACAAAGGTTCATTCATGAATTGCTTCTATTTTTCTCAGAAGATATTTCACAGTCTAGTTGCTTAGAGAGCCAAACATATGTAGCTTCTAAAACTTCAGAGGAGAACTATGAAGGGCTGAATTAAAAAGCTTGGTGCCAGTGGAATGAAAAGATGAACATCATATTTCTGAGAAAGATCATCTCTCTAAACAACTGTTTTCTTTTTCAATAAAACAGCCCAAATCATTAAAACCCAATTTTCTTTTCACATCTAAATGATACCCTTTGTTACTCAGGTACTTTGTATGAATTAGGCTCAGGAAAACATGAAAAGCAATGGCTCTCCCTGGATTAAATAATTAACATAATTATTGAGTTTCCCAATACATGTAATTTCCAGAAGGTGTCTCAACGCTGCTTCAACTCAAGGACAAATGTGAAGATGTTCACATGCCAACAGGAAAAAAAATATTTCTTGTTTTCAGAAAATCATTTTACAATAAAGTCTTGTATCAGAGATTCCCAGCTCCACAGATTTGTGCAATGATTTCCTTTAGCATGATATGTAGGAAAGAAAGGCTGTCTGCTAAAGGAAGAAATGCTAACTTTTGACCAAGGGTTTTTCATCTGAGTTCCATGTACTTTTATAAAATATTTTGATGATGATATTTTAATGTAATTAGTTTCACTTTTTAATATTATACAATTTATACAGAAAAAAAAACTTAAACCAGTCTTCCAAATGATAGTTCTTCAAGTAATTGAGGACAGTTATAATTTTCCTACTGAATCTTCTATGCCCACTTTCTTCAACTGATCCTCACATGAAACAGAAGTGACCGGCCTCTGGACAATCTCCAGTGACAAACAGAACTGAACAAAATGCTCCAGATGAGGTCTGACAAGAGTGGCAAACTATATCCTTCACTGCATACCAATATCATAATAGCTATTTTGGCTGCATTATGACATTGCTAACTCAGATATTGAGCTTGGCATACAGTGGTAGGTAGCTAAGTGGCACAGTAAATAGACCACTAAACCTTGTGTCAGGAAGACAAGAATTCAAATCTTGCCTCATATACTTACTAGCTATTTGACACTGGGCAATTCATTTAACCTCTCTTTACCTCAGTTTCCTAATCTGTAAAATGAACAAAATAATAGCATCTACCTTACAGGGTTGTTGTGAGAATCAAATGAGTTATTATATGTTAGAGACTTTGCAAACCTTAAAACGCTATGTCATCATCGTCATCATCATCATCATCATCATCATCATGATCATTGTCATCACATCACATACAAATTAATTTCTAAAGAGTTGCTGTCTATCGCCGACCTCCTTATTTTATACTCATGAAGTTAAATTTTGTATCAAAGTGTAAGACTTTGCATTTACCCCTATTTAAATTAAATGTAGTAGGTTCAGCCCCAAATTGAAGCTTTCAAGAACTTCTTTTGTATTTTGTAAGTAAATGTGTCATCACCCATATTAGTTTTCCCTCCAAGTTTTGAACGACAAGTAAATCTGATGTGCATATCATTAATGCTGTAACCATGACATTGATAAACATGTTAAATAGCATATTTTCAAACACATGTCCCCGGAATACTGCACTGGAGCTCTCCTCCCACCTTGACATAGAACCAAAAACAACCACTCTTTGAATCTGGACATCCAACCATCTCTAAGCCCATGTGACTATATGTAACATATGTAATATGTAATATACACCTTCATATGCTCTTGTAATAGTAATGAAATTTGAAGATCTCTTTTGTATTGCCAAGCTAACAGATACTTAGCACTTAGTTTCAAATTAAGCCACTGTAAAAGAAACAGAAGGTATGAACCCCTGTTGCTGATGTAACAGGATGGGGCTGAACAGTGAGGAGCTAATACCATATATAATGAAAAGCCCCAGGTGAGAGAGTTGGAATTTCTTGGGGTAAGCATCATGGAAGCAGAGCAGCTTCTGCTGGGGAGAGAGAAAGGGAGAGAATTTCTCTCAGCAAGCATCTGGAGGCTGAGCTGCTACTGCTGGACTGAAGACTGAACTGAGAATTGGGAAGAACTAAGAAGAGAAATGAGAATTGAGAACTGAGACAGAATTTCTTGGAGCAAGCCATGTGAAGGCTGGATAAAGTGATTTTGATTTTGAGAACAGAACTTGTGGTGGCTGAGCTTCTTCTGAGAGCCAGCCAAACTCTTGCCAAAGACTATGAAGGCTAGCTGAAGCTGCCAGAGGAAGCATGATTATGGTGCTGATACTTTGTCTCTCTGTTTTGGGTCTATGTTGATTTCACAGGCAGAAAGTGAATTGAGATGATAGTGCTGACCATGTGTGTGAATAGTTTTGTAATTTTGCTAAGCTTGATATGTGTAGATATAGCTGTGGCTCTGTTAAGTTTTCTCTTCCTGGGAACAGAAACTGTGAAGGACTTGAGGTGGACTGGGCACTGTAAGCTTCAAAGTGGAGCAGGAACTGCATAGAGAGCTGGACAAGGAACTGGGAGCTATCTGCCTTTGAACTCAGGTGGCAGTTGGTAAGATTCAGGTAGGAACTGGGGCCACGGAAGAGGAACCATGGAAGCTGAAAGCCTGCCTCAGGTCAAGATGAAAAGACCTCTCCATGGGTACTGAGTAGTGACTGATGAAATTGTCTGAGTAGTGACTGATGAAAATGTAACTTAATTGCACCTTGTGGGTGGAGGACTTTGACTTTTGTACTTTGTGATTGAATTAAGTACTTTGTGATGAACTAAATGAATGTACTTTGCTTAAAACTATGTGACCACTCTGTTGAAAACTACATGGCCATTTTAGTGTTAAGTTCTTGAGTTGTGACACGGTGAATTCTGTACCTTGATTTTCTGTGAATATTTTGCCTTAATTTACTGCTGAATAAATAGTTTGCTATACTATATAATCAGAACCTTGAATCTCTTCACAGCAGCAGTCCTCTGGAAAGCTCCGCGTGTGTGGCTTTACAGCTCTACAAATATAATGTTAGACACTTAAATCTTAGAAGTACAAGGTAATAACACAAGACATCTAATCCTACACCTTATGAAAATGAATATCCTCTACATTTCTATCAGTGATTTACAACAGGAATTGCTATTATGCTCATCAAAATTGCAGATGACACAAAATTGAAGGGATTGCTAACCTGAGAGAATCACGATCCAAAAAAAGACACTGTTGGCCTAGAATATTTGGCTGAATCTAAATAAGATTAAATTCAACAGGGCTTACACTTGGGTAAAAAAATATCCTCAGTCTTTGCTTAAATATTTATTATGTTTGGATGTAGCCCATGAGAAGAAGTTGCATCCCAAGGCAGTCCATTGCATTTGGGAGAACTATAATTTAATCAATCAATTAACTGATTTAATCAAAAATCATTTTAAAGACATTGGCTTTGTTTCAAATATCATGCTAATTGGGATTTGCAATACTGCCCTGTGATTTTATGTCATTATTAATATAGTCTATAAAGTTTTCTGTTAGTTAATTTTTCCTGAATTCTTAATGTAAATTAAACTTCATGCTATATAATACTTTGTAATATTTTTGTAGTTTCATTGCTAATATTTTTATTTAGCATTCTTTCTCTACCTAACATCTCTCTGGTTTAGCTATCAGAACTATACTTCACTCATAGGTAGCTGGGTAGGATAGTTTTCTTTCCTCATTTTTGCAAAATATTTAATAATGGAATTTTTCTCAGATGTTTAATACTATTCAGTTGAACATTCATCAGCCCATTGTAGTCCCTACCCACCCACTCTCACACTGAGTTCCCTTATGTTCAACTCTTTCTTCTTTCCTTCCTTACCTCCTTGTCTCTCCCTCTCTCCCTCCTTCCTCCTTCCCTCCTTCCCTTCCTTCCTTCCTTCTTTCCTTCCTTCCTTTTTGCTTCCTTCCTTCCTTCCTTCCTTCCTCCCTTTTGAGATTATGTTAGTCAGCTACTAAGCAATTATTAAAAAGTTATATTATGGGTCAAGTACTACGTAAAACATTTGGGATGTAAAGACAAAACTGCATGGTCCCTATCTTCAAAAAGATAATAGTCTAACGGAGGAGGCAATAATGTTTAAGTTCCCTATTTCTTGTTTGGCAAATTTGGGTAAAATATTTCTAAATATTCAATGGCTTTATGTGTTAAAAGTTTTATGGGCATATGATCAAACATTTTTAATTTTTTTAAATAATAATTTATTTTACTTCCTCTTCATTTTGAAGGGAAGATTACTTTTAATTTATTTATATTAAGGATTTAGCTTTCCTCTTTTTAAACAGGTTAACAATGTTTTAATCAATAAGCATTTTTAAAAATATGTCCTATGTTTATCAATTCAAATTTTTTAGTTTCAAATTTATTAAGTTGTTCTTTGATGAGAAGAAATATTATTTTTGACTAGGTTTTTCAAAATTATTGCTTTTCCAATTATTTTAGGTACTTTTCCTAATTATTGGATACACAATTAATTGAGTTCATCTTCTTTTTATGTTGATGAAAATGTTTTGAGATATATATTTTCCACAAAAGAAAATTTCGGCTACATCACAAAAAAAATGCTATGTCATTCCTGTCTTTCCATTAATTCAATTACATTTTGATCTTTTGATTTATTTTCTTTTACCCACCAATTCAGTAGGATTAAGTTGCTTAGTCTCCATTTAATTTGGAACTCTTATTGGTGATAATTTGTATTGCATTGTAGTCAGTACTATTAATGAGGTGCAGGCTGTGGAAGCCCCCTTGAGCTCTCCTTGAATCTTTGAGGTACAGGCTCTGGAAGCTCCTTGAATCTTCCCACATAAGGCAGTTGCCTGAAGCCATGGGCCTTAAGTTTGGTGGCTCTGCCCAAGTCTTTAGCCCTCCTTTCTCCTGCATTTTCCCACCCTGTTCCACCCTTGAACTGGCCTAGCCCACCATTGTATGTCATCTCCAGGTAGCCTCTGGCAGCTTCCCACCCTTAATCACTCATTACTGGAGTCTAACCTCATCTGATGCCTAAAGACTCCTCCTGGAGACCCTCCCCAAATTCCTCCTCCAGACCACCCCTAGATTCCTCCCACAGTCTTTCTGTATATAAGGCCCCTTCTTCTCCCCCATGTGTGTGAGAGCACCATAAAATGATATAGCACAGACTTACTCTGTGTCAGATGATTCTGGCCTGCTTGCCCAATGCGAGTGCCACAGATGCCTAGGCTCCTTAAGAGTCTACCCAATATGGTGAACTTTTAATGAATTTTTAATAAACTTTACTTTTCTTTGGCTGAAAGAAGACTTGAGTCAAATACATTTAGCAGGACATGGTGTGTTGGCATTTTGGGGTGGCATTTTGGGGTCCTGAGCAGCCCTAACCCTAGACCTCTACATTTTATGGGTAACCTCATCACTATTGTGTTAAACATTTCAACTTTTCTGCTTATCTTCATGTTTTTGTGACCTTTACGCTTTCAATTTTTCAGATTAGAGATAATTGTATTCCTTTCTATTACCATTCAATAAGTACCAAAGATATATCCTATCTAAATTTTCTAAAATTTTATTCAAGTTCTTGACTTTTGTATTATTTATTTTTGTTTATTTTTTCTAGATCTGAATGTGGTATGTTGAGAATCCTAATTTATAACATTAATGTCTATTTTTTCCCGATAATTCAACTAACTTCTCCATTTAGCACATATATTGTATGCTGATAACATAATATCATCTATTAATTCTTTAAGTATGATAATTTCTCTTCTTATTTCTAGTAACCAAGTCTCTTTTGTTATTGTTTCCTTGTCTATGGATTATGACTGGTAAATTTGCTTTTAAAATTCACCTGACATAAAATATATTCTTTAGTCCCCTGTGTTAGCTCTTGGTGAATCACTGATTTTCTATTTTTTTCCTTATAAACAACATATTTTTGGATTCTTTTTTCTAATCCATTCTGCAGACCTCAGTTTCATGATAAGTTCATACCATTTACACTAGTGGTCAAGATTGTTAATTACACATCCCTGTCTTAGACTTTTATCATGTTTTCCTCTTGACATCCTCATTACAAAGATTAGCAGATGGACAAAGGAAAGAAATTTCCTATAATCTCAAACTGAAGTGGGCTGTCCTACTTCTCAGCCTTTCCTTTTGGAATATTATATTCTAAGATTTTTCTTTTAATTAGAGCAGTTATTGCTAACTACTATTTAATACTGGCACATCCACTATTTGTGACTGCCTTAATTTCTTTGAATTGGACATTATAGAGTTTAGATGCGGCACTTTAGTTTGGGATTTCTTTTATGAGGTGAACAGTGAATGCTTTTTATTTTCATTTTGTGTTCTGGTTCTAATGGGTCTGAGCAATTTTATTGAATGATTATTGAAAATATAGTATACAAGTTTTTGCCGGTCATGGTTTTCAGAGAGTTCAATTGTTCTTAAATGATTTTTCTTCAACTTCTTTTCTAGTTTCAATGTTTTTGGTAGAAAATACCCCAAATTTTCATCTCTTCTTAAATCTTTTTACTTTGTTACATAGCTTCCTGTCTTTTTCATGGAGTCATTGAGTTCTATTCATTCCATTCTGTTTCATTTTCCCAAATAACTCACTATGTGTGCAAGGTTTTTCACTTTTGGCTTAAAGTTCTTTAGCTTTCTTTCCATTTTTTAGTCCCAGAATCTATTTTCATTTATAATTTTATTTTTATTTCTTCCTTTATTCCAAGCATTCTCACAGTCCTTATAGCTAAGAATAGATTTACATATACATATTCATATATATTCCTTCTGATTATCATTTTTATGGGGTTCTCATATTTTTTTAAACTTAGGCTTCTCTTGATTCTTCTTCTCCTCTTGCTCCTTTTCCTCTTCTCCCTTGTTATTTCTTCTTTCTCCTCCCCATATTTGCATCCTTAAGTCTCAGATTGAGATTCTGTGCCCAGTTCACTTCCTTAGATCTTTCTTGAATAAGTTACAAAGTTTCTTATTGATCATGTGATTTTTTTAGTGCAGATACCTCTCCTGCTACCCATTCTAGATGAGACCTTACCCTCTGCATTAGTCCCTGATCTCATCTTCCACATCTTTGTGGTCCACTGAGAGGAGCTGGCTTTAGATTGGCATGATCTCTCATCATGAGTCAGTTCCTTCTCTTGTGGAATAGGATGTTGGAGATTGCATGGATTTTGGGTCTCCTCTTCACTTCTCCTGGTTCTAGTGCCTTGGTTATGATTTGACCTTGTTTCCTATGGGGATCAATTATCCTATGCAAAAAGTAGGCCTTCTTTTTCTATGTACAGATTTTTAAAGACTGACTTTGTTTCTACTGCTATTCTATCTCCAGATACAGAATTTAGCATTAAGTCTCTGATTACTGAAGTTCATGTTGGCTTACAGCCACAAAACTAACTGTATTCAGGTCCATTTGTAAACACTCCCACTGGCTTTGCTAGGGTGATCTCACTACTAGTCTTTGCCATCTTCTGGCCTTCATGTTGTGTGCTTCCAGACTGAATGGATAAGCTTCTGTTTTGTTTTCACTTCTTTAAAAAATGATTCTTCAAGGTAACTTTCTGGTACATTTTTATGAATTTTATTCATAGATTTTTTGCAGGAAAGTTGAGTGGTTTTTCTATAACTTTTAGATTGCCATCTTAACCAGAAGTCTTCTAATTACATTATCGGGAACCTATTTCTCCTAGATTCTCTTAACGTCGTAATTATATATTTTCAAATTTTGCATTATCTACCAGCTCATCTCAGTTTGTTGTCAAGATTTAGAAAAAAAAAACACTAGAGAAACTCCAAAAAATAAGTGTCTTCTGCAGAAACTGGATTTTTCATCAAAATGGAAGCAATTCAGAAATGTGGCCAAAAGGGAGGTCACTAACATTTTCTCTATTGTATTGGGAACAATTATATTGATGCTGACTCATTTCTGTGGTAGATGTGGTCAAAATTTATCTTTCTAAATTATCCTACATTGAATGAAATAGTCACAAAACACAAGTGAAGGAAGTTTTTCTTTTATATAACTTAATGCCCACAACAGGAATGGAATGCATCTTTTCATTGAAAGACTGACTATACTGTGGAAATTGCAATATAATCTGTAAATCCTTCCCAAATATTTGTTGTATATATTAAATAGGGAACTTCATAATAAAGCTTCTCCACATCACCTTAAATAAGTGAGTGGCTATAAATGTAATGTCCCAATTGCCAAAGTCACTCTCTAAATGGCAAAGTGATGAACTAGAATCTATCACTTAATCCATTAATGGTTACTGTTCTTGTACATAATTTCAAGCACATAATTCACACAATGTCAATGTTTTAAAAGCTATTTTCATTAGTACTATAACTTGCATTAATAGGTATATTAATGATTTTCAGAGAGATTGACTTCTACTCATAATCAGTTGTGAGAATCTCAAGTTATATATTCACAAAGTAAACAATCTCAAGTTATATATTCACAAAGTAAAACAAAAATTTTTAGCATGTAAAAACACCTATAGACATTAATAGATAATTTGCCTGGAATTAATAAGTCCCTCAATATTAATCATACATACTGTAAAGCCAAACATAAGCAGCCTACTGTGAACAGCTTTAAGGTTCTGATCACATAGTATAGTGAACTCTCTATTTATTCAGTAATTAACTAAGACAAAACATTAACAGAAACCAAAGTACAGCATTCATAATGTTATAACATAACAACTTATTACTAAAATGGCTACATAGTTTTCACCAAAGTGGCCATATAAGTTTTAAACAAAAGATATCATTCAGTAAGTCCTTGACTCAATCATCCTTAAGGAGCAAGCCTTCTTAAGGGACCCAAAGGTCAAAGTTCTCCAGTCCTAGGTCACATTTTCTTAATCTCTCAGTCAAAAAGTCTTCTTTCTTCTTGACTGGAGATTAGTTTTCAATCATCCTTAACTCAATCCACTTAAGAGTTACAAGTACAGAATACAAAGTTCTCCCTCCCTTAGGACACAATAAATCATAATCTTCTCAGTCAGTACTAAGTACCCAAGGAGAGGTCTTTTCATCTTGACTTGAGGCTGGCTCTGAAATTCCATGGTTCCTCTTCCATGGGTCTAGCTCCTGAATCTACCCAAACATCACCTAAATTCACAGGTAGGTAGCTCTCAGCTCCTCATCCAGCTCCTTGTCCAGTTCTCTGTCCAGCTCCTCATCTAACTCCATATTAAAGTTCATAGTGTCCAGTCCACCTCAAGTCCTTCACAGTTTCTGTGAAGACAAAGCTTAACAGAGCCAAAACCACCTTCGTTCACATTGCTGGCCCCATCATCAATTCACTATCTGCCTGAGAAACCACTACAGATCCACAAAAGAGGTCTGAGAACTCAACACTGACCCACAAACAATGTCTAAGAACTCAACACAAATCATCAGTATAGTCCCAGGACCTTTGAAACCCTCCTCCAGGACTTCTGTAAACAGACAAAAAGAAAATCCTCTTTCAGGGCTTCCAGTGAGGTCCCAGGGCTTCTGTACAAAGTACTAAAAACAAAAATCAACACAGACAGAAGGGACAGAGTGCTACCACCACAAGTGTTCCCTTCTCAATTGTGCTCTTTCCCAGCTTGCACTTCTCATTATATATGGTCATTAACTCCTCCCTGTTCTGCCCATCTCTTATGTCCTTCCTGTTCCTGTCTTTGGCAAGTGCCTCCCACTGTAGGTTTCACGAGTTCTATTTCTTAACAAAGACTTGATATAACCATGGGCAAGGCTCAAAAGAAACTGTAACTGAAACAAGGGAATAATTAAATAGTTGAAAGGTGCTAATTACTTCTTTGCTTGATTGCCATTGCACATATTTACTGTGATAAACATAGCTTATCTTTATATAAAAGATATGAACTACATTTTAGTACAAATGTAAAAATCTATATCAATTTCTTTTATTTTAAAGAGAATATATTTCTATGTAATGCTTTAAAGTTATCAGGAAACTATGCTGGATACTAAATATAAAATTGTTACTAATGTAATGAGAAATATATAGCTAGAGATATAGATGTGTGTGTGTGTGTATGTGCATGCACACTCTTGCATTACAGTTAGTACCTTAGGTAATTTACCAAATAAACACAATTTGACAGAAAGCTCTTGTGTTCCTATGTAATACATGTCTCTACAGCAATGGCAGCAGTTGGGTTAATTAAGAAATACTAAACTGGAAGTAAAAAGCCTGAAAGATATCCTTCACAGTTTTACAAATAGACAGGTTTAGTTATGGTGTTTTTGCTTTCCCACCCCATTAAAAAATCAACAGCATAGCAACATGGATTTCTCTACTCCACATATATTTGGACACTTACATGTAATTGACTAAGTGAAAGAGCATAACAAATAAGGATCTTGCCAAAATGTTGGAAATAAGGTGAAGAATCATGTTTTCCCTTTCTTGTCTGATACCACATTCACTTTATTGACTGTCATACTGCATTGTTGACTTGTATTGAGCCTCTCAGCTCATAAAATCCCCAGAACATTTTCTAGATGAACTGCTGTCTAGCCATACTTTTACCATCCTGTTTAGTGGGTATTTTTAGCCCAATGATAGGACCTTATATTTATTTATAAGAGAGTAGATTTTATTAGATTCAGCCCTTTTTAAGAAATAGGCAACGTATTTGGACACTGGCTCTGTTAGTTAAGCCAACCAACATTTTTGCTATTCCTCCTAGTTTTCAGCATCTACAAATTTCATAAGCAGTCCATGTATGTTTTTATTCATACTGATGAAAATATTAATAACACATAGACAAGAATCAGTCCCCAGAATATTCCATTCCATCCACTATTTGTTTCTTTCCAATGCTGCCTTAATCTTTATTTTCCTCTATAGTAGACACACTTGATTCTTGATGAATTAAGAAAATAAAAGACATGAAGATGAATTATAAATTGCACTTTTACTTTGATATTAAGAAATAACTACTGTTTTGTATAAAAAGAGAGATATAATAGAAGGTGAATTAAAATTGAAATATATTTTTATGTAGAAAATTTTTTAAAATTTATTGGTAAATATTTCCTGAGTGCTATAATTAAATATGTACATAATAACTGTGTACCTGGAATATCAATTAAGAAAGAATAGCTCATTT
>CM053580.1:169663190-169680903 GCA_028627135.1 Pseudochirops cupreus | reverse complement strand
TTATTATTATTATTATTATTTACTACATCCAACTGGGAATTAAGATATACAGGATGGGTATAGGTGGTAGGGAGCTCCATCCTGTCCTACCGGAAAGTCAGAGGGGTGAGGGGGAGGACATAGGAGAGAGCAGATTGGGGGAGGGGTTATACAGTGGGATGGCTATTTTGACGTCTTGGGTAAGGGAAAGATGGGGAGAAAATTTGTAACTAAAGTTCAGTTTTGCTCACTTTGGAGGCAGAGTCATCATCCAAGACTTCAGGCTTTTTCTTGCTATTTTTTATTTAGTTAGGGGTTTGCAATGCTTCTGAGGTGGTGTGATCTGGGAGGGGGTATGTTTACTGCTCTCCTTGTCTGGGCTCTGGTCCTTTTCCAGCAAAGGCCACTGTCCCTTTGTCTTGGATTTTAAAAGTATCTTATGCTCATTTTTTTTTGTCTATGCTGCTCCAGATATCAATTTTAGATATTATTTTAAAGTTTTCTGGAGGGAAATGTTGGTCAATGTTGGTAGCAGTGCTTCCTCTACTCTGCTATGTTGACTCTGCTCTATCTTTTTCTCTAGCTACATGAATAGTGAGGCAATTTCCTTTTCCTTTCATATATTTTTTTGTTTTTGCTTTTTGGAGGGCAATTGGGGTTAAGTGACTTGCCCAAGGTCACATGGCTAGTTTTTGTGTTATGTGTCTGAGGTCAGATTTGAATTCAGGTCCTCCTGACTCCAGGGCTGGTGCTCTATTCACTGTGCCACCTAGCCTCCCCTTTCATACATTTCTTTGATGACAGACCGCACACTTCTTCTGGGCAGTTCCTCGAAGAAAATTTTATTTGTAGATTAATATCATTCAAGAAACCTTGTATAATTTTGTCATTTCCAGGGAGATACTTTGTTATAGAAGAGTCCTAGAGTACCATTTTGCTTTATCAATCCAAATGCTTTTTCTTATACACAATGGATAATAAATACAGAGCATACTAAACATTTAGTGCATGTTTACATTACTGAAGCTTGCAAATATGCTAAGTGATTTGTGACATCCAATGCAGTGGAGTATTGCATTCTCTACATTTTTACCATTCAGTTCTACAATTTGTGAAAGAATCTTATGTTCCTTTAAATGTCCTTTCTCTTCTTCATCTCTACCTTCTGGCTTCCCTGACTTTCTTCAATTTCCATTGAAAATGCACCTTTCTACTGGAAGTCTTTCCCAATACTTCTCTATTCTATTTTCTATTCTGTATATCCCTCCCACCTCCCTCCCTCTCCTGGTACATAATTGTTTTCGTGTTGTATCCTCCATTAGACTATGAGTTCCTTGATAGCCGGGACTGCCTTTTGACTTTTTTCATAGTTCCAGAATGTATTACAATACCTCACACATTTTTGGCACTTCATAAATACTTACTGACTGATTTTGTAGAAATGGTATAATAAACACATGGATCATTATATATAATTTTTTCTCTTTAACTTTTCTTTTTATAATAACATCTATGATTTTTTTCCTAAGCATTTGGCACCTTCCCTATTTTTTCAGAATCTTAAGGATCCATGCTTCAATGCCCTGAAAACTGTATCACCCCAATATCAACATCCTCTTTCCATCCTCTGATTCAGTAACTTTTTCTACCCTTGCTCTCTTTAGCACAATTTCTATTTCTTTATATAGCACATAGGGAACTAGGATATTAGAGTCCAATTATCTGGAAGACTCCACTCTCAAGTTTCTAGTACATAACTTGCTATAAAATAATTATCTCCAATAACAAAATGATGTTCACTGTTATGCATAGCACACTTTAAGGATCACAAAGTGCCTTATAAATACTATCTTATTAGAACTTTGCAACAACTGTTTGAGAAAACAGAAGTTGAAAGTTTAGTTGACTTGACCCAGGTCACACAGCTAATAAATACTGGAAACAGAATTTGAACTCAGGTCTTCCTGACTCTGAGTTCAGACTCTGTCCACTATACTTCTGACAACAATAGTGATCATTGGAAGCAAGGTGTTAATGACACAATGTCATTCAATCTCTTGATGATGATGTTGATGTTGCAGAAAAATTAAAGGAAAATATTTTCATATGTACACATGTAAATTAATTTTTGTTCCAGCTGGTAATTAGTCATCCTTAATGTAGACATTCCGTGGAAAAAGTTATCACTATAGACTAAACCCAACTTGGTTTGACACATTCTTTTGATAAGGTTAATTGAATTAAGTTGGCCATAAAGATTATTGTAAATTGAATGTCATATCCTCATATGTCTCTAGTTATTTAACAACTTCCAGTAAACATGAGGCTGTAAAACATAAAAGGAAAATTTATGGTGTTAATTTAAAAGTATCTTCTCACATCTGATGTGCATGCTGTGGCCCACTCTATAATGTTTGTCAATTCTCAAATGTTGTTGAAGGAAATAAATAGGGTCTTGACTTTATTCTAAAGAAAGAAGACATGATAAAGATAACTATCATATTATTAGAACAGAACCTTGCCAAGTATTTATTAGTTTAGCTATGCAGTATTTTTTTTAAGTCTATAGAGGGACCAAATACAAAAGTAATTAATCACTGGAATGTAAACATTAGTGGTAATAATAATAGTGATAATGATGGTTGCAGTAGTGATGACATGATTTCTGTCCAGTTATCTTTCCACTTTACATGTTGTTTAATTCTGTTCACATATTTTCACATTATTTTTATTTAAAATAGCAACATTACATTTGTTGTAGTCTCGTCCAGGTCATAAGAAACCAGAATATATTTTGGAAACCTATGTAGCACTTGTCCATTTCCTTCTGTTTAACTGCTCTCCACTGTCAAAACCCTTTTTTCCTAAAATATTTTTCTTCTTATTTTGGCCACAGTGAATAGTTACAACCCACAAAATGATACATATATGTATAGTCACTTAACTCAGAGGACCTGGGTTCAAACCTAAGCTCTTCCTGCCTGTGTGATGCTTGGTAACTCAGTGAACTGTAACATAAGCCACTGGGTTAGTTGATGTTTGAGTTCCCTCCTTGCTTTAGATCTATGATTCTATGGTCTGCTGACTAAATTTACTTTCATGGCATCTGCCTTGCAAACCAATTTGTACTTCATGTGTTGTCATTTCATTATATAGTCCCCAACCCTATTACTGGAATAAACAGATTTAGCACTCCAACCCTCTGACGCAATAAGGTATCCATGGATACTTTCGTTAGTAAAGAGGTGCCCCTAGTGGCATAATCAGGAATTCTGGTGCACAGGGGAAATTCAATTTTGAGTTTTATAGGCCTTGGGACACAAGGGCTGGTATAGGGAAAGAAGGACCCTGAGATATTCTTCCATGGAAGAGAAAGGCAGCCTATTCATTCTTTATATTTGAGAGAGGCATAATATGGATATCTGTTATAAAAGGGGCAGCTAAGGGACACAGTGGATAGAGTGTGGGGCCAGGAATCAGAAAGATCTGATTGCAAATGTGACCTCAGACACTCAGTAGCTGTGTGACCCTGGAAAAGTCATTTAAGCCTATTTGCCTCAGTTTCCTCATATGTAAAATGAGTTGGAAAAGAAAATGGCAAATCACTCCAGTATCTTTGCCAAGGGAACCCAAATGGTGTCAGTAGAGTCAGATAGGACTGAAACAACTGATCGATAACTACCAACCTAAAAAGGGGGTGTGGTGTGAGTACTGTGGCCAATCTCTTTATTCTAGTTCAAACGTCTCAGTAGGAAGCATATTCCTCCAGAGAATTAGACTTGTCACAACTTCAAAACTGACAATAGATCCATGAACTCTGTTTTGTTTGGTTTTGAAGGGGGGAGGGCAAGGCAATTGGGGTTAAGTGATTTGCCCAAGGGCACAGCTAATGTCAAGTGTCTGAGGCTGAATTTGAACTCAGGTCCTCCTGACTCCAGGGCCTATGCTCTATTCACTGTGCCACCTAGTTGTCCTAATCCCACAGGAGGATGTATCAGACAGAAAGGGTCTTAGCAGTGATTCAGAAGGAGAAAGGCCCTGAAATGAGTTAGAAGTAGGCACCACATGGCAGGCACCATATGGCAGGAGGGGGGTGGGAGAGCAGGAAAGAGTATATTACCCTGTTAGTGACAGTGGCCCAGGGCAAAACCCAAATTATACCACTCTATTTTGGTCTCTAGTGCTATAACTATAAGCAGAAGTCATAGACATCTTATTTTAGCTTCTTGAAAAATGAGACACAACTGGTCCTTCTTTCATAAAGAAAGGAAAAAGAAAGAAAAAGAAAGGAAAAAAGGAAGATGCCCAAGAACTTATAGTTAGAGAAAATATGGACTGCTCTTTGGATGTTTAATCTTTTGATGTTGACTGGATGTTTCAGGCAGAAGAGCAATGTTGACTTTGTAAATAAGAAACACACACGTACATGCACACACGTGCAAACACTGAAAGATTTTAGTGTTCTTATACTTGTCAGATCTTTCCCCATAGGGAAACCCTCAAGGGGAAACACCTAATAATAATGGTGAAGTACAAAAGCTAGGAGAGGTAGGATGAAAGCAGACAAAAAAGTCAACATGGGGAAAATTGAGGAAGAGGGAATGAAACAGATGTCAAAAACTAGCAAAGAAGGGAAAACCATTATAAGCCCTGGTAGAAGTGCTTAAGAGTGACTCACTAGGGAAACCTACAAAAAAGACAACAAAACATAGCAGAGCAAAGGATAATGTAATACAATCCTCAGAGGAAGTTGCAATTTTTTTTTCATTCAAGTAGAGTAAAAATAAAATAATATAAATTTAAATGGGGCTGGTAGGTGGCACAGTAGATAAAATATTGAGTTTGGATTCAAGAAGATTCCTCTTTATCAGTTCAAATTTGACCTCAGTTATTCATTTAGCTGTGTGACCCTGTGCAAGTCAATTAACCTTATTTGCCTCAGTTACTCATCTGTAAAATTAGTTGGAGAAGGAAATGGTAATCCATTCTAGTATCTTTGTTAAGAAAACCCCAAATGGAGTCACCAGGAATTGGATATTACTGAAAAACAACAATAATAAATGTAAACAAGACAAGCTGGAAATATGAGCAAAATAAAGATTACATGAATTGAAAATGGAGACGGAATATGAGAAAACAGAAACAGGGAAAGAAAGAACAGGAAGATAATAAAAGCTTGTGAATTATATTTACCTATTATTTTAAAATATGTTACTGACAACTTATAGCTCTGAGATTGAAGGAAATAAAAGGGATATAGAATATTTTTGCTATGGGTATATTAATTTCTCGTAATACCAAATACAACTTCTGTGCACATGTACAACACATTCATTTATCATGACAATTGTATGAATTCATGAGAATTCAAACATAGTAGTTGGTAGTTTGAATGATGCTCAGAATGGCACATTCAAACTACGCAGGCAGAACTTCCTAAATTCATTATTTCCCCTAGAACGTAGAACCTAGAAAACCATTAGGCACTACCTCAATGGTAAACATGGTATCCATGTCATCAATGGTATCCATGCCAAACAACTGTTAATTTTAAGTCTGAATTTTCCCAAATAACCTCTTCTAGCACTAATTTAAATGATTAACAACTCATATAATTAGAATAAATTATGTGCAAAAATATACACAAGTGCTTAAGGTAAAGATAAAGAATCTACATCTATTAAAATCTCCACATTTTTTCCTAGCAAAATTTCATGTCTTGTTTATGAAGTTGATTTTTAACCTAAGTGCAGCAATTTAAAGTTATTTTTATTCAATTTCCTATAATCATATTTAACCTATGTTTCTATTCCATTGAGATCTTTTCTTGGGTCCTGACTTTTTCTTCAAACATGTTAAATGTCCTTTTTCCATTTTTGTTATCTACAAATCAGATAAGCATGTCCTTTATGGTATTCATCTAACTCATGATTAAAATAATTAAACAGAATAGAGGAAAACGCAAATCTCTGAGCACTTCTCTAGGAAGATAGCTCTAAGTTGATACAGACCTTGAATCTATACCTTGTATCCAGATTTTCATTAGTTCTTAATACATATAACTGTAGTCTCATCTAGCCCATGTCCTACTACCTTATCTACAATGGTAATGTGAAATATATCATCACATGCTTCATGACAATCTTCATGTATGGTAATATCTATAACTTTATGATTTACCAGTCCATAAAAAGAACACAGGTTAATTTGTCATAGACTTTTCTTAATGAAAGCTTTCTGGCTTTACAGAACCACTACTCGCCTTTCTAACTGTTTAAAAACATGGGTCTAGTAAAGCATTATAGAATTTTGCCAGAATTTAGAAGAAAGCTCACTGATATGTTGTTTGAAGACCTATAGTTTTTGTTGTTGTTGTTTTTAAAATCAGAATTTTTGCCATTCCTGTGGCATATCACCTATTCTCCATAGTCTTTGAAAGATCACTGAAAGTGATCATTTTTCAATACTGTGGCATAGAATTTATCTGGGTTTAGTGACAAGTTTGTTAAGGGTAGCTCAACATCTCTTATTTACCTTGGGTTTTCCTTTCTTATTAAAAATGTTTACTCTGATCTTTTTTAGTCCAAAGATCACTTTAATAGTAGAAAGAAGAAAAGATTTTTTCTGCTTCTTCTAGGTAATCTATTACCATTATTTCATTCATTCTAATGATGATCCTATTCCTTCTTTATCCCTTCTTTGCTTTACTTGTTGCCCTCATCATAGGTTTAAAAAAAAAGGTTTTGTTGTGAATTGTGTTTATTGCCAGCCTTAGCTCATGGTGGACTTTCCTTACAGAATGCTAATACTAGCCTTACAGAACCATACCAAATTGTTCTCTTTACATAGCTCCTCCCACCCCACAATTTTTTCCCATATCGTTACTGTTTTTCCTTTTGTCTTCATAAAGGACAGCTAGGTGGTTCAGTGAATAGAGCACTGGGCGTGGAGTCAGGAAGACCTAAGTTCAAATCCAGCCTCAGATATTTATTGGCTGTGTCAAATAATCTGAGCCAGTCAAATAATCCGTGTTTGTTGTTTCCTCACTTGTAAATGGTGATAATAATAACACCTATTTCCCAGGGTTGTCATGGCAAATAAATGAGATAATAATTGTAAAGCTTAGAATGTAGGTCACATGATACTACCTATCCTTTCTTTGAACCCTTTGAAATTTGTTGTCCCCGAATCAGAGGCATGTGAGATTATGCTTTCTTCTCTTGTGTTATATATTATTGGTCTGAGTGATCACTTCCTCCAAAGTTTCCATTTTCTTTAAGCTGCTAGTTTCTTCTTATTGGTTTGAATGGTAATAGTGGATAACATTTCCCCTCTTGCTTCCTCTAGCATTCAAAAGGTAAAAATATATGTAAGGTAAGCCTAGAGTTTGGTAGCCACTCTGCTTTTAGTACACAGAAGCCCAGTAGATTTCTAGAATATTGAAGTCTTCTATGATTAGTATTTCATATATTTGTACGAATATTTGTGATGTTTCCTAAATCCATTTGTTTCTTTCTTCTACATGGCAGTTACAGAGAATAATTCTATGACAGTATTACATCCATTTCTCCATTTTTTGATCTTCACTCACATACTTTCCAAAATGCTTTTTCTCTTCTAGTCCACAGATTTCCTTATAACTTTAATCTTCTTAATATATAATTCCATTCTAATGTCTGATCAGCCACAGTCAGACACATTGTAACTTGACTCTAATATAGTGATGTCATTTTGGTCCTCTTTGAGAATGAAGGACAACAACCATGTCTTCCTATTAACTATTCTGTCCTTTCTTGATTAAACTTTACCATTCTGAATGTGATACATCAAAATATACCCCCTGTGCTTTCCACTTACCATCCCAGTAACATTTTGAACCAAAATGCTCCCCTCTGGCCATTTCTCCCCAATGTAGTTTGTTTCCTCCTTAAGAAAGTTAACTTCAAAGGGTAAGGACATTTCGGCCTTTGCATTTGTATCCCCAATGTTTCAGTGCAACATTTGGCATATAACTTAATGAATACTCATTCATTCCTAGGAACATTACATTCATAAACCCCATACCACAAATATTCATGGTTTTATTGTTTGTTCATTTTAAGAATTTGTCTCCTATGAATTTCTGGATGTTTCTACTGCTTCTTTATACTCTAAGAGGTATTCATTGTGATTCATCTCTTCTGAGAGGATTCTAAGGAATAGGTGAATAAAATAAGTTTCAGTGGGGGTGGTCAAGGTGGTTAATCTGACTGGAGTTGAAGAGTGATTTGTTGAATAGGAGATAAAAGGATGAGTATAATGGGGTAAACTGATAGAAAGGTTTAAATGTTAGATGGAGAAGTAGTCATTCATATGAAAATGAAACAGAGAGCCACCATAAATTATTGAGGAAGGAAATATTTTAAGATGACTATGGCTGCATTGTGCAATAATGGAAAGATGTGATGGCAAGTCCTGTATCTATTTAATGCTATCTGATTTGCAGTGTGAGAAATTATTAATTCATTGGTCTGGATCTGTGATTTAACTGCTGCAGAGAACTCTTGGTGTGGAAATTCCCTCTACTAATAGAGAATGACAGGCCAGTCTATAACGTAAGAAAGTTGCTTGTATCACTAAGAGGTGCAGTGTATTTACTTTTGTCATATAGTCCATATGGGTCAGAGGCATAACTTAGAACAATTGCCACCAAGGCCCAGCTCCCTTTCTACCACGCCCGTTTTCCTCTGTGAAGAAATTAGAGGGAGGGAATGCCATGATTGCTTTACATAATGACCAGAACTTGTAAATGCTTATTTAAAGTTTTCTGTGTACAGTAAGTACTTAGGAAGAGTAATTTGCGTGCTTCACAAATAGTTTTATAGATAGAAGGGTTCACTTTATAATCCTATTCCATGACTTGCAAATAGATTTAAAAAAATTTTTTTTTTCTGTGAATTCCCAAGGAATCTCAGGGGAAGCCATTAAGCAGTATAATCTCTGAGGCTGGATTGTATGCAACATGGCCTTTCATCTTTCTTATTTTAGATTATGTTCCTTGCCATTGCTGACAGGGATTCTCCACTGGCATTTCTCTTGAGGCCTGAGAGTGTTAATAAGAATATTTGGTGGTATGTTTAGTTGCCAAGAAATATACTTTTGCTTATATATGGGAAAAGCTTTTGCTTTTGCTCTTGAATTTAAAAGTTTCCCTCTAGATTACATTTCCCAGTTCATTGAGGATAGCTTAAAGCTAAGAAGGGGAAGGTCTAAGCTGCATTTGATCAAAGATACTGAGTAGAATAATAGCTCCTGTGTCTAACTAAGTTTTGTCAGATGCTTTTGCATCAAAGTCTAAAACTTGAAAAAGTTCCACTTAGTTATTAGCTTCATTGCAGAAGTGTCCTATATAAATCTGTCGGCTCTGATATGATTTGAGTCACTGGGTGGGAGAATTAACATTGTTCCAGAAAGAAATGAGATTTCAGTCTAACTTCACTTTTGAAAGCAAATTCCAAATATCCCTCTGATATCAAACAAATTTTCCTCCAGGTTGTTCCTGAGTCCTACATTTTCTAGAGGAAACTTTGAAGTTTAAAGCAAATAAAAATATTTTTAAAAACCTAACACATCAAGGATTGTTCTAAGCAATATTCTTCTTTATTTTATTTTAGTACATGGTGGAATTGTAGATTGGGGAAACTGTGAAAAGAAGGTTGCCAAAGTGCCATGGTGAATTGAGTTTTCTGTGACCCTTGGGGACTAAAATAAAAGAAAGAAATCCACTGGAGAAAAACCGCTATCACAGCACACTTTGAATGAAAGTGTGTTTTGCTAGGATTAATATAGGACAATTATAGCAAGAAATCTCTTATCATAGTTATATAGAAAAGGATATTGTTCCTATTTTAAACGGACTTCCACTGAGAAAAAAATGCTCTCCAGCTGACAGCTTCAGGCATTAGAAGGAGTTTACAAGCTGGTCTCATTTTTCTTTTGGTTATGAGGAAGAGTTGGCTTCTCACTACTTTGAAAAACACTACTTTCAACTATCTTTTGAAAAAAATATATAATTCTTAGAATAATAGTTCTAGAAATAATGATTGATGGCATTACTTCCACTTGATCCTATACTTTTGCAAATTAGCAATGGCTCATTTTAGATGATTGTATTTCAAGTTCACAAAGTTCCCAGAGGTGTTGTATATTTAGTTTCCTACTGCCATCTTTAGATGTTTGGTACATCCTAAACTCTCAATCAGGGCCAAACCTCTTAAATTATTGCCTAACCTTATTCCAACAGCTTTATTAAAGTTCCTGCTCAATCTTAACCACAAGACGTGTTTTCATATAATCAATCCTTGTGGCCAAAATGTGGTTTTGAAGACTAATAGCTAGTCAATAACCATTTATTGAAGGTTTACTGAAATGTAGAACATTGAACTCAGTAGGCATTGTTCTAATAAAAGCTATTAGGAAATCAGACTAAGGGTGATGACTACATGTGCGTATGCTTTTAAGGGCTGGGAAAAAAAAATCTGGGTCCCACTGAAGTTCAAATACATTTCCTTCTCCCCTCCGCCCATATAGAATTACTTAACAAGAAATATTCTAACAGTAGTGCTAAAACCATCCTGAAGCTTAAATCTGTCATGAGGCTAATGACTATCATCTTCACAAGTTCCAGAAGTGAAATCTGGGAACATTTATGGGCCCAGCTTTAAGAAATGGATGCCATATTGTGCAACAGCTAGGCAACTAAACTGAAAATTCATTTTTGTATTCATTTAAAATGATCTCCCTGTTGTTTTTCAAAATTTATTACTCTTAATTGTGTAGCTATCCTGGGTATAGAGCAAACATTTGTTTTTGTTCTTTTGCTTTTTTAAAAAATGGAACCATTCTCTTCTGAATTGCTTAAAGAAGAATACTTTTGATGGGCGTGCATAATTGCAATAAGCAACATTGTTAATGAATAAAAGGATAGAATGAGATCATTGATGATCACAAAAAAAGGCAAATTGAAATCCTGTGACATGAGATATATTAGGTTCCAAATTTTCATATTAATAGTAGTTTGGGGGGTAGTTCGTCAAATTTGAATTTCTCGTGAGACATAATATACTGCCATAGAAATTGTAGCAGAGAGGGATGTTTTTGCAAGCTACACAACCAGGCATTTTGCATTGAGGAACACTACTCCAGCACTGATGCTGGTGTCTCCAGGGGAAATGGACTGATTGATGTGTTTCAAATGGGCATCATCTGCTGGAGTTCTCATTCCTTCATCTGGATAAGACTTTTGAAAGACATTATTTTTTGTAATTTCAAAAGAATAAATGGCTTAGGGGTTCTAATTCTGGTGCAACATAAGCTCCTCAAGAATAGGGAAGGTTTCAATTTTTGTCCTTGTATCCCCCAGAACCTGGTCCATCCTAAGTGCATAATAAATGCTTGTTGAATTGCATAGACTATAAAATATAAATGGTAGTTTGCATAATCTTTACTGAATGGCCTTGAGCTAGCTGTCAGCAGATTTGCATCGTTAATTGTCTTATTCTTTGGTTTAGGTCAAAGGTCAAAAACAAAATATTTTTTAGAAATTTGGAGGCGATCTTCTTTTAGATTTTATTTTGTCTTTTTTAGAAGCTTTATACACCTCTACTAAGATCAGTAATAACATCCTAACCAAGGTACTAAGTTCTTTATTTATCCTATTCTTTTTTTAAAAATTCTCTACCCCCATTCCTTAAAATAGGTTATTAATGTTGCTGTTTCATTTCCTGAAGTAAAACTTGTAACTTATTTGCTTAGGATAGTTCACATCTGACTGACTGGAGGTGGCAATAATACATTTCCTTATTGCTAGTTTAATCTTTTGTGCTTGGAAACAAACAGACAAACCCTACAAATATCTAATGTACCATTCTTGAAAAATACTGTCAGCCACTCTCAAGGGTTTCTCTCTATTCACGATGGCAATGAGTAATGATTGTGGTTAATTAAGTTAGGCAACCTACTTTCCATTCACTTAGTAGCACTGATAATTTTATGTGCAGGCATGAGATTTCTTTAAATCTTCTCTATTGCTTGTAGGCAATAGGAGGTAATACTTTTCTGACTCACATTTTTCTGTCTTGATTTTTCATTAATCCTATTCTTCTTTTCTGTAAATACAACTATTTTTTAGGGGGAAAAAGCTTTCAAAATCAAACTCACATTCAGCTTAGGATATGTTATAAATTACATAATATTTATAAAAATACATCAATTTGTTATCATCATTTAATTGCTTAGGTAACCCTCAAAATAATTATCACTCACTCCAATTAAAAAAAAAAACCAACAACTTGCTACTGAAAATGGTTTTATTTTAGTAAAGTTACAAAATACTTCCAATTAAAGAGTACAGAATAATTACAACATTATTTGGGATTGTTCTCCATAAAGCACCTTGAAAATCAGATTAGAAAAATACTTTTTATTTTTTTGTAAAATAGCATAAGTGGAGTATTTTAAAAATTAAAATGTCATTTCCTTCTTAACCCAGAAACATTGCAACAGGGTTGCACAGTTCTTGATTTTAAAGAGATGTCGAATTCACAGTTTTATTACAAATACAATATTCATTCATAATATTCACTGTTCCTTCTCTTAAAACTGAGTTCACATGGTTGGCTTTTATGTTCAATTTTAGTTTCTATATACACATACCCCATTTGCTATATGAATTAAGTACTGTGTCCCAATATATATTCATTTCAGGTAGTTGAAGAATCTAGAAAAGATTCTTAAAGAAATATATGTTGAGTGATATGTACATTTAGAAGACAGTGCTTTGTTTGATATATATTGAGTGACATCAGGCACATATAGCAGTTTTGCCTTCTATTTCTATGCAGGTGCACAACTCATATATACACAATTTCACCCCTTTAGTCTTCCCTCCCTCCTTCCTACACAGTCATACACAGCAATTTGTTCCCATAAATCAGTGTACCGTAGAGTTTAGATGAAAAAAGAAAAATACAGGTGTCCTCATAATAAGCAGTCCTCCCAATTCTCATTACTGGTTTGTTTCTTCAGTCTTACAGAAATCCTATATAAAGCAGGAAGCACAGCTATTACTAGAAGAACTAAGATTACTGATTAGAAGAGAACATAATCAGGTAGATTGAGACTGTAAGAAGAAACCATTGCTAGGAGAGGGGGGTGTTTGCAGAATGTTTTCCCTGACTCTGGAAAGAGCACCTTACAATTCCAAGCAGCGACATTGAAAGAAACTTGCCTAAAAAGATGCTGCCCTTGTTTGTTTTTCAGAAGCTGGTCAGAGATTATGTGCTTGCTTTGTCTGTGCTTGGCTCTGACTCTCCCTCCAGGTTGCTTGTCCCTAATAGAATGTATTAGAGAGAAGTACCAACAGGGAAATCAGCAAAAAGCTTTCCTTTGAAGGTAGCAAGCCACTGCAGAATTTGAAATGTCTGGGGGCTCATCTGGTGAGTAAAAGCTGCAGATAAACGTAACAGCCATTCAGAAGAATGATAAATGCTCCAACCATTCAGAAGTGTGCTCCCTAAAGGTGGTTCTTTGGGTCATTTTGCTACCTCTAGGAATATCTTTGGATGACTACTACTCCTTATGGTTTCATGTATAGCATTTATTAGAAGTTAAATGAGAGGGTTCAAGGTTTGCGTTTCACACCAGAGAGCTATTAGGATGATGCAAAATCACTGATTAAAAAAATGAAGAGAATAAACTTTAGGATACTATTTTTGTATAGTTATGGTTTTGGCTTGGCATACCTAAGTTATTGCTTATATGAAGATACAGTGCAAGTTATACATAAATTTTAAAAGGCACCTTTTTTTTTCCCAATACAAAAAAATGAGCTTTTCATTTATTGATTAGTAAAAGTCCTTCCATTAACTCATTAGCACGAGAGTGGTGGAAATAATTTTTACCATGCTGATAATGGTAACACATAATTATGAGCATTCTATTTTCCACAGATACAGAAGGTTTTAAAAGCGAATTTTCCACAAAAGGGAAGATATTAATGATTATTATGAACAGTAATTTTTATGTGATCTGAGAAGATACTACTTACATGGCATTAGCAAAGAAACTGGGTCACCAGCTGTAAACAACCATATAGTCAATACAGCATAATTACCTGGTAGAGTTAAGTGTGAGAGGGATGATTCGGAAGATTAACTATATTGATGTCAAATGCTTTAATGAATAATCCTTCATATAGATAAACTTTTAGAATAAAATTATCCATTTTTAATATATATTTTTAAAAAAGCAACACTTAACCCTTTCTTAGTTGTGGTGTTTTTATTTTAGAAATAGATTATTTGCACATTCACTTAAGGCATGCTGATCTCCTTTAAGCCTCCTTTGCTTTTGATTTGGATGTCTCTCTAACCATTTGAGGGCAGATAACTGTTTTTGAAAAGTAGCAACATAAAACAAATCCTGGTGAGGCATGTGTAAATAAAGAATTCCTTTCATATTCTAATACATACTTGATATGGGTCAAAAAGGGTTTTCAAACATAAGTTTCTATTTCTAGATTCTGTGTTTTCCATAACTGGAATTTTACGTGCAACTATATCGTAAGAATAGACAGAGCATCTCCCTTGTGGAAGTCTGATACTGATTGGCAGTGGGCTAAGTGCAGCCATTTTTCATGGGGGGATTTTTTTTTTTACTAACCTCTTTCTAAAGAAGTTTTTCCTCTTTATTTTTGTGTTTTATTCATAAGACAGATTGTCCTGGAAAGCACAGAGGCCAGTTAATGGTTTATGAGTTCAAGCTGAGCCGAATATCGCTAAGCTCTGTCTTGCTTGACATTTCATCAAAAGCTGTGTTGATTTGCAATGTTTACGGACCTATTTATTGAACCTGCACAGCTTGAGGTCTGCCACCACTCTTGCTGACATTGCTGAGTTTATCTCGAAATGCATGTACAAACGAAAAAGAAAACTGAGAAAAAAATCAAGTGAAGACAATACTTCCCTGGTTTCATAAATTATGCATTTTTCAAAATTAGGTGGAAGCTCAAATGAGAATATCTTGTGTTTGCATATGGATTTGGGGGTTTTTTTCCCCTGAAGGATTCTCATGTATTTTATCATATGATCCTCATAACAATCCTGTGGTATGGAGCCAGAACAGGTGATACAATTTCCAGTTTTTTTAAGGAGAAAAATAAGACTCAGAGATAAAAGTAAATTGACTTACTCAAGTTCATCCAGCTAAAGAGTTGTAATAGTGTTGAACTAGAGCTCAGATAGTCTGAGTTTGCAACCACAGCACTTTGCATCTCAAGAAGAGATCTTAATGGATCATTAAAAAAATTGTAGGTAGCTGTGCGACCTTGGGCAAATCACTTAACCCCAATTGTCCTGCCCTCCCCCCTCCAAAAAAAAAAAGCAAAAAAAAATTTGTAGGTTCTTGAGTCTAATAGAAGTGTCCCAAACCAATAATGTCTTAGGTCATTTCTGGAGGAAAAAACAAAAACAAAAAACCAAAATCAAAACAGAACAAATGATTCAAAGGGAAAATCTGTCTTTTTTAAAAATCCTGAGTACTTATTTTAGCATAACACTCTCATGATGACATCACTACAAAGTCATGAATGATAGAAATTCAGTAACATTTTAACTTTTTAGTGTAGGAAATCAAGCTTCAAATTTACAATTGTGAGATGCATCTCCCTTCCTCCCCTCTCCCTGCATTGCGCGCGCGCTCGCTCTCTCTCTCTCTCTCTCTCTCTCTCACTCACTCAATAGTTGTCTTTTCTGTCCCATTAGTAACCAACTGAAAGCATGGGCAAATAGCCACTAGAAGAATGTTGTGGTGCAGTCAATACAACACAGGACTCAGCCAAGGCTGTCTCTTACTAGTTGTGAATTGAAGCTAATCATTTCACTTCACCTTGGTTCTTTCACCAGCAAGAGGCAGCTTGACCTCGGTACTTAGGTCTTGCCATCAGGAAAGAGCAACATTCAAGTCCTTTCTTTGATACAACTAGCTAAGCAACCAAGGGTAAATTGACTCTTCTTAATACTCTAGACCTGGGGTGGGGAACCTGTGGCCTCTAGGCTACATGTGACCTTCTAGGTCCTTGGGTGTGGGTTTTTGACAGAGTCTAAGTTTTAAAGAATAAATTCTTTTATTAAGGGGATTTGTTCTTTGAAGTTTGGTTTTAGTCTATAGCTTGGTTCTGGCCTGACACTACCCCTAAACTCCAGTTCCCCACTTACATGTACCTGACCTTTCTGACACCATGACTACTCACCAGGATATGTTTCTAATACTCACTATTGGACGTTGTTAGGCCCCTAAAAGTCATTTGAACTATTTTTTGCGGGTAAGCCTGGTCTCTACTTCACCACTGAGCTCTAAATGAGGCTCAGTTCTGACAGTAGTATAGTGTTAGCAATTTAAATCTACCAGTCATTTAAGTTCTAGGTTCTTGTCCGTAGTTTGGTTTCCTACTAATAATTTCACTTTCACGAATCTATCACCTATAGAGTCTTAGAAATCTATGATCACACTTATTACTTTTATGCAATTGACTTGTAACTTCTCTTCAGAGCGGAAGATTCTTTATCATGCTAGTGAGCAGTGGCATATCTTCATGGAGTTTTTCATATAATGTATCCCTGATGAAGTATTCCTGTGATCACCATATCCACCAAGTGTCTATCCAACATTTTCTCAATTGTGGTGCTATCGAAAAACTGATGAATTTCCTCATTGAATTTATAGTCATGGAATCTGAGTACTACATAGAATGGGAATTAATTTTATGATCTGTAAAATGAAGGTGTGGATCAAATGACCTGTTATATCCTTTTCAGTTCTAGAGCTATGATACTATAGCATTCTAATTCTTCTTTGGGGTTGGTTTAATTTTTAGGAAATATTTCTGTATGTCACATTAAACCAAAACATACAGACTGTCCCTAAAAAACTCAGTGAAATTTTTATCTTTAATAAATTTGGAAGTAAAAATTCTACAGATTTGTAGAAATCAGCACTTGCAAGACTAAATACATAAAAAATTATATATTTTTTCAATGTGGGGGTTTTATTAAAAAATTAGCTGAAACTCAGTGACTGAAAAGATTACATTTGAAATATTGCATCTAGATCATCCAAAGAGTGCAGTTTTGATGCATACCTGACAATTTTAATGTGACCCCCAAAGCAAAAGCTTAATTTATATAGATCAGAGACAAATGTGACCAAGCTACAGGATGTCATCTATCTATTAAGCAGTCTGAGAAAGTTTCATCCAGAAATTCTCTAACACACAATGCATATTGTCAGGGTATATCAGCAAGCACCCTAGCATACTCAGGGTGGCTGCTAGCACAGGTTCTTAGATCTGCTTTTCTAAAGGAAAGCAACTCAAAATGGGCTAACAGTTTCACTTTAATCAATCAAACATATATCATTTACCTAGTTCAGGGGAAAAAGTGAGCACCCTGAACTTCAGAGAATACAAACAGAAGTTACAAACAAACAGAAAAACAGATCAGCAGACGGCTTCCAGCGTCTGACCATTACATCAGTTACCTATTCAGTTACCAGAGAGGGAAGCACCAACATCTGGGTTTTTCAAAGCTGGGGGACTCAATGGCTTCCTAGAGTCTCAACTGGCCAAATCACACAACTCTTCTCAAAGTGAGCCCCAAACCAAAACCTCACATCAGGGCGTATATATAGCCTTCTCCTG
>CM053580.1:169613457-169663090 GCA_028627135.1 Pseudochirops cupreus | reverse complement strand
GATCCCCTGTACTTTGTTAAATTAGCTACACTCCCCTGTGAGGAAGATGGGCAATTCTAATAGCTAATAATAGCTAGTGTTTATGTATCCCTCACTATCTACCAGGCACTATGCAAAGAGCTTTACAATTATTATTTTATCCGATTCCCCACAACAACCTTAGGAGGTAGGTACCACTGTTTTCTCCATTTTACAGATGAGGAAACTGAGGCAAAGAGAGAATCAATCAGCACCTGCCATTGAGTCTTCTTGAGAAAGGAGCTATAGACATTCTCTTCTGTCTGCTTTTCCGTTTGAATTTCCTTGATTCTTTCCTTCCTATGTTTACCTATCGGCTGCTTAATGAATTAGACACAGGGGTAGGGAACCTTCAGTCTCTAGCCACATATGGCCCTCTAGATCCTCAAGTGTGGCCACCTAGAGGGCCACATGTGACTTCAAGGCCACAGGTACCCCATTCCTGAATTAAAGTATCTGTGATTTAACAGTACACAACAACAACAAACCAGCTATAAATAGGACCAGAGTTTACTAAATTTTAGTTGCAGCCAGAACTTGAGATTAGGAAGAACAAAGAAAGGAGAGAGGTGAGAGGAAAACTTAGAATACTTCCCTTTCCTAATATAACAAGATTCTTTCATCTCCTGCTCATCTCTGTAGAACGGTAAAGGCAGAACAAGAAAGAAAAGGAAAACCCTGTGTAGGGGGACGGGTAGGGGATGGCACTGTGAGGAGTGGGGAGTAGGTCTCATAGCCTACTGTAACCTTCTGAGAAACAGAACGGTAGAATGGGGGCTGGCAGAGGCTTTGTGTTCTGTGTCCTCTTGCCCTCCCCCTCTCCTCACTCCCACTGCCCACATTTTTCTATTTTTAGATATAGGTGAACTTGTAGAACACTATTTTTAAACATTTGGACATAAGTAACTTTAAGTGAAAGTTCTTTTTAAATAGTTGGGCCATTTAAGTGGAATGAAAAATACTTGATTAAGGGAGCACTGAATTTCTCATTGAATTATTAAGAAACCTAGTCAAATCTTGTTCATATATAAAGTGCACATCAGTGATTTTTAAGAAAACTGTTCTGGAAAAAAGAGCATGGAAGAAAAATGTGATACAATTAAAGGTAGCATAGTTCACTCTTTTAAATTATTTGACCTTTGTCCTTTTTCTTCCACTTCATAATTTCTGTATGTAATGTATAACATAAAGCTAACCTGGAAAACTATATTTCAGAAGAGATATTTCTTAGTCTAAAATAAATTAGAAATCTTGCTTCATCACATGAAAATATTGTAGCTAAAATGAACAAGTCCAACTATTCTAATTTTATACTAGTAGAGCTTGAAGGGATATTAGAATATATAGCAGAAATGAATTCTGAAACACAGGATTTCAGAATTTGAACAGGTCTTAGAAAGTTAGAGGTAAATATTTAGAATGTGATATGGTAAAATATAGAATGGCATAAATTAAACCCCTACTCCATGAAGACTGTTCTGATCTATTCCTTCTCTCCAGTTTTCATAGAGCATTTTGGATCTTTCCTCTTACCACATTTTTTTTGTATCATACTTCCTAAATATTAATTTTATAATTTCAGATTATAAATGATCAGAATATAGAAATTATTTTCACTTTTGTATCTCCTCCATCAACTAAAACATAGATGTTTGATAAATATTGATTTTGTAAACAAAAAATGGAAATATGTTTAACTTTTTAAAACAAAAGAATATTTACTTGGTCTAGTATAAATTTGTTTATAGATATGTAATATGTAATAGCTAACAAATTAATGAAAGGACAACGCTAGTGACTCTTTCAAGCATATCCCTCTTTGAGAGTGTATTCTAATTTATTGGAAATCTGTATGCCATAAATGAGTCTTTGTATGCGGTATTCAAATAATTCTCTGTAACCAAAAATTTTGAGTAAAAGGAACTGGCTTCAAATTCCAACTGTGCCACTTCCTATCTATTGAAAATGAGATTAATTCACTTTGCTTCTTTGTATTTCAGTTTCCTCCTTTGTGAAATAAGGGGGGTAGGGATAGACCGGTAATTTATAAACTGGAATTCATATATCCTCAATATATGTGTGGAAAGATTTCAGGACGTCTGTGGGCTTGTGTGAGGAAATACATACATAATACTTTTCTTTGTCTTTGTCTCTGTCTGTCTCTCTCTCTGTCTCTCCTTACATTTTTCCTCTTTCCTGATACCCCCTTTAAATCAATCCTTTAAAATTAGGAAGATTATGTTTCTTCTGATTTTTAACCTTCTTGGTTTCTCTGGACTCATATTTTTATTTTAAAGGCCCTACTCATATCTGATCTTTTCATCAGAAATGCTTAAAAGTCATCTATTAAAGAATGTGCTCCAACCCCCTCTCTTTTGTGTTATGCTAAGCTTTGGGGGCTAAATTATTCTTACTTGTAAACCAACTAGTTAACTCCCTCCCTCCCTCCTTCTCTCTCTCTCTCTTCCTCTCTCTCTCTCTCTGTCTTCCTCTCTCTTCCTTTGGGGATATCATTTTACATGATAGTCTCTGTTTTTTGTTTGTTTATTTAGAAGCTGCCAAGTGTAAGTAGTTTCTTGGTATTTAAACTCTGGATGGGTGGTATGTTTTTTCTTGCATGTGGAAGCTATGGATTTTAGCTAAGACATACCAGGCACCTTTCCTTCTGGGTTTTGTTTCAAGAAGTGATCAGTAGATTATTTCTATCTTTACTTTTCCTTCTATTTCTTGTGGATCTGGGTAATTTTCATTTATTATTTTTTAAAATATGATTTTTATCTTCTTTATCTTTTATCTTCTAAAATTCTTATAAAATTCTGTCTTCTAAAAATGAAATCATATATTTCAAGGAGCCATATGAGTCTAAAATTATTTCTCGAGCTATTTTTCAGGTCTGTTGTGTTTGATATCAGATATATAACATTTTTCTCTTTCAGTATTTTGATTTTGTTCAAGTATTTCTTTAATAGAATCATTGAATTCTATTTGATCTACTTTAGTTTGCAAAGATTACATTCCTTGGGTAAGATTACATTCTTTTCTAAGCTATTATTCTCCATCCAATTCTTTCCTCAATAATTTAGTTTTTTTCCTTGTTTCAAAATTTCTAGATATTCCTATAGTCCTAGTATGAACTTTATATTTTTTTTCTCTGATTCTATGCTTGCAGCCATTAAGAGTTAAATTTGCAATATTTTTTTTTTCTGAGATTGTTTGGTGGTTTTCCCCCACCCTTTTCTTTATAGACTGTATCTCTCTGTTTTAAGTTGAGCAAGCTAGAAGGGCAAGAGTCATTCACGTGACAGATCTTGGTCTCATCAGCAGAGGAGCTCTGTTCTACTTTGTTTTTGCTCTGAACCAGTTAAGCCCTCTTTAAGCAAACTCACCATCAGGATGTGCTATGACATGATGTCACATGACATGATGTGATGTGACATGACATGAAATGATATGATGAGCCCCTGATTATCGAGGGCTCAGCATATTAATGCCAAACAATGATCAGCTTACCTTACTGCAGCTCAGAACTCCCCAAAATGAGATCCAAACCCTCAGCATCCCTAGTAGCAGAGACTACATGTCTTATTCTACATCCTGAGTCCATCAGGTCTGTCGGAGTATCATACTTTATCATCAATCATCTGGAATCATGAATATTCATTGCATTGACTAGAGGTCTTAAATCTTTCAGATTTGTTCATTTATACAATACTGTTTTTGTTTCATTAATTATTACTTCTGATCACTTCACTGTGATCAAGTTTCACTCTGAATTAGTTAATACAAGTCTTCCAAATCTTTCTCTCTGATATTATCTTTTTCATCATTTCTTACAGTTCATTTGTCATAATTTGTAGCCATGCCCCAGTAAATTCTGTACACTCCCTGACTCCTATTGTAGAGCCTTGCAGTCTATGCACATCCCTGGTCATCTCCAGTTGTGCTTACTTGGCTGACGGAGGCCTCCTTATTTATTGCCTCTTGGAATCTGTTTTTGTTCAATTTTGGGGCAGAAGATATTGTTCATTCTAGTTTCTCATTGAATTGTATCATTATTTGATCTTCTGTGAACTTTAGGGTTTTGCTGGAAGAGGTGTAGGGAAGCTGGGCAGCCTGCCTCCCATATCCATCTTGACAGGAAGCCTTCTAGCACTTACTTTTTAAAATGAAATTAGGAATGGGGGAATTAGACAGCAACAACAATCCATAGTTGTGAGTGCACCAAAATCAGAATGAAAGGCCATGGAGGTGAGAGTATTTGGGACAAAAGCAGCAATAGCAACATTCAAGTTGCACATAAAGTACAGCCTTCATAGGAAGTCAAATATAATAAAAAAAAGTGGCTAATGGCATCTGTTAAATACAAAGGTTTAATCAGATGGAAACAATGAATAAAGGCAAAACTTAGCCTTGTGAGATATTGAGAAAGGGGAGAAGTTACAGGTATTAGAATTGTAGTTAGAGAGATGCAACACCAAGTTTGAAAATGAAGCCTTTCTAGGAACTTACAGACTCCACAGAAAGCACAAAGATACTAAAGTAGAAATGAAAATATTAACCGTAGGTAATTAGCCTAGTCACATGGTGCTAGTGATGAAGTGTGAATCAATAATATAGTACCCAGTAAATGAAGGGTATGATGTGGAAGCTGTGATACAGAACAGCTAATTGACCTAATTTCATAAGAATTAAGGCAAAGGATTTTTGAGAGTGACACTGCCAATATATTGCCCAGCATGAGAAATCTTTATGAGACCCATTAGTCATTTAGTTATTTTATCACTAATCCATTAATTAAAAAAAAAACTTATTTGCATCCAAATGATTTTTACTTTTTAGTATAGGGACAGAAGAAAAGGTATCGCTTTCTAAAGTGAAGTAGGAGAGTTGGACGTATTCTGTGCTTGTAAGTGATGCTGCACAAGAGGGCCCATTAAATAACCAATCATTATGCAAGCTCTGTTACACTCTGTAAAAGTACTTAAGCCTGAACCTTGAACTTGTTCAACCCAAACACAGCTGACTTTTTTCTTCCTTTTTGGTATGGAATGTACATTAAAAAAAAAAAAGAACTTATGATTTTCTGGGTAAGGAACAGGAATACCATCTCCATATGAAGTCCTGGGCCTAATGATGTGGATTGTCTGAATTCAAATCTATTAGTTACTCTAGTTAAGCAGGTCACTGCCTACCTGTACTGATGAACCTGCAATAACATTAGGTTACTAAGCAGAAGCCAGAGTATTCGTCTGTTTTTAAATAGAGATTCTTTAACCTTTTTATAAGGATTTCAAAGAGACACGTTATTTCTGTAAAAAGATCAATTTTTCTTTTCATATGGGATCAGGGTATCACTACAGATGCCCCCAAAGTATGCCTATTTAGGTAAATGTTCAGAACTCATAAACTGGATTAAGTTTTCAGTTTTATTTAAATAGAAATCAGCATGAAACTTTCAGTTCGTCTCACAAATAGAGCAATGTTAATTGTATATTCAAATGAGGTAACCTGCCCCCTTGTCCCCTAGTAGAAAACATTAATTTTTGTAATGGGCAGAAGAGTTGGTATTTCTAAAGGGCATAAAATGTTTTATGTTCTTGTTTTATTTCAAAGGACCTCAGATGGTGCTGCAGCAGTGAGCTAAGAGCCCCCAAACCCAAATTTATGGACTTTACCACTTAATAGTGAAGTGACAGTGGGCAAATCATTTAGATTTGTTCTCATAGACTATTTCCCAGGGTATGAAATGGGAATAGTAATTCATGAACTAGCTAACTCGAAAGGCTGAAGTTGTTAATTTTTATACTAATTGATGATAATTAATAATGATAATAATCCATGTTTATTTAGCTGTTAGAATTTGCAGAGTGCTTTATACATACTAGTCCATTTTTTATCCTCAAACTATTTTGGGAGGTAGGTACTGTTGTTACCTTCATTTTTTTCTGTTTTACAGATTAGGAAACTTCAACAAACAGACATTAAGTAACCAGATCAGGGTCACATAGTTATTAAGTGTCTGAGTCATTGGGATGAAACTGGGAGGAAAACAAGCTTTTTCTATAGACATGATCCACAAGGTTTTCAGTGATAAATTAAAACAAAATATTAGCACAAAACGAATGACTGATTCCCTCTTCTGACTTCCCTGGGCCAGTGCATCTTCTACATGTAATCATTCTGCCTACACTAAAATTAGTAACAACTTGTAGCAAGAAAACTCAACCAGGTCAGGGTCAAGGTTAACAGGGCAGTCATTACACTTTCAACAAAAGTGATGACTGACAAAATTCATGAATTAGCAATCTCCTGCACATCTGTGAAAAGCATTTAGGTTTAGATTTAATGTATGTGAATAAAGTACAAGTTCTGTTCTATGAATGAGTGATTGGTATATTAACTATGAGAGAAAAAATACTATTATATCATTTATTTATGATACATAACTTTAATTTTTTTTTAGTAAAGAATACTTTGAGATGCTGTAGATGCTGTAGAACTCTTCTTATATACACATACACATACTGGCCTCCCGTTTCAGCCAACCCCCTCCTGCCATGTCAGGACAGAAGAGCTCACACCTTCCATACTTAAGCCCTAAGTTACTAACTGCTAAGTATCTGTTAAATTGATTGCTGTTACAGATGCAGACAAACTTCATAGTTGTATGTTTTTAATTGGAAATGATTGCATATATATTTCTTCATTTTATCTGTTAGTCAGTATGTTTTCTCTGTTTCTGTGTCTCTTCTGTGCTTACTGTGACTGCTAATAAAGAAGGTTTGTAAGGCAAGACAATAAGATTTACAGGATGAGCATTAGTGTATTCTCTAGATGAGATAACATGTTTTGTGAAATATAAATTTGATTCTCTGATCCAACATTATGTGACAATTTAAATGTATAGATTAAAAATTACAAAACCACATTTTTATTATATACTAACATTATTTTTGTAATTTGTGAAAACAGAATTAGACTTTAAATACTTCTAAACCATATTATCTTCTGATCATATTTCACAAAAGCGTGTTGTCTTTAAGACCATATTCTTGATCTTAATTTAATTATCAGTGGTGGAAGTTGGGGATTTGTTTATTATATTTGGCTAGGTATTCGTCTACAAATAAGAATATTTATCTATCATTTTTAAACAATTCATAAAATAGAATATAATGGGATAGGAGATTTAGCAGTAATCTCTTCTTAAGCTTCTGTAGAAGTCATAATAAAAATGTCACCCCTACATGTGACCAGTGATCTTTAATAAATGAATACATGATTCACTGCTGCAGCATTTGGAATTAAATCTCTTAACCAAAATAACTGTCATGTCTTTCATCTTTTAAATTTTGTTTCCTTAGCAGCTGGTCCTTAATCTGTCTAATTGCATTATAATGGTTTTGTGTTATACCAGATGCTAGTAGGGTTGGGAGAGGGAGAGGGAGAGGGAGAGGGAAAGAGAGAGAGACAGAGAGAGAGGGAGAGAGAGAGAGAGAGAGAGAGAGAGAGAGAGAGAGAGAGAGAGAGATAGTGAGTCAGTGTGACTTCACTTGTCCCTCTTCTCTCCCCCACCCCTCCCACACTGTCCTTGTATCAGACTTTGGAATACCTGATTTGCTGTTGTTCCTAACACCAGTTAGAGAAATGAACTGTTTCAAGCTCATTGAAATTAAAACCAAAACTGAAGCAACCTAAATTTATTCAAAGGTCAAGAGCTCTAAAACCTTTTCATGTTTTTCAAAATTTAATTGCCAAATTTGTTTGTAATTACTGAGCTTCTAACATATCAAACAGTTTCTTTTCTTTCTCTGGTTTGTGGAATAAATGGCCACAAGTGTGGTTATTTCTTCAGATTTAGTTATTTTCCTGCTTAATTAAGTTGATTTTAATAAGTTAATGTCCAGCTTTATTGGTGATATTGTTATGTTCCAATTTGTTATGTTTCAGAAAAGAAAATTTTATGAGAAAGTGTTTTTTTATAGATAATTGAAGGGCCAATCATAGCTCATTCAGACTTGGATCAGATTATAGTTGAAAGGATCTTTAACTATCCTTACCAGAATCTTATTAAAAGGAAAAAAGCAAAACAAAACTCAGAAGAAGGAGTTCTGCTACACTTCCAATTAAACTCGAGATTTGTTATTACTGAATTAGCTTACTTCCTTTCACATGTGGTTTTCTAGTATACACAATTTTTAAAATGAACAAAAAACACACCCTTCTGAAGTAACTTCAGGGATTTCTAAAATTAAAGATAAAATGTATATTGTTACATTTAGTAGAGTTGAAGTTGAATTTCAGGTTTTCACTTTCAAATTTTAAAAGTAGATATTAAATAGAGCAATCTTAATTTTAAAAATTTTCAATAACAATGAATTGCTTGTGTAATATATGCCTTAGCAAAGATAAGAATGAGTGCTATCATGTTTTAGAAAACTCAGTTTGAGAAAACAAAAGCAATAATTTCTAAGACATTAAATCTAATTTAGCCAAGAAAATATTTATTAACCTCTTGCTCTGTCAGGCACTGTAAAAAAAAAATAGTTGTCTGTCTGTCTGTCTGATGAAATCCTAATAAAGCTGCCCCCAGCTCCAATATTCTAACTTCCTTATAAGCCCCACTGAACAGCAAGGTCCACTGCTCCTATCTAGCCACTCCTCTCCCCGCCTCCCACCCCCCTCCCCCATACACACACTCAATATCCTAATTTTCATATATGCCTCCACTGCTCACCACAATAGCAGGCAGGTCCATATGATGGGATTTCAGCCACTGCCCCTAGCTATCCACTGCCGTCAGACCCAATTCACATATTTGAACAGGTGTGTTCTGGTACTCAACCACAATCACATCATGCATTTAGCCCAAGACAGGACCACAATAACTATCTATCTTGATCAGACAGCCAATTGGAAGGCAGCATGACCAGAATGTTTAACTACCAAACCATAGAAGAGATCCCTTCCCTATTATCTAATCCCTTAACAAATCCCCTACTGCCTTTTTAATATTCATAATTCCTATTATGTAATCGTATCTTTACCATATAAAAAAATCCATCTTGTTCTCTCTCTTTTTTTTTTTTGCTATTTGGAGGACAATTGGGGTCAAGTGCATTGTAGGACAATGGCAATGACTTCTTGAAGAAGGTAGTTGGACCTTGAAGGGTGTCAGGGAAGCCAGGAGATAAAGATAAAAAGGGAGAGAAATCTAGGCCTTGGGGCCAATGGAAATGTGTGGAGTCAGAAGATGTGGTATCTTTTGGGCAGTACAGAAAGGAGGCCAGTGTCACTGGATCTTAGATATTTGTCCACAGTCACTGAGTATGTATGAAAAGCTGGATTTGAACCCATGTCTTCCTGACCCTAAGGCCAGCACACTATAATGTATATCACACTACCAGAAACTTACAGAAGTCCAAATTTTCAGTTCATCCATCCAACATTTCTGTTCATCCACCAATCAGTAAGCATTTAGTGAATGTCCACTGTGTTCCAGATACAGTGCTATGTGCTAAGGGTTCAAAGACAGAAATTTAATAGGCCCTTCTCTCAAGCAGTTACCGTTGTTGGGTTGGGGATGGGTTAGGGGAAAACATGTACAAATATAAGTAAATTACATATTTATGTATATTTATAATAATTCATATATATGTGTATATATATATGTATGGTAAATATATATGTGTATGGTAAAGACAAAGCAATTGCAAGGTAGGTGGGAATTAGTTATGACTTCATTTTGATGGTAGAATTTGGGTCAAATTTTAAAGGAAATTAGAGATTCTTAAGGACAGAGATAAGGACAGTGTACATTTCAAACACTGAGGATAGTCTCTGTAAAGCAGGGAGATGAAGAGTGGAACGACAGGTCCAGGAAACTACCAGAAGCTTAGTTTGGCTGGATGGCAGATTTATTTGAAAGGGAGTAAAGTATAAAAGCTTGGAAGGGTATTTTGGAGTCAGATTGTGAACGGGTTTAAATGGCAAAAGGCATTTGAATTTTATTCTATAGGCTACAAGGAGCTACTGAAGTTTCTAGACTAGCAAAGGAGTGATGTGATCATAGCCGTATTTGGGAATATAACTGTGGCAGCTGTGTGGAAGAGAGGTTGGAAAGGAGACATTGTTATAGTTTGAGGTAGTTTTGTGGGTCAAACTATTTTGTTTTCAGCTTCGCAATTTAGAAAAAAAAAGAAGGGAAGGGAGAAGAAAAAGGACTCACAAGAAGAGAAAGAGAAAATCATAGAATAGCCAACAATTGACAAAAGGAGACTACTTAGACACAGAATGAAAATGATACTTAATCAGTACACTGAATTAATTCCATTGACTGAAATTTCCCTGTGTCTGTGTTGACCACACTGGTATGCTGTTCTAACCTGAGGGAAAACAGTTCTTTTCCCTTTATGGGCTCTTACACTTTGGCAGACAGGAAGTTATATCAATAACTTAGGCACAAGTTCCCTTAAGTAATTATGTCTTGAGGATGGTTTCGGTACCTTTTAAGAAAAAACAAAAATAAAACAAAACAAAAAACTAACCTAGAGAAATAACATATTTTACTGCCATACCCTATCCTTTGTTGGGAAAGTCTTCTAGAGGACCTTTCAGTATTTGAACAGCTTTCCTAACATTACTGGATAGTTTGAATATTGGGGACATAGGTTATTGAGGAGAACAGGGACCAGGGACTGCAGACTTCTCTCCTTTACCGAACAGTTCCTAGTGATCTGGTCATGTTGTGAGTGATGGCAGATTTTGGCGATTCACAGTGGATGTCAAAAAGTAAAATGGTAACAATGAACAAAAGTAGCACCAGAAGTATCAGGGCTATTAGACTCCTCCTTAGGAGCCCAGTGAGTGAGAAAGGCCTATTAATATTACACACACACACCTCAGAGGCCTCTGATAAGTTGCTATCCTTCTTTAGAAGCTAGGTAGATAACTCACCTTCCACTCCATTACCAATCTCAATTCCAAGGCCAACTCCCTCTTCATTCCCCTCCCCCCACCAGAAACAACACTTTATTCTTCCAAATCTTCTCTTGGAAGGAATTAATTATCCAGTGACCACTGGATGCTCTAGTGGTAGCAAGGTGGAGGGAGCCCCGTCAGTTCTAGGCTACAGAAAGCAAAAGGTTATCTTGGACCTGAATTTGCTGCTATCCATGCCAGACCCAAGCTACTGTCTACTCTGTTGCTCAGTAATTCAGGCATCTGTCCTTCTTATTAACATTGCCACTCTGGCTTCAATTGCTGCCCTCCTGTTCCACTAACCCCTGTCTTTGGAACCAGCTGCTGTGACATTTGAGGCCTGAGTTCTGTCCTTCAATTTTGATTGAGTGATACCATAGATATGACCTTTATCTCTCTATTCCTCTGGGCTGAGCATGATCAGAGGCCCCTCCATCCCTGGGGCCTGTGCAGTGCTCTCTTTGCTGAATCCAGGTACTGCCATCCTTAAGGTACTGGTACAAGTACTACTGCTAACCCTTATTGTGGGACCTGCACTAGAGTCCACAATTCTCACCAACAAATACTAAAAGTCCTAGAGGGAAGGAGGGTTACAATTCATAGGTGTGAGAGAGAAGTCATCTTTCATGTAAACTTTTTAAACAGCAGCCCCTTCCCCTCAGGAAAAACAACTTGGGTACATTTGTCCATATCCTCACTACTGGAAATGTCTGTAGGCTCCTGGAGAAGATCAAGCCTTCTCCTTTTAAATGCCTCCCAATGCTTCATACCAAAGAATCCCAACACATGAGAGTGGCATATGTCCCAATTATCTCCCAACTTCCTTATAAGAAAAAATCTGATGTTCCTTCAGAATTCATAGATAATCCCCAAATTCCAGTCTTTATGATGAGCTCAGGCCACTAAAGCAGGTGGGTCTGAAAATCATTACCACCCACCCCCCCCGAAATAAATTTTTAAAAAACCACGCAAATACAAGAATCATCAGTATATAGCACATTTTTATCTTTGAGATGCAGTTCTTAAAGATACAGAACACATTTACATCTGTCTCAAGTTGCTGAATGCTCACAAAGAATTTACTCTCCAAACCCTTGAAGAACAATGTGGGATATCTTAAAGTATGAAGTCAGATCTTCCAGAAGAATGGGGGTCTCACTATCATTTGTTTCATTCTTCTCTCACTTGAACAAAGAAATCCCAATAACTATTGACCATTGCCAGTAGTTAAAGGCCAGGACAGACAAGTCAGTCTGTTGCTTCAGAGTCAGAGCTAGAATGAAATAAGATACTCATATAGTAACTGATATATGCAGATTTACTTAGCCATAGAGTGGGAAAGATATTCAGCAAAGATTTATCATTATATTCCTAGGGCATAGCTTTCCTGCCTCTGTATTAAACATTGACAATCTAGTCAAGCCTGAGGAGAAAAAATTCTTGTAGTTAGTAGGACTTAGTACTAAGGACCTTACTTATGTGGACTTAAGTACCTCAACTACTTAAGTCAATCATGTTTAGAGGAGAGTTTCAATAGCATTTAGGAAAACCTAGCCTAGCCCACATGACAATGATTGCTGTTTTCCCAGGAAGGGAGACTAAGTAGGATGCTAGTACATTAGTTCAGGACAGGTGATGAGAGTCTGTAGTGAGATACTGACTGACTGAGATGTGGAAGTAGAATTAATATGATCTTGGAATTAGATCATACATACATACATACATATGTACATATGTTAAGGTAAACAGAATGCTAGGTGTCAAGAAGACCTGAGTTCAAATATGGCCTAAGGTATTTACTAGCTGTCAAGTGGGAAAATCAATTAACTTTTCTCTGCCTCAGTTTTCTCATCTGTACAATGGAGATAATAATGCCAGCTATCCACTAGCATGGTTATAAAGAGAAAATGAGATAATATTTGTTAAGTATCTTGCAAAAGTTAATATGACACACACACATACATATATGTCTACTGTGCTGTTGCTACTGCTGCTGTTTTTACTGTTATTGTTATATGGTTAGAAGTCAAGAATCTAAACTTGGATGACTGAAAAACTGGTGACACCTTTCATTGAAGCAGGAAAAATAGAAAGAGGAGTAACTTTAGGGGTCTAGGTGGGGAACAGAGCATTCTGTTTTGAACTATTTAAATTTTTAAAACTCTATAAAGAAATCCAAGTTGAAGTGTCCCTTTATAGGTAGCAATTTGGGATTTGAGTTCAGAGGACAGACTAGCTCTGGATAATGTAATTGTTCATTCTGAAACTGAAAGTGGCAAGTTTCTGCTTTGTATTATATATTCTGACTATGAATAACTATATTGTATAGGAAAATAGGGCAGTATCTAGTGGGTTTTGCTGCTTGACGTTATTATCAAGTCCTGGAATTAGGAAGGGAATAAGTATTAAGTAAGTACATTACCACTCTTCTTATGATCTGTTAAGGGAACCTAGAAACATTAATGTGTTCTTATTATCTGCTGATAAGAAGACTTCTGCTTTGTTTTATATTGCACATCTGTTAACCAAAGGTTGTTAAGCAACAATTAGGTAAAAATAATACTGACTGTATTTGACATTGGAGTAAAAACATTCTAGCATTAATTCCTGATTTCATATTAGTTATGTCTGAAGTTCAATTTCTCACTAATTTCAGCATTAGACCATAAATAGAAGACAATATTGTCCAGTAGAACAAGCATATGACTGAGAATGAGAAGAATTTGATTAAGAGACTTTGGGTCCTTTCATGTCTATGGGCTCCAGAATCATTCTAATTTTTTAACTTAATGATATACTTAATCAATGAATAAATATGTATTAAGTGCACAGTGTGTGCTACACAATGGATCTACAAATACAATTTAAAAATATGTGTTCAAAAATGACGAGTTTCTAGTGGTCTTCATTTAGTGATACTAAAATGGCAGATTTTAATTGGGATTCGAAGTCTGTGCTGAGTTGTATATATTGGCTATCACAGTTTGTTTTTTGTTAGTTTATTTTTTGGTGACTTTCCTATAGACTTGCTTGCTTCATGGATATTTTATTTCCCAATAATCAATCTGCATTTGTAAATTTTAAGAATGTACTCTTTATGAAGGCAGAGACCATGTCCTACCTAAGATTTGTATTGCTTCTGGCCCTTAACCTTCATACACTATGCCCTTCATTTATTTGCCAAATGAATCAATACAGTCGTTAGAGATAATACCTCCACAGCCACCCCCAATCAAGCTGTAATCATACTTTCTGGTGATGTTGCTTTTAAAACCACTACATCTAAAAATCTAACATTCTGTGCCAACCAGCATTAATAATAAGACAACACAAAAGTATATTGGTTTATAAAATACAAAAGGCAGGTTTCTCTCATCTAGCTAATAAAAAGGTTTTTTTGGAGATGAGGTTTTAATTTTGGTTCAGACCAAGTACTGAAAAATGGGCATTTCTATTTTAGTATCTTGCTCTGTTTGATGGTGTAGCTATTTAAAGGTAAAGATTGACAGCACTTTTCATTTTTCTATGATGACTGATTTGCATAAGTGCCATTATTTCAATGATATCATTAGGGGCTGGGATTTTTTTCCCCCTTTTCACATGTTAAAAGGAGAAGCACTATCTATCATTATTACTCTTCTCTAATTGCATTTAATTAGAAACAAAATGGCATGGGGATTTGAGTAAGCCTGGGCCTGACATGATGCTAAATATCCAGATAAAAACTGAAAAGTTCATCCAGTTACCCGAACTTTTCTTCTACATGGTATCAGGGCATCAGAATGCCCATCTATCCCTATATCTCTTTCAATTTTCGTCTACATATGTAATGTAATGTCATGGCATGGCAGTAAAGGAATAAAGTCTCCTTCCTTCCCCTCAAATAGAGACTATCTGAGTCTCTAAGTGACCTTGGGCATGTCACTTTTGCTGTAGGTGACAGTAATTTCCTCTGAAGAGTGAAAATAATTAATGATTTTTCCCTTTCCAAACTCCAAGATATTTTGTGCAGATTGATAAAGCAGTGTCTGTAAAAGACTCCATAAAGAATTCTGAAAAAAACAAGATATTATCTTTACTATCATTTTCATTATTACAACAATGGTCTGTTAGCTTTAGAGTGAATAGAAGAAGTCTAGCAAGGAAAATTATTTAGTCTACCTTCTTTTTGAGTTACTGGGCTCTAAGCCCCAGCTGGGCAAAGGGCCACCATGTTTTTACTCAATGTACTTAAGCTTAGTATCCTTAATATGTGCTTTCTGAATTCAATCCATTTGGAGGCTGCTGGGTTTTGCCTATGACCAGAACTGAGTTTACTTTTATTTTGTTTTTCTTGTTGTTTTTGTCATTTCAAGATTACATGAAGGTCATCAAATCTCTCAGTTCCTTCAAGTATTATGATAGTGAAATGAACAATGAAAAGCCAACATGAACAGATATACAATTGGTTTTTAAAAAATCTGTCACATATAACAACAACAAAGTTCACATCGCTATACTTTTATTAATATGATAGCATCCTTTGTCCTCTTTTATACAATAATGAACTCTTACAAAGATTTCCATTGATAATTAATCAGGAGAAATGAGGCCTTAAAACTGCCTCTATTTTTAAAACAGCAGCCTAGGAAAAATCAGTAAAATGCATCAAAGAAGAGATCACAGCTGGGCATCAGCCTTTTAAGTCTTTCTTTGTTCTATCTGTCAAATTGATGCTTACCTGTAAGAAAACATCAATCTGTTTTAGCCTTACTGCTTACTTATCACACTGACAGACTACGGTCAGTCGTTTGTCTGGACAATGAGTCATAATTGGCTAGGAGTAAGTCTCTAGGGACTTCCTTTTGCCTGGCTAGCCAGCTGATTATTAATGCTTAAGTATTGCTGTTCAGTCAAAATGAGGAATCACAGCACTTGTTTGGGATGTCCGCTGAAATCTGCCTACTAATTGATTTGGGTAGTAGAGTCTCACATGATGTCAAAGGTTATCCTTGAATTGGAGATTCAGGTTATCTAAATTACCAACTATGATTTCAGAAAAAATCTAGTGATAAAGTATTTGATAGACATATAGATGTGTATATATAGTTATATATGTAGTTGTATAACTATACAAATCACATTGAATGGCATAATGATAATTAATTATATTTATTATTTATAAAATATGATGTTTTATACAATCTTTCAGCTATATCAAGAGAAAACTAATTGCATTCCTGATTGCTGAAGAACATTCCCAGATGTTGTCTGCATTATAATATTTTACTGAGGAACCATGATTCCTGAATGAATGATGAACAAGAATGAAAACATTTGCTATTTCTAACATCATCCTACAAGACTGTATGTCCACCTCATTTAAGAGGTGAAGAGAGAAAAGGTTCAAAATGACAGAATATCTGCCATTTAATCCCTTTGCTTACACCTCTTTTATGAACTAATAATATATTGTTTTGAGTGGCACAGTACCATTATGTATATGTGTGTGTGTGTGTGTGTGTATGTATACACGTATATATATGGCATAGTCTTCTACCAGACTATAAACATCCTAGTGTATAAACTATATCTAACCTATTTTCAGATTTCTATTGTAAGTAAAATATGGTATTATATAAGGACTTGGAAAAATATCCCTGACTCCTAGTCTTTTACTGTCCAGTACATCTTGCATTCACTTTCAAAGTCTATATTCCTAAAGCACCGGTCTTTTTGTTATTTTATTATTATTTTTCCTCCTCTCTCAAGTTTCAGTCACTCCTTATTGTCTCTAATACAAGTAAATTTCTGTTAGGCACTTAAAGTTCTTCACAACCTTATTCCAACATATCTTTATGCACTAATTTTGTATTATTGCCCCTTATATTCTATATTTACCAGCCAAACTGGTCTTTTGCCTCTTGTTCCCCATATTTCATTTCCCACCCTGTGCCTTTCCACAGGTTGTCCCCAGACTTCTTGGACTCCCTTACTTCTTTTAAGATATAGCTCCAGAACTAATTCCTACTTAAAGCCCTGACATTTCCCCTACCCCAGTGACTAGGACCAGGGCTCTCCACCCTCCAAAAATTAGTTGTTTATTTTTTTATGTGGTTTGTATTTGCTTATCTCTGAACATAATTCCCCCCCCCCACACACACACCTAGTAGAAGCTAACATCTGTAAAGGCAAGAATTGTTTGTTTTGGGGTCTTTTTTGGTATTTCTCTCCCTAGTGTTTAGAAAAGTGTTTAGCATATAGTAGATCTGTAATAAACATAGGTTGTATAATGGAATATTGAGAAACAGTTTTATGTTTGATATGCTGAACTATTATATGATATTCATAGAAGTATAGTTTGATATGACAACGTATAAACATTTTTTTGGTGGAACCTGACTTAAAATTTATCATATGTATCAAATTCAGTGAGATTCTTTAGTAGTGTCAAATATAAAACACAATAAATTTTGCAGTAATTATATTAATTCAATTTATGCCAATTTTATTAACTTTCTAAGTTGTGTTCTTAACTAACAAAGCAATATAACCAGTGACAAATGGTACATAGCTATTTCAGGAATGAAATCTCCATAAGAACTTCTTCCTTGCCTTAGTTTTCTTATTATAGGTATAATTATTTTGCATTTATAAAATATGATTTATGTGACACTTTAAAATTTTTTTGCCATCTCATTCATTTTATTAGTCTTTTCTCTTTGATAAGTTTCTGCCAATGTTTTTTCCTCTTTATAGGTATTGTCATTATGGTTTGAAATATTTTATTTAGCCAACCTTGATGATTAACCTCATCCAAGGAAAATATTCCAAATCTCCAATATGAAATGATTAATTCCATGTATTTAACAGAATAACTTTTGAACTGACTTGTGTTTCTGTTGTGTTGGATTTCATTTGATAATTGTATGACCAGAAATTTTCTAAATCCTCATTCTTTGTAAATCCTCCTCTCTTATCTAGTGTATTTTCCTTACAGTATGGTTTTGATTGCTGTTCAGTTTATTTTATTCTTAGTGCTATTTTGGCTCCTATCATATTGACTCTAAAGTTTCACATTCAATAGTTAAAACTAACTAAAAATCGTTAAAGACATCAAGGATTTCTGATATGCTTTTGTTTTATAGACTTTCTGTTTCTTTGTTATTGCCTTTAATTGGTCAATATGGGATTGTAATCATCTACTCCATGGCCTATTGAGATATTGGTTCAAATTTCCAATGACTTTCTATGGGTGTTTGGTTTGATAGCCCTTCAGTGAACATTGGGATGATTCCTAGAGAGCTCGGCCATCATCCTATGATTCTTACCATAACTCAACATCTATCAGCACGTGTAGATCATGAAATGTTTTTGCATTTTTATGCTTTCTGTCAAATAGTATAGGATAGTGCATTAATTATGATTATAGTTGACAATAGCTTTTAATACCTCTGTTTTGGTATAGTTGAAGTAATAGCAAATTTCTGCTTTTAAACTCAGGAAAGTCTTTCCAAAGTTACATTCTTTGTGCCCGTTTCTTCATCAAAATCTTTTAAGACATTATTTTTCTCATTCATCACATTATTAGAAGCAGCTAGGTAGTGCAATGGATAAATCATTGGATCTCAAGTCAGGAAGACTGGAGTTCATTTAATGGTAGTGTGACTCTGTGGCAAGTCATTTAACCTCTATCTTCCTCAATTTCCCTATCTGTAACATGAGGATAATAATAGCACCTATCTCCTAAGGTTGTTATGAGAATCAATGATATGTAAAATCTTTTTGTTTTTTGTTTTTGGGGGTTTTTCTTTTTTTTTTTTGGAGAGGGGAAGGCAGGGCAATTGGAATTAAGTGATTTGCCCAAGGTCACATGGCTAGTAAGTGTTAAGTGTCTGTGTTCATATTTGAACTCATATCCTCCTGACTCTGGGGCTGGTACTCTGTTCACAGGGCCACCTAGCCGCCCCTACATGTAAAGTCTTACAGAAACACTACTTACCACTCTTTTGCTCTTTTAAAACTGTGTAAGATGTAAGTTTTCAGTGCCTTTAGGTTCTTCAGCTTTTTTCATCTTCCAGATATAAATAAAACCTTCATATCCACTTTCATCTCATCTAATTTGAACTTAAGAATGAAGTTATTTCTTATAATTGCCTCTCATTGGCTTGTATTATATTAATGTATAACTTGATGCTGAGGGTATTATTGACAAATAGCAGTATGAAACCCCTGACTTTCACTGGCAAGATGTTTCCAATTTTGTTATAATTTAGTCCTAGTACACAAAAAAAGCAATCATATTTTCAGTGCCATTTTATGTGCACTTATTGCTTTCTAGAGTCATCTGCACCTATTTATTCCAGTAAACTTGCCTTCTTATTATATGAGAATATGAAGGAAGGTAACTCATTTTGTTGTCTTTGCTATGCAGATTATCCTGATGGTTCCCAGCAAACCCAGCCTGCAACACCATGCCTTCACATCTATTTCATAGATTCCTAGCTTAGATTCCAGCAGCTATATCACACTGGATGGGGTGCTAACCCTATAATATGTGTCATTTCTGGAAGATCAATCTTTCAGATTTCCTGGCTGGCTTTCAAGGTTAGCATTGTGATAGAAGTCCCAGGGCACTTGTGATAGAGTCCCTACCATACATCTCCTTGCCTGGCTTTCCCTTATTTGGCCATCTCCCCTCACTAATGGCATGAACAATGAATTGGGCAAGTTATTATAATGATTATATTATGATCATCACCATTTTATCTTGTATTTGATGATGACTATTATTAAATTCAAATCAGTCATTCATCACTACATAAGTACCACTCCCCCGAACTCCTGTCACCCCATGCTTGACCATTTCCAATATTCTTTAGGCAGACCCTTGTAACTTCTCCTTCTGCTTTCACAAATATTGTTGAACCTCTGTTAGAACTCTGTAAAAACGAAATGGAAATAAATGAAGACAAAAGAGCTATTCAAAACTATGGAGGTCAAAAGAACTGAAGGGAGTTAGGAAGGGTCTGTGGAAAATAGCAATAAATCCTGGGTCACTCTTCAAGGTGTTGGAACTTTGGCATGGAAGATTTACCAGCCAATAAGTTGATGTGTATTTAAGAAAAAAAAAGCAAAAACAACGAATAAACTACATAGGCCTTGTTAGTTTCCAGGAAAGATTTTTTAAAGTGTCATATTTAGTTATGCATACTGGAATTTAAAATTTTAGAATTTTATGCAAATTTTGAGGGAAATCAGGGAGTTATATGAAACTAGTATTCATCAATCTCATTAATATATTGCCATTTTAGAAGATTAAGAAAAAATACACTTTCTTAATTGAAAAGAAAATTTTAGGTCACAAATTAATTTAATACAAATCAACATTAATCCTGCTATGAGCAAGGCAATGTTTTGGGGCTTCCTAGGTTCCCTTTGTATTCAGTGCAGTATCATGATTTTATATATATTTCCCAAGATCATGTGAATATTTTAAGAAAACATCTTAAATATGTCTAATGTCTTTGCTTCCCATATCTTAATTTTTGCATTTAGATGAATAGTAGAAAGCAGCTATCTATAAAAAATAAAACGGGGGAGATGTAGTAGACCAGACTTTCATGCTCCCCTTCTTCTATGAGGCAGATATGCAGAAAGAATATAATCTTGTTGGGTCGATGCTTTCATTGGTTCTATGAATATCTAAAGTAGTTTCCGGCAGTCAATTAGCAAATGATTTCCTGCTTTATTTGTATCTCTGAGAAACGTCCTGAGGAAGAAGTCTCATTGAATAATTAGCCTTGGGCTGGGGTAGGAGTGGTCAATTCCAAAGAAGTGTCCATGCATTCCTTCACGTAGGAATTCCTGCTGTAAGGAATATAAGCCTTGTGATTTTCTTGTAACTTTGACTCTATATGAAATGGCTCTGTAATAAACAGACTAGTGAATACATCCCCGTCTCCCTCTCTCTTTCTTTCTCTTTCTCTCTCTCTCTCTTTATTCAGGTAGTTGCTAGGCCACTTTTCTGTTCTGGTCACAGCTATGTACTTAAACAGCAACACCTTAACCTTTTATTTAAGACATGAAGTAGCTGTATAATCTTGCTTGTTTAATTGTAGAGTAAAACTTTGTTGATACGGTTTCATTTATTTGAATTTGATGATAATTAAAGCAGGAGCTAGGCTGACATTTACCTGTGCTTTATCTGAGAAGCATTTGCTAAAAAAAAAAAATGTAAACAGGATTGGAAGAAGAATTCAAACTATTTAAAAGAGCTGAGTGCTTCTGAAAACCATCAAAAAACTAGATTTACTTAAAATAATTGATATGCTACTTATGTATTATACTTATCTACTCATTAAAATGGCTTCCCTAAGGACTCCTACTGGGCAACACTTAGTTTGTTTTGTATGCATTATAGTGTGTGCTTGCAGAATATAATTAAAGGAATGAAGTCTTTATTACATTAATTCAGACTTTGCACTAATTCAGACTAATCCTTTCCAAATTGGTCTGAATTAATGAGGTTTTCTATGACTTCAACTGTTTGAAAATAATTGTTTAATGATTCCTTTTGTAGGTGAATGGTATTAGTTTTACATTTGGCAAAAAAAAAACTGATGCTCAAAAAATTTGGATCATGTTTTAAAAGAGTATTTTAAAGTTTGTGTTGATACCACATTGATGATGAAGATTAAAATGATCTTCCCTAATGGAGTAGCACTCAGTTAAACCACATCTTTAAAAGAGGTAAAAATCACCTCCAATTAGAGGGAAGACTAAATGGAAGGTGATGGGTAGAATCCTCATCTTGTTCACCCAAACTGTGATCTCAATTTGAGAACTATATACTATAAATTCAACTCCCTGTGAGACCACAAAGCCTATTTGAAAGTTAGGTGTTCTTAGATCAGGATGGGAACTCACATTCTTCACCATAATTTATGAGAAAGAATATGGTACCAGGATTTTATCACAATGCACTTTGGCTTTCAAAAGCATGAGCTTAGAGTAACACTGTCATATGTACCATTACCAAGGGTCTTTTAACCTGTGGTAATTTAAGTCCCCAATGTCTTCTTGTCTCTAACTCCTTGGCATCATCTCCCATTTATCTTTAAACTAATGCTTTTTGCTGCCTTCTTAGCAGTGTTCATGTGGATTAGCAGTAAAATTCAAATTAAGAATAAAGAAATAATTAAATATATTCTTTTAAAACTGCCTTTCTAAGGCTTATTAAAAACACTTAATTATTGAATTTACTTGGAGACATTAGAATGACTGCCCTTTGAAAGAATTGTTAATCCAAATTCATTTAAATATAGGTCAGTTTTTATTATAAGGTAAACATCTCTATGGAGCCAAAAGATTTCTAGGACTAGTTAATGGTCCCTTCCCCTCAAACTTTCTTTTTCCCTTTTCCCTTTTCCTCCCATCTTTAGAGGAAATGTTGCACAGGATAAAAACACTGGACTTGATATCAGAAGAAATCTGGATTCCAATCCTTTACTAGTTTTTGTGATCTAGGACAGATCACTTGATCCCATTGAGGCTGAACTTCGTCTGTAAAATGGGAATAGCATTATCTCAAGGATTTTCATCAGGGTTGATATGAGAATTAAATGAGATGATGTATTGCATTCTAGTAGGAACAATATGTATAACTTACTATTAATTATGAGATAGTGAAATAAAAGGAACCAAGAAAGTATTGTAACTATTGAGAAGAGGGAAGAATATCTTCTAATTGGATTGTATTGTAACAAGATATGTGATGTGAAAAATGCACCCTAAAGAGAGAGTATTCAGTAGGCAAAGATGGGAAGCAGGGGCATTTTAGGTGGAACAAAGTCATAAACAAAGGGGAGCAACCAGTAATTCTGGATGAGGCATCATCTCTGTGTTAGGTGTGTAGTGAGAAAGAAATCTGAGAAGGTAGGAAGAAGCCAGGAATTTGGACACTCTGTGATGGCTAATAAGAAACCACTTAAACTACTTAAATTTAAAACTGATTCAGCCACATTTGTTTATAGAGTCTTCCTTATAGCCAGATGTCAGGAATTTGCATTAATGCTGACTAAATTTAGGAATGTTATATTTGACAACGATCAGAGCAAAAGTTAAAAGGCTATAAAAGGAATCAAATCCAAGAACTTGGTTTCTGTGTTCTAATCCACCAAACTAATGAAGCACAACCTCAGAATATAAAATATATATCCTTTTAAAATATGTTCTTGAGATCATGGCTATTGTGGAGGTAGGGGTGTGGTTGAGGGTGAGGAGGGAGAATAAAGTCAGAGAAAAACATTATTTTTCTCTCTTTCTATTTGCTGATCACAATTTCCTTCTTTTCACCTCATGATATTTTACAATTGAAAACTACTCTACTAATGGATATCTTTTCTTAGCCTAATAGAAAAGACTACAATTTTAGCTAAAGCCTGTTTACTTTTCAATTAGCTTACCTTTGGCATTTTGAACGTAAGGATTTGCATTTTTTTTTAACTTTAGCAAAAACTTTCTTATATATTTTCTCCTCTTCCTGTAATATTCTTTGAAATCAGGTTAAGTGTATGTTTGTTTGTTTTGTCCAAACCTGTAACAAGTGAGTATAGAGAGTTTCCTGGTGTGAAAACTCCTTTCACTCTGCATTTTGTTAACTCATTTCTAATTTAATCTCTAAAAATTGTCCAGCACAGAGGTTAAGGGAATGCTCTATGGTCACATGGTTAGTATTTGTCAGAGATAGGACTTGGACCCAAATCTTCCTGATTTTAAGGCCAACTCACCAGCCGTCATGCTGCATTTCCTCCTAAGTATTATTATAATTTTCATTTGAGAAAACTAAATCACAGAGACTTGAATATTTATGTTTAAATATATGAACTAGAGTGTCTTTCTCTTTCTCTGTGTGTGGCATATTTAGAACAATAATATTACTTATTTTGTTGTTGGTTCTCCAAACCTCTTTCAATAATAACAAAAATGATATAAACTCCTGAGGTAATTTAATATGCTACTCATAATAATCTGTATTTTCATACTACTTAATGTACCATTAAACACATGCATGTGTATTTTTTGCATGAAAACCTTGGAGCAATCAATAGCGCCATTGGCTACTTTGAAGAGTTATTGTTCCCATTGTACTTCATATCATCTATAATGACATATCTTGAACATCTTCAAGGAGAAGTTAGATGACCCCTTATGAAGGATAGCACGAAAGGGATCTCTATTCTGCAGTTGGACTCAGTCTTTGATTGTCTTTCTGAACTGTGAAGTTCTATGACTCTTGGATCATGAACTTCAATTACAAGACTAGAGAACCAGGAAAATTAGGAAACTAAATGTGATGACATGTATGGAAAGGATGAATTTAGCCTGAAGAAGATGAGACTTAAGACACAACATTCTAGCCATCTAAAAGTATTTGTATGACTGACATTTAGAAGAAGGATTAGAATTGCTATTACTGCCTCTAAAGCTCAGAGCTAGAAATAGTTGAAGTTGGAAATAGATAGATCTCAGATCAGTATAAGAGATGGGAAACTTTTGAACAATCAACACTGGCCAAAAGTGGAATGAGTTACTTTAGGAGGAAATAAATTCCCCGTTGATGGAGGTGTTTAAGCACATTGATTGATCATCCCTTGTTGGAGATCCTGAAGAAGAAGTTTTCACTCTTCTGCCCTGTTTGTCTTCTAAGTTTGGTTCAGAGTCCCTTTTTGTATACAGGAGGGGTTATTGTATTCCTGGAGACCTTAATCTTTTTTTGTGTCATAGACTGCTTTGATCTTCCCTTGAATTCTGTGGAAATCTTCTTAAAATAGTGTTTTAAAAATAAAATAAAATGCTTAGAATTACAAAGAAAACAATGATAATGTAATACAGTCATCAAAATATAGTTCACAGAACCCATATCAAGAAACCATGTTCTGTTTTAAAACGGAATGATAATTCTACAAATATTACGTAGGTCCCTTATTCCTTCCCATGATGTTGAAAACAAGGACAAATGTGTTTGGAAGGTGTGTCCCATGCCTTTTTCATGATATCCCACATTATAGTTTGAACTGTAATATCTGTACATCTTAAGAACATGTGTTGAGAACCACTATGTCATTTGTTTTATTTCATATTTTTTGATCTCCTTCAGTCTTTAATAGTTGATGCCTTTGAGTATCAGATTCTACCTGATAGTTTGGCTCTAAAACTTCTGCTTTTTTTTAAATATTAAAGCAAAATATCTGGAGATAACAATAGCTTACATGTATATAATGCTTCATATTTACAAAGTGTTTTCCACAGAGCCTCCCTATAACAGGTAGAATAAATATTAAAATTCCATTTTACAGTTAAGCAAACTAGATTCCAGAAAGAAGTAATTTGTATACAATCAGACTGTTAGTAAGTATGAGTCAGAATCTGAATCCAAGCCTAGATTATAAAATCAAAACTCTTAACCATAATTCTGTGCTGTCTTTCTATAAGGATCTTCTTGTAATTACTCACTGCTAATCTCAACTAGTGGTTTATCTCTATTCCCATTCTATCTCAACTATACCTGTATAGTTTATAGTCAAAAGTTATAATTAAAACCTGGAGTTTGGGTCACCCTCTTACCAGAGAACCTATCACTTCCCTTCCCTTCCACATATACCTAATTCTACAAAGAGCTCACCCTACTAGGATTTTAGGGATTAAGTGTTTTAAATTTGCCTTGGCATAAAGGCAGCAGGGACAGGGACTAAAAGTTAATGTGAATTCTCTTAGGTTTCTCTTTGTTAATAGATGATAGATATAGATAAATAGATGATGAAATATAGATAGATATAGATTGACCAACAGATAGTGACTAAGTACTGAGTGTTTACTATGTATCAGTCACTCAGTTTATTTCTGAGGATACAAAAACAAAATAATACATTCAATACTTTCAAGAAACCTAGTAGTGGAAGACAAAAATAACAATAAAAAGGATGGTGGAAAGTTGTGGGGTATTACCTCAGTGCCAGGTCAGAAATTTGTTGGGAAGGATGTTAGCAATATGATTGATTCTTTGGATAATATGATGATATGATGGAATTTACTTTCTCACAGGGGATAATGGCACTTTTAGAGGAGCAGTGTCCATTAAAGGGAATTCGGACATAGGGAGTAAGTGGAATAATGAGTCCATGGTGCAACCAATTGAATGCTCTTTTCAGAAGTAATGATGGAGTTGGAAAATCCTTGGAATAAAAGTGCAACAGTCTTAATTTGCAGATGAAGAGACTGAGTACCAGATAGATGACATGATTTACTCAAGAAAAAAAACAACTTTACCCTCCCATCATATACTACTTTCCCAATAATTAGCACTGGTAGACTGTGCTAGGTTCTTATCCAGGAATCAGTCACCCCCTGCTGTTTGCTTTGGTGCTTTCTGAACAGTATACCTTACCTTGCAGTGTCCCAGTGGCTCTGACACAAACTCACTTGTATATTTTCCCCTAGAAATAAATACATAATTGTTATCTTAAAATAATAACAAAGTGCCACTTTAGTATGATGTAGACTATCTGTTTTAGAGTCTGGGAGATCTGAGTTCAAGTACCACCTTTGACACATTTTGGTTATATAATCTCCAGGCAAGTGCCTCAGGCTCTATAAACTTTAGAACATTTGTCAATATGCCTTCCTAATGACAATTTCCCTATATAAATGGAATAGCTGCTCCAGAAAAAAAATTTAAAATATTAATATAGTATATACATGTTACATATTTCATGTAAATATGTATACATACATGTGTGTATATATGCATACATATGTATTACACAAAAGTGTAAGTAGGTTAATAATATCAGTTATCTGGATTACATTAGAATTGAATACTCAGATTGCTGAATGGGCCAATCACTAGTCCATAGATATGGAATAGACACTGAAGATAGACAATTGAATTAGAACCAGAATAGAATAGAAGAGTTGAAAGGATTGCTTTTGAAAAATGCACTACTGCTTTTAATTAATTCTTAAACAAGAACATATCCCTTTAAAAAATTAAACATTAGCAATACTTTGGTAATATTATATGGCTGTATTTTCTGAAAAAAAAAATTAAAGTTGCGAACCAATCAAGAAGCAATATGGTACACATGGTAAAATACAGCATACTACTGACAAAGAATTCCAGTAGAATATGTAGAAAATATATCATCAAAGAGACAGATGTATAATTGAAGAAAGAAGTGGGCAGATGTGCAGTATGGGGAGGGGGGATAACCAATATTTAGACCATGCACTCCAAGGGTATATGCGATGTCACATGATTAAGAGAAAAGACACCCAGTATATTCAAGAAATACTCTGTGGAAGGATTAGAAGGGCTAGAAGGACCATAGAGACATGGAATGAGCAGGCATGGGTATGTTACAACCTAATTCATTGCAAGGATCACCCCTATCATTGACATCACAAAACTGTCAAGGAATTTTTAATATTATCACTCACAAAAGAGTAGGGGAATGGATTAATTTGAAATTCAAATGTTGGTTGCCATGATTTATTTATTTATTTATTTTTTGTTTTTTTTGGAGGGGGGAATGCAGGGTAATTGGGGTTGAATGACTTACCCTAGTTCACTCAGCTAGGAAGTGTTAAATGTCTGAGTACAGATTTGAACTCAGGTCCTCCTGACTCCAGGGTTGGTGCTGTATTCACTGTGTCACCTAGCTGCCCCTCAATGTGCCACCTAGCCTCCACCATGATTTTTATATATATATATATATATATACTTAATTAATTTAATTTTAAGCTGACTTTTCATGAAGGATAATACCTTTCCATCTGTAAGGATCTAGTAAGTGTATTCCTCTCAGTTTAGGAAGAATTGTTTATCATGAAGCTTTATGCCACAATATTGACAAATGTTGAGATTTATAAAATGAAAACTCCATCTGATGAAATTTGTCAAATAGATAGGAGGTTGGTAACAATCAAGTCACAGATTAGGATCTTGTCAAATATGCTTAGTCTTTCATCCTATCAAGTTAGAAATATTGAAAAGAGTGAGCTTTAATGTCTGGGAGTCTTTTGCATAGAACATTAAATAAATTAAAGTAGACTTCTGGTAATGTTGCTGCCAAATTTACCATATTTCCTAGACATTGATTTTAAAAGACATAATTGTTATGAGTAAATTTTAGAATTAAAAAATGAGTGGAATAGAGACTCATCCTCACTTCATAGAGGACTATCTGCAAAGATGAATGCTGAAATTTTAAGTGAAATGTGACAGAGAAGTATATTAATAAGTTCACTGAATCTAGAGACCAATGCTTATTCTGTTGCCTTGATAAGACTCATTAAATTTAGATACGAACTTAGACATGAATGGAGAGATTCTGAACCATTAACCTCATCTTTTTTAAAGTATGGACTCTACTTCAACAGTTTTCAAAGAAAGTTTAATCAAAGTGGAAGGGACTGTAGAGTAGCAATGGAATAAGGTGTAGAAAAATAGAATTACATTATCTAGGAAATCTTGGGTCAGGTCACTTTCAATTGAGGTAATTTTAAAACCATTAGAATAGAGAATTATATAAAGAAAGAAGTTGGATTTCTAAACATCTCTGAAAATAGGGAAAACTGATTAATGAGGCTTAGGTTTTTATCATGATTGTTAAAATACTTCATTATGAATATGAAAAGAGTGAAGCAATTTTGTGCTTTCTCTGTGTCCTACTCAAATAGACAATTACTTCCCAAGTAATTGAACACATCCAGAAACCTGGATATATGTTGTTATAGTTTTATTGAAATCTCTCTCTCTCTCTCTCTCTCTCGTCCTCTCTCTCTTTCTCTGTCTTCCTCTCGCTCTTTCTCTCTTTCTTCCCTCCTCTCTCTCTGTCTCTTTTCCCCTCTCAATCTCAGTTTATTCATTTATAAAATGGGATAATTAATAACACCTACCTCACAGGGTTGTGAGGATGAAATGAGGTAATATAAAGTGCTTTGCAAATCAGAGATATTTAAATTTTTAGTGCTGTTGTTAGAAATATACATCTCTGATGTGAATTATGAAAGCAAAATTAAACAAAATCAATAGTGTATTAAAATAAGTCCTCTTTTAAAGTCATTGCATTGACACTTTAAAAAAATAGCACATGTCCTTGTGAAGTGCTCCCTGTCTAACTGCTAGAGAATTAACCTCTGTGAGTCTTATAATATTAACCAAAAACACAAACTGAACTATGGGGCTTGAAGGAAGCAACAAGCAGAGGGTTTTGAAACACAAAAGGAACATTTAGGGAAAGCCTGAGAGGAAATCCAGATAAATTGAGGAAAAGCAGTAAGCCAAGAAACAAGAACCCAAGATCCTGAGTCAGCTACCATGAATAAACCTGAGAAAAGAAAGAGACATAAACAGTGGCAGGGCCTGCAGATAAAAGCTTGACAGAGAAATGCAAGCCTGTGATCCAATGAAAATTAGAATTATGAGGAGTTTGCTTCATTTCCTGTTATCATGGGATAGCTAGCCTCTACTTTTTTGCCATGCATAAAGTCCTATGCCATTTTATACACACATTCATCATTGGTAATATTTTATAGCTTCCCTATCTATACTATCATTATTTCATTGTCCTTTGAGTCACCTGCAATTTAGCTTTTTATAGGATTGTGGTAGTCTATGATTCATAGTTATGGAGCATCCCTGAGAAAATAATGATGTTTTAAAAAAAAGAAGTTATGGTTACAGGGAGCAACTTAGCCTTGTTCGCTGCTGGCGAGTTTCTGTAATGTGACCTACCTTATTATCTGCCTTCTATCATTTTCCACATTAAGTGTCGGTCCAAGTATACTTCCTATAAACTAATAAACTGACTCAATAGAATACTTATGCTAATTGATAATACCTTTTATTTGTCCTCTTGGTTTTTCCTTTGCAGCTTGCTAGACTGATTTCTTTTGGGTATCTGTGGATTTCATTATACATAACTGATATTTTGGAACTCAATGCTATTAGTACAATTTCATTTCCAGACAAAAATGTATAGAGAAACTCACCCACTCCAAAGGATCCTTCTTCCACTTAAACTTTTCATAGGACAACTACCTTTACTTTTTTGGATACCTTTGGTGAACATAGGTCTCCTTATTTTATGTTTTGCTTAATATTAAAACTTGGAAGATAGACACAAATTTCCATGTGGTTGCATCTTCAAGAAGTATTATATAATATTTTGGGGGGGAGGAGGGCAATTGGGGTTAAGTGACTTGCCCAAAGTCACAGGGCTAGTAAGTGTGTCAAGTGTCTGAGGCCGGATTTGAGCTCAAGTCCTCGTGACTCCAGGGCCAGTGCTCTATTGACTGTGCCACCTAGCCACTTCGTATTATATAATAGTAATAGACATATAGCAGATCACGTTGTTGAACAACGGCTTTTGAGGACAAATTTTTCCCTATACTGAAACATATTATAAACAGTAATCAACACTGAGAAATATTTTATCTTGATTTCTCTCATTAATTGTGAGAATCTTAAGGTAACCCCTACATTTATGATCCTACAAATTTTTTTTTCCTGTGTGTTCATGTAGGAAGGTCTAAATATTTCTTTCTCATATTTTTATAAAAGATTACCTAGATACATAGCTAAAAAATCCTCCGACAAATTTTATATAAATAACAGGTTTGGACAATGATTGGTAGTAACTGGTATCATCTCAATTACTTATTTTAGAAATACTATTGTCATTCTTTCAGAATTTGCTCCTCCTTGAGAGATGTTGAAAATTAATTATGTGGTACTATTAAGTTGTTCCATCCTGGTATTATCATTTCCTCAGGTTGTATTTATTCAGATACAGTAGAACTTTTCTAATTTGTTTTCTTGAGGATTAATTTTACTTCCAAATGTGATAATCCTATTGTCACAAGTGACTGAGTAGCCACAGAAAAGAATTGCAATAGTAATGTTGGTCAATGTGTTTCAAATCACATTTGATTTTTATCTTCATTTCAGTTTGATTTATAAATATAATTGGAATGATCTTCCTCCACTGGGTCATGATCATATTAAGCTGTCTGTGGGCTTTTAAAAATCCTTCACTTTTGGGGTTGTTTTGTGAGGCAATACCAGTTATAATATGCTATGATCCTTCCCTACAAAGTATTTTTTTTTAAAAGCTTGTGTTGTAAACCATTTTGTCTTTGGTCAGTATCTCTTCAGTTGGAAAAGAGATAAAACATTGATTGGCTAAGATGATTTATTATCTCAGTTTTGTGATTATGGAAACTTTTAAAATAAAACTCCCCTTAGAAATGACTTTATTTATTTTTTATTTTAACCTAGTTCCTATTTATTTTTTCTTTGTGAATAGCTTATTTAAACAGATTTTGCTGATACTGTTATAATTTCTTTTAGTCTTTCCAGTCCTACATTTTGTTCTAATTTGATGTTCATTTGGAGCCTACTTTAATTAGTGATCTGCTTGCAAAAATAGTTTAGTAGAAAATGACTCTTTTATCAGCAACTGGTCAAAATTGTGTCTGTTAAAATATAGTCAATTCTGTTTTTGTGACTTTTGGTGCCTGCCATGTCCTGCACCTTCCAACTATGCTCTGGAAGAATATAGTCATGATATGTCTACATGAAGCTTCTGAGTAATGGAGACATTTTTGGTCTCTTTCATTTGTTAAATTTAAACTATTCTTCTCAATATTTTGTTTCTATCAGACCCAATGCTCACCACAGATTTATTGTAATCATATAACAATGTATATATTAACTTGATTTTGAATAGATTATCTGATTTGACATAGAATTTCTCTACATTCTGCAGTCAATGCTTAAGTTTAAAACTCAGTTCCCTTCTCAGTCCTCTCCTTACCTAAACCCATCATGAGGACTGCAAAGAGAAATGACCAAATATCGCACTGACAGATTTTCTTCTGTTGCCATTGGTGCTTGATAAGGCCAACTTTATGATTTTTTTTTTTGGTGGAGTGGGGAGGAGAAAGGGTGCTGCTTGTAAATAATTTATTGAATAGAAAATTAAATAAGCCATTGAATTTAAATAGGGACATTTGATTTAAAAGGGATAACATTCATTTGAAATGAGAGAAGGGTTTGTTTATACTTAGACTTCATTAATTCAAAAATGGCCATAAATTCAGTGTGTAAATCCTGGCATTTAAGAGTTGAGATGAGCTAGAATTTGATTAAATTTATTTGTAATGAACATGGATATGAAAGTGAGTTAGTCTGGAATTTGGAGTCATTTGGTCAAGTGTTAGATTTTTAAAAAAATGTTGATTCATTAAACAAGCAAAAATTATGACTAGGTATTCAAATGTATAAGCGAAATATTGATTAGTCCAAGGGTTTTGAATTTCATGTCAAAAATTGATTGCTGTTTAGAGTTATTTAACTTTAGTAGTTAAAGATGACAAGTCAAAATAAAATGCATACATACATTACAACTATTTTCTGATATAGTGGAGAGCACACAGAACAATTAGATCTTGGCATATACTCAGATCCCAGGATTTACCAGTACTGACATTTTGTCATTCACCCTACGCCAGTCCATCTCCCTCCCACATTTTCCCCCTCATGAGGTAGTGGCACTAAGTTCTGTATCTCTAGAGATTATTTTACTCTCTGTATTGTCCACCCTCCCTCAATAATTTAACAACTCAGTTTTGGTATCCTGCCCTTGAATTGGTTTATCTTGATTACTTGAAGTGAGTAAATGAGTGAAAATTCACAAGCCATTTTATCAAGAAAGGCCAGACCATTTCACATCCAGTTCAACAATCCAGCAACACACAGAATAGGCACATTTCTATTTTCCACAACTCTGCCATTTCCAAATTTTTCTCTTACTCTCTAAACAAAATGACTATTACTATTGCTACTAAAACTTGTCCATCAATCTATTTCCCTAAGATTCCACTCATAACCCCTTTCCTCTCCTAGATTGAAACTCACTTTCCTGGATACTGTTCCTCAGTAAAATCATATGCCCTATTAGAATGGTGTGCTCTGTGTGCATGGGGACCCTCTCTCTCTTGTTGACTTGCATTTTTGTGTCCACAGTGCCTGTCACACATTGTCTCACTGTATTTGCATTTTTGTGTCCACAGTGCCTGTCACACATTGTCTCACTGTATATCTACCTGGCTAGCTAGCTATAGAGAGAGACTTAGGATTTGGGAAATATCAAATGTAATATGGTATAAACTAATCTATGTTGTAATAAGCCTATACCAGAATAAAGCCCTGATGAAATTCAGCAGAAGAATTTGAAATAGAGATAGTCATGAAATCACAAGACCGTAAATCTAGAGCTTGAAGGGGATGAAAAGGAGCCCATCTCATCTTCCTGCCTTCCTCAACATTTAATAGATGAGGAAATTTAGGCCCAGGGAGCTTCTGTGACTTACCCAATGTCATACAGTCAGTCAGAGAAACAATTTGTACCCAAGACTTCAGTTTCCAGAGGCATTGCTCTTTTAACTATATCTTACATAGAATTTTTTTTTTCTTTTTCTACTCCCACCCCATTTTTCTTGGTTGCAAAAAATGCCAGAACCTACTTAGGTAATAAATCACCTAATCAGGTGACACATATGCTGTTCATGAAACCTGCATTTGTCATAAAAACTTGCCTCTTTAGGTCTTTTGGTATTATCCTTGCAAGAATATTGGGGTTAATATGTCTTGCCTACAGACCATAAGTGGCACAGTGGATAAAGTTAGGCCTGGAGTCAAGAAGACCAGAGTTTGGCCTCAGATACTTATTAAACTGTGTGGCCCTGGGCAAGTCACTTAACCTCTATTTGCCTTAGTTTCTTCAACTCTGAAATGGATTAATAGCAGCTCCTACCTTGCAGCATTGTTGTGAAGATCAAATGAGATAATATCGGTAAAGTGCTTAGCACAGTGCCTGGAATATATTAGGTGCTTAATAAATGTTTATTCTTTTCCCTTTCTACACGTTTAAGTGTGGACAAGGTATGATTTGAAGGATGTGTGTCAAGAGATAGCAAATATCTCAGACATGACATCACTGAATCACAATAGCTTAGATATTCTTTCACACACATTGATAAATAGAACAAACTGAACTTTTAAAAGTAGTATTTTTGATAACTACAGTCATCAGCACTTCATAACTCTAGTGGATGATTTCTCAGCACTTGGCTTATAGAGGACAGATTATGATGCTATTACTTTATGAATACTTTTGAATAAAATGAATTGCTCATGGAGAAATGTTTATTTTGGTTTTAGGGAGCTTAGGCTTGGGTAATTATTTTGAGAAATTTGTGAATATCAACAAGAAAACATTTCCTTTAGGCTCATTTGCAAACAACTTAAGTTGTGTGCCTATGATAATCAAGATAAAAACTGAAGTACATGATGAATTTAAGAATACAGCCAAAAAAAAAAATCAAAGAATATTCAGTGCCCTCTAATGGAAAGAGTATCTGCTCTGTGTGGAAACAGGTTATAGTCCTGGGTTGGTCCCTGGGTGTGTGATTAGAATATGATTACTTTATATTATTCAGTTCTTCATACATATATATTGGTTAAAATATAATGCATCATTTTATTTAAATCAGTGTATATGCCCTTAATAACTAAACTTATAAAACAAACCCACTGCAATATAGCACAGAGCAGGTGAGCACATTCTTATAAGTTTAATATGAAATTAAAATGAAAAATACTTAGAGGAAATAGTAAAATTGAATGTGAGATTTTATAATATTCCATTCTACTAAAAGCAGCTATGATAAAATTACTCTGGAATATTGCTATCATTGCTTTCATGGGGCAGCTAGGTGGCACAGTGGATAGAATGCCAGGCCTGGAGTCAGGAAGACATGAGTTCAAATTTAGCCCCAGACACTTAGTAACTGTGTGTCCCTGAGCAAGTCACTTAACCCTATTGCCTCAGTTTCCTCATCTATAAAATGAGCTGGAAAAGGAAATGGCAAACCATTCTAGTATTTATTTTTGCCAAGAAAACCTCAAATGGTGTCATGAAGAGTTGGACATGACTGAAACAACGGAATAACAAGTCCTATCATAGTATTCATACTAGTTTGTTATTTGGAATAAATTTGCTCCATTTTAATAAAGGTATCTTGTGATAAGTTTCCCTTATAATAAGTTACCTTGAGTAAGTCTATATCTAAACCCAGTTGGATGGGATCTAAGATGGAGCCAGCTTATTCCAAATGAGAACTCATAGATTCTGTCTCCTCAGAGGTCTTCAAAAAGAGAGTGGATAATGACTTGTCAGATATTTTATAGTTGAGAATTCTCTTATGTCTGAGTGAGATTTGATGAGGTGCCTTTCAGTTTTCAGATGCTGTGACTGTATCTTCTATGTTAATCTCTTGCAAGTTTAGCAGAATGCTAGGTGATCAGGAGGTATTTGGTATTGCTTTTGACTTGATAAATTAGATAGAATTTACTATGTGCAAGGTCCTGTGTCAAGCACTTTTTACAAATATTATCTTTAATTGATCTCACAACAACCCTACAAAGAAAGTGCTATTATCCCATTTTACAGCTGACAAAACTTAGGCAAAAAGAGGTCAGGTGACTTTCACATGGTCAGATAGCTAGCAAATGTCTGAGGTCAGATTAAAATTCAGGTCTTCTTGACGCTAGGCCCAGTGTTTTATGCAGTGAGCCATTATTATAACTTTGAGTGGCAGAATGGATGTGTTACTATTCTTACCTGTTTATGAGAATTCTCTATCTTGGATGCTCAAGTCCTGAATATGTTTAAGGATGGTGCAATTGATGATTGTCACATAGTCTTCAACCATTCTTCTAGATTTTCTTATATTTTGTTCATATCAGTACAACACTTGGACTGGTCCCCTCCTTGATTTCCTTCATTTTTACTATACAATGGGTCCAAGTCCTTTTGTAATCAAATTTTTTTTCAAAAATATTCATTTTGCCATTGAAAGTTTTTTTTAATTGGCACTTACTTGTTTTTTCTTCCTTCCCTTCTTCTCCTGCAAGCAGTGAGAAAAAGAAAAAGAAAACCTTTGTGGCAAATATTCATGGTCAGTGACACAAAAAACACACAAACAAAAATGCCAAAAAACTCCACATTGGCTCTATGCAAAATTCGATTTCATTCTTCATTCTGACCTCTCGGTCAGGACCTGGGTACACTCTTCATCATTAATCCTCTTGACCTATTATTGCTCACTGACGCGATGCAAATTCAAAAATCTTTCAAATTTGTTTGGTTCTATAACTTTCTGGTTATCGTATAAATGGTTCTTGAAGTTCTGCTAATTCTACTGCATCATTTTTTACAAATCTTCCTAGGATTCTCTGAAACTGTCCCTTTCTTCATTTCTTAAGGAGTATTCCATTCCATTCCCATCCTATAATTGGATTAGCCGTTCATCATTTGATAGGCACCTCTTTAGTTTTCCATTCTTTGCCACCGCAAAAAGAACTTCTATAAATGTGTTTGCACTTGTGAATCCTTATCTTCTTTCTTAGATGTCCTTTGAATATACACCTAAGAAATAATATCACTTGGTCAAAGGATATGCACAGTTTAGTAACTTTAGGAGCGGAGTTACCAGTTCCTTTCTAAAATGACTGGACCACCCTTATCCTACTTTTGCAATGTCTTCTAAATATTGTATTTCTTCAAGTATTTGGTACAAAACTATTCATATAATAGGCACTTGATTAGTATTTGCTGGGTTAATAATAATAATAAATCATAATATATAATTAATATATTTTTATATTATATCATTATACAATATTAAATATATTGTATTATATAATATTAATATATTAATAATAATATAATTAAATAATAAGTAAAAATGCTTGTTTAGTATTTATTTTTACATGGTTACTGATGTATTTTAATAATAAATATTTTAAATGTTGCTCAATTCATTCAACAATCATTTATTAAATGACCATTGTATGCATATCACTGTGCTATACACTAGGGAAGGCATGAAATGAAAGGAGACATAGTCTTGGCCCTCTTTCAGCTTACAGTCTAGTACATGAATAAGACAGAAACACAGAAAGCAGAAGACACATTACATGATAAGGGCACTGAAGGGCAAATCAAAGTATTCTATAATATTCAAGGAAGAAGGAATTTACAAGTACAGATTTCAGTTTTATAGTACTATATAAACAAAATATGGAGAAATTGACAAACAGACCATAATACCCCCTTAAAAAGAGAATTACCTATGCATTTACTTATTTACATTTTTCAAAAATCTTGGAACTATGAATAATGGTATTTTTGATATGTCATTATTAGACATTCTCATACATGTGAAACTGTTAAATAACTGATTATTGGTTTTGGGGAGCAGTATAAGGCTATGACCCAAATAAATTGTTATTGATTTTCTTACTACTCTTTAGCATTTCTATGTAATTTCAAGGACAAGTTTTAAAAACATTAAATATTGATTCACTTATTAATACCTACAAATAAATACATTTTAAAACATAGGGAAATGAATGGTAGATTGAAATATGACAATTGTATCTGCAAGAGATAGCTAAAATAGTCTTTAAAACTGATGACATAAAACTTGGTTTTCTAAGGAAAAGAAAATAGGAAAATGGTTTCCACTTCATTGCTCCGTCTCTTCCTGTTTGATACAAATTGGATGTAAATTAGTGAACTGGCTGTAAACACAATTTGAGTGGTGACTAAAATTGATGGTCTACCTTTTAGGTTCCATGAAATTGTTTTGCTTGCCTGATAAAATGGTAATAAGGGATATAAAGAGATTGCTTTAACATGTCTAGTGAATTATTTACATGAAGAATGGCTCTGCCTTAAGAGGCTGTGCTCTAAATGCTAACATTTATGTTCACAATGTCTGTGTATTCATATCTTGGCTATGACTGTTAGTTGATTCGGCAGACTTAATGGATTCTTTAGAGAAAATTGTTGTGGAAGAAAAATATTAACTTATCCTCAATAAGTGACTGAGGGAGGCCATTAAAAATATTAAAAATCTTGGTGTACTGTTTCTGTCTTATCTTAATATTTTCTTGATCCCAATATTCTTACTCATTTGTCATTGCTAGGTCAGATCTCATAATAATAGGGGCATGAATGACATATCCTGAATATTTTTCAAAGTAAATATTTATGTTTTGATTAAAAAAAAAACTACCTGAAATGATGGGGATGCAGAATAGCCACTATTCAGGGGTAATTCTATTTTGTGGATGAAATATTATGAATGTAAGCATAAATTTGATATTTTTGTAATTAAACTTGGTTCAAGAGCTGACACTGATCACTGTTTCAGAAGAATATATTTTTAAAATGCCCTACGTGTATTTAATGATACTGCAAAGAATATCATACATTCTGAAGTCAAGTATCATTGAGTGATGAATGTTGTTCAGCCATTTCATTTGTGTCTGACTCTTCATGACTCCATAGGGGGTTTTCTTGACAAAGGTGTGGGAATGGTTTGCCATTTCTTTCTCCAGTGGTTTAAAGCAAACAGAAGTTAAATGACTTGCCCAGGGTCACAAGCTAGTAAGTGTGTGAGGTCTTACTGACTCAAGGTCCAGAGTTTTATCCACTGAGCCACCTAGGTACCCACAGTAGAGGATAGAATACTGTAATTAAGATCAGGAGGATCTAGTCTCAAATTCCATATCACAAACTGTGTGGTATTGGACATGTTACTAAACTTCCTTAGGACCTCAGTCAGTATCCTTATCTGGAATATGGGAAGGTGTGGATTGATGATCTCTAGGGTTCCTTACATCTCTATATCTGTGAAACTATTATCCTATGAATCTTGTAAATGGTTCATTTAAAGTTATGTCATGCTTCTGTGAGAAGCAGGCTAGCATAGTGGAGAAAAACAAACTGTTCTGGGAGGAAGGAAAATCTGAATTCAAGTCATTATCTAACATATAAGTTGTGTGAACAATTAGTCATTTAAGACTCATTTCAGATATGTATCCAAGACTATGAGTTACAGGCCAACTGCTGTTCTGCATCTTCAGGAGATGCCACATTAAAATAATAAATTATGGAAACAGATTTAGCAATGGAAAGGGCCATATTGATTGCTCAGCTCAATGCTGCAAACCCATTTTACAAATTAGAAAACTGGAGCCCAGGAAGGTTAAGAGATAAATCCAGTGTTGTATAGGTATTAAGTGGCAGAGTTGGCATTTGAACACAGATTCTGACTGCATATTCACCATTCTATTATGTATTTTAAAAAAAAGTTCTAAATTCAGGGTCCATTAAAGGCTCATCCTTGACTTACTCGTTCTCTTTACTGTCGATCACCTTCTTCTCCTTGATACTCTCTTCACCCTAGATTTTTATGATTTTATTCTCCCTTGGTTTTCCTGCTACCCATGTGATTGCCCCTTCTCATTCTCCTTGGTAGTGTCTTCAGTCAAGTTACATCTGCTAACAGCGTGTATGTCACAGGACTCTGTCTTGGGTATTCTTTTCTTCCTTTATTCTTTCACTTGGTGATGTCATTAGCTCCCATGGATTCAGTGATCATTTCTGTACTAATAATTCTCAAATCGACTTATTGAGGCCTAACCTCTCTGCTGACCTTCGATTTTGTGTCTCCAAATGCCTATTAGACATCCTGAACTGAATGTTCAGTTGGCATCTTAATCTCAACACATCCAAAATTAAAACTATTATCTCCCTCCTCACCCAAACCTCCTGTCTTTCAAGCATCCTCGTAACTTTTTTTTGTTTGTTTTTTGGAGAGCAATTGGGGGTGAGTGACTTGCCCAAGGTCACATGGCTAATTTTTGTGTTAAGTGTCTGAGGGCAGATTTGAACTCGGGTCTTCCTGACTCCAGGGCCAGTTCTGTATTTACTGCCCCACCTAGCGGCCCCAATCCCTATAATTTTTAAAGGTATCACCATCCTCTCAAACCCCTTGGTTCACAATCTGGGTGTCATCTTTGATTTCTCACTTTCTTTCACACCTCTTAGTCAATCTGTTGCCAAGGCCTGTTGATTTTATCTTCATAACACTTGTTGCATGTGACCTTTTCTCTACTCAGATGTGTGCAGCTACCTTGTGCAGGCCCACATCACCTCATGCCTGGACTATTAAAATAGAGCCTGCCTCAAATTGCTCCTCACTCTGTTCCATTCTCCACTCAGCTGTCAAAGGGATCTTTCTAAAGCAACAGGTTTCAACCCGTCACACCCTTATTCCGTGAATTGCAGTGGTTCCTTATCTTTAGAATAAAAATATATAAGGCTTTTTTTTTCCTTTCAAAGTTCTTGATTACCTTCTCCCCACCACCACCTTCCTGGTTTTATACTTGATACCTTACACTCAACTCAGTAATCTAGTGACATTGGCCCCCATGCTATACCTTGAACAAGATACTCTTCTCACCAGGTTTCAGGGATCCTCCCTGCTTTCCCTCTCCCCACCTCCCATGCCTGGAATCATCTCCCTCCTCATTTCTGCCTCCTGGGACTTCTGAGAGGTCCCAGCTAAAATCTCATCATCCACAAGCAGCTTTTCTCAACTTCTCTTGATTCTGGTGATTTCCTTCTGGTGATTTTTTCCATTTATCCTGAATATAGCTTGTATGTACATAGTTATTTGCATCTTGTCTCCTTCTTTAGATGATGAGCCCCTTGAGGGGGAAAGACTGTCCTTTTTACCTTTCTTTATATCTCTGTACTTTGTATCTACAATGCTTATCAAGATGCCTGACACAGAGTAGGCCCTTAATAAAAGTTTAGTGACGTGCTATGTGTATCTTCTGTGCTTACTAAATAATTGTTGCTTAGTCATTTTTCAGTTGCATCTGACTTTTCATGGTCCCGTTTGGGGTTTTCTTGCCAACAAAACTGGAGTGGTTTGCCATTTCCTTCTCCAGCTCATTTTATAGATGAGGAAACTGAGGTAAACAGGGTTAAGTTACCTGCCCAGGGTCACATAGCTAGTAAGTGTGTATTGAAGACAGATTTGAACTCAGGAAGAGGGGGTCTTCTGATTCCAGGCCTGGTGCTTTTAAAATATTGCACTTTAAAAATAGAAAAATAACATTTGATATAGATCCACAAATAACAGGCAAATTTTGTTTTCCTGCGCTTAATGTCATTTTTCAATTATACTGAGGCTAAACTTATTATAATTGTACATTACACATCCTTTCCATGACATGTTCTAAAATAGAGATTGTTCAAAAGCTTTAGTATGATTTTAGTATGTAATCAGATCTTTCTCTTGACTTTCTACCTTTCTCCTGTCAAAGGGAAAGGGGGAAAAAGGTCATTTTAAATGAATTAATTGTACCTGATTTTACATAATCTGAAATATCAGTAAGTTCTCTTTCATTGGCCTTTTTAAAAGTATTGTCTGTAATAACTTTATCACTCATCTTCGTGTAATTTTATTTTATCTTACCTTTACTAGTAGATTTGAACAAGGCACTCTATGCATACTTAGAATATGATGTTATTCTCTTATAGATAAACAGTGTTCTTTTGCCAAAAGCAAAATAGAGCATTATTTTGTTGGGCATTTTTTAAATTTAAGAATTAAATGACACTTAATGCCATTAAGAAAATTTTCATACCATTAATATTTTTTTCCCTCTAGCAGAATGTCCCAGGTGCTTCTTAGAATATATATATATTATGTGTCATTCTTTTAACAAACATTCAGTTTATGAGGTTTTCTAGAACAGAATAGAGTATCTGAAGTAGTAAGTAAATATGAAATAATTTTCTAAGCATGAGCTCAGCTGTGGAACACAGCATCTCCAACTGGAAACTAAGAACACCAACATAAATAGATTACATTATATTGTAGGCGCTGACTGGGAAATTAAACACTGAATAAATTCATGCTACCAATGAAAAAATTCTCCTAAAGCTTGTTCATTTTTTTAAAGCCCAGATAATAAATTAAAACTCAAGAAAAACAATCTGATATCATATCAAAATTACAGTCAAATTCCACTTTGACAAAATAACTTGTGAGTTACTGAAGGTTCCTATCAGAGCTTCTTTTCCAAGACTAAGATTTCACTCACTGGGAAGTAGCATCTGCTGCTATCATAAACTTGGTTAGGAATATAGTCTTGTGTGGTTCCCTGCCTGAGAGTATCCTTCCTTGGGGAAGTGCATGGACTATCATTTGAAATCTCCATGTTGCCAAAGGCAGTGAGTTTAGAGGCACCTGTGTTTTTTGGCAAAGCGCCTCATAGTGTGAGTGTTGCCAATGATTTAAATCCCCCTGAATTTCTATACTAGAAAAATGAAGTGACATGTTTCACTTGAGTCACTTTGTTTTACCAATATAGAAGTGACTTTATTATTATGATTTGCAACATACATATCTATATGTCACAAAATATTTTTTTCCTGAATTGATGGAAAGACAGGAGAAGAATGATCTACTTACTAAAGAATTCTAAGCCTTGTGTATTTACCCTTTAAAATATGAACTGAGTTTAGTATCTTGAGATAAGCATTTGAAATATCCAAGAGTAAACAGGAATTTTTGCATGAAAAAATTGGCATATTTTTTCCTTAGGCTAATTCATTTTAGATAGCAATACGTTGTACAGTGTTGACAATGAGTAGTGTTGTTTAACCTTATCTTATATCTATAATGAGATATAATTTTATGTGTTCACTACACTGAGAAAATCACAACATATGTTTATAACAGGTGTTGTTTTTGAAAGAGTAGTAGAGAATGGAATTTGATAGATATGAAAAACTAGGGTTAAACTTGACATTAAAACTGCATTTAATAAAAAAGGTCTAGCCTCCCTCCCCATTTAGTACTTCCTTTTCCCATTGCATCTCCCAGATACCAATGCATAATCAATCATAATATTTCTAATCCTTTAAAACACTACAAAATATTTAGAAAATTAAACCCCCCAAATCACTTTTTGCTCTTATATAGTGTTCATTTTTGACATCTTATCATTCTATCAAGGTGTATTTTCCTTAAGCATTTAATATCTCACACTAGAGGTGTGAAAAACGAGGGAAATGATTGAACTTTATTTGCCAGCCAGCTTCTGGGCCATATGCTATAGGGGGTTTATATTCTGTGTTCAAAGAAGGAGCTCCCTATGGTAAGGGGATATATATATACATATATATAATCCACAGATTATTCATCTATTTATTCACTTCATTTGTATTCACTTCTGATCATAATGAGCATAGTGAGAAAATAGAGGTTATAGTTCATATAGGGGCAGAGCCTCTGTTGTAATTTTAACAGGAGTCTTAGTGAACAGTCAAATTACCACTGACATGGGCTTGTATGTGTTTCAGGAACCCCAATAACCAGAGTCCCTGGGTGGGCAGTCTGGAATGAATTCACGGGACCCAAGCATTCTCTGAGTCAAGGTGGTAAAAGTTTATTGTGATGCTTTACAGTAGGCAGGAGGTCTTAAAGAACCTGCAACCTTAAAGGGATAGTAGAGTTAAAGTTTTTATATGATAAACTATAGAGTTACATGTACCAGATATGCTAACTAGATGAGTAAGGGTGGGATTAGGGAGGAGTTAAGGAGTGGTCATTTCTTAAAGGAACATACACTTTTAATGTCTTCTGCGCAGGCTTATTGCCCAGAATTCACTGGGAAATAGCTCAACATGGTGGGGGAGGGCGGGCGCTGCATGGAGGTGTGGTTTTGGGCTTGAGACGTCACTAAGTCAGCTAAAGATCAGGGATGAATGGAAAGTGCCCAGTCTGCTACCCATCAATGTCATGTTTGACAAGATGGATGTTGGGAACCCAGGCTAACAAGGGATTCAAGATGTGTATAATGGGCTAGGGAGTATAGATAGTCTAGTGAAGGATTCATAGGTACATCTGGTTATTATACTAAGGGGAGATAAATATTTTCTGAGGCCTGATCATGAATGGTTTCCAGGCAGAGTACTGGGAGTGGGGCAGGGGCAGAGATGATGCTCTGAGGTTGAGGAGATTTGAGGCTAGGGAGAAATGTGATTTTACAAACTGAGGCCTGAGTTCAGGCACCCAAGTACTCCATCACCATGATTACCCTTCTAATGTAAGGTACTTTGTCCATACCAATGAAGACTGTAAACATTATTGCTGTCTCCCTGTGCCAATGACTTGTTTTAATATGCCATGATATAAAGTCCATCTTAAATCCATTGTCAATAGTGTTGTTATTCAGTAATCCAGCCACATAAACTGTGTCTAGAATAAACATGATGCTTTATACTTCTAAAACATAATACTGTGTCCAAATGCTATTTCACTGGCATTTCACTGACATTGTGAAATTGATTGTATAAAAACCATTATTCCTTTTTTAAAGATAAGAGGAAACAAATAGAATATAAGCTCTTCTTAGTGCAAAATAAGTTACTTGAGGGCAGAAACTATGCTTTCTGCTTTTGTTTCTAGCATCTACTACAGTGCCTTGTACAAAGTAGACTCTTAATGTTTGTTAAATTAATTTGAATTGAGGCTGAGTGAACAAAGGCGATTCTACCAAAGTCCTAATTGCTAAGTGGTAGAGCCGGGGCAGAACTGTGACTATAGGAGGATTATCAGGGCTTTTTCTCAGGATGCTGAGCATCTGGCAAAGCAGGTTTTTAGAGACCTCTATATCCATACTTCACTTTTCTCTGCCGGCCTAGAAAACCATGTATGATTCTCCATCCTCATTCTGAGATTTGGGACCCCATCTTCCTGGCAGTTCTCTCCGTGGTTTTTCCATCTTCCCAAAGCTCCACAGAGGATCAGGCCAGACTTTCTGGAGGGAAAAACCACATTTTCTCCCAGAATGACTGCATCTGTGGTTGAACTGTCCATAACCCTGGTATTCCCCATCTGATTGCCCTTAGTACTATCACTTATCCCCCCCGCAACCTATATCCACCTTTCTCTCCCAGTTGAAAGAATTCTTAGTTAACTGTTCTATGAAGTACAGCACCCTTTCCATTCTGATGTCAATAGTGCAATAAAAGTACAACTTGACATCTAATAATAATGGTTAACATTTACATAGTGTCTATTATGCGTCAGCCACTGTGCTAAGCACTTCACAGATATCTCATTTGATCCTCACAACAATCCTGTGAGGTAGATGTTATTATTATCCACATTTTATATTTGAGAAAACTTAATCAGACAATGGTTGAATGACTTGCCCAGGATCATTCATCTAGTCAATGTCTGAGACTAGATGCGAACTCAGGTTTTTCTGACCCTAGGCCAGCACTATTCATGGCAGTGCCTAGATTTCTAGCTATATTAAGAAGTGCTTCATAAGACTGCTTAATATTTATTATTTTAAAACCTAGAACTTAATTTTACTGGGAATGGCAAAAAATATATCAAAATGAAGATTTTTTTTTCCCCCATTGTTTATGTGGGGATATTCGGATCTGTCTGTGGGTTAAATTCTTCAAAATAACTTTTTTTTTTTTACCATCATATGTTTAGAGCTAGGAAGGAAATCTCATTTTACAGAAGAAGAAACTGGAAATCAGAATATTAAGTGACTCATAATTAACAAGTGGCAAAGTTATGCTTAAAATCCAAGTTTTCTTATTCTGGATCTAATGAAATCAAATAAAAATATTTAGAAAGCATTTAGCACAGTGGCTGGCACATAGTAAACCCTTAGTACTTGCTTGTTCCCTTCCCCCATTTTTCTCTCCCCAAATTAAACATTCTTTCCTCTGCAGCAGATTGCTAACATTTTGCAGCAGAACTGTGCTGGAATCTTGGTCTCTGGGCTCCCACTCCCATAGTCTTTCCAATGTTGCCATTCTTTTACTGACATGAGAGAGGGACAAACAATTTCATTCAGGAAACTGGTTGTACCCTCCAAAACAGAATATCAAAATGTGTGCTTTGAAACAATTTGTTTTATAGTAGTGAGGTAAGGATGCCAGACCCAGCTGCTGCCATTGGCCATCAATGCACCACATCTCTTCACGTCATTATTTTGCTTTGTCAAATACTTTCTCTAACTCCATGTGGTTAAACAGTGCAAAAACCATGGGACTGGAGGCAGAGGAAATACTGTGTGTTGTGGATCCACTTGTTCTTGGCAGTTGGGAGTTATACTCATATTTATACCATCACCCAGTCAACATTTATTAAGTGCTTTCTATGAGCTTGGCACCATAGCACCTGGCAGGTTCCCTGTAACGAAAGGAATGACTCACATTTGTAAAATATGCTTCTGTTTCCAAAACATTTCCTTCCAACAACCCTGTGAAATAGGTAGTGTATAGTTATCCACACTCTATAGATGAAGAAACTGAGCCTCACAGGGGTTAAGTGATATGTCCCCTGCAAGTAAGTAATAGGAAATGGGAGAGCCCACCCTTGAATTTAGTTTGGGTCTGAGAATTTTCGATTCTGGAATTAAGCTGCAAAAATTTTCTGATGAGGATGTTGTATTTTTTACGCCCCTAGAAAATGTGCTAATGGAGCTTGTGTTTGTACATGGAGAGACAAGAGTGAGGAAAAACAAAGAAGGAATATTTGCATTGGATGTACTTTATTTTGTGACATAGTTTTAAATTATAAATGTAACTAAAGCACATAGCAGTTTAAATATTTAATTCAATCCAGAGCTAATTCAAATTACCTTTACCCAGAAATTGCTGAATAATGTCATTTAAAAACCATTAAAACAAAAACTCTGAGTAATCAGAATGTATACAAATATTAGAAACTATGAATCTCACTTAAAGTTATGAAAAAGCAAGGTTAAAAAGATTTTTATATGTGTGTGCTCAATTAGAGAACCATATCTATACCCACTTTTTAAAATTGAAGAATTTCTTCTAAAGGCATGGGATTTATACTCTCATTTAAAAAAATGTCTATAATCTTATTTAAAACTAGCAACTTTCATTTAATTCATTATATCCTTCATACAATGGGACAGCTAAGAGGCATAGTAGATAGACTGCCGAGGCCTAGAGTCAGGAAGACTTATCTTCTTGAGTTCAAATCTGTTACTAGCTGTGTAAACACTTAATAGTGTTTACATTTACTGTGTAAACACTCACTAACTGTGTGACCCTGGGCAAGTCACTTAACCCCATTTGCCTCAGTTCCTCATCTGTAAAGTGAGCTGGAGAAGGAAATGGCAAACCGTGTCAGTATCTCTGCCAAGAAAACCTCAAATGGGGTCACAAAGAGTCACACATGACTGAAAAATGACTTAATAACAATAACAGTCCTTTACATAGAGAGGCAATATTGTACTGGATAGAGAGATTTTCTGGAATCTGAGAAAAACCTGGGTTCAAGCCTTGAAGGTGACATACAGTGATCCTTGGCAAGTCACTTTGCCACTTAGTGATCTAGGCTAGAAGTGTCAAAAATGTAAGGCCACAAGCAGCTCCTAATTGTGGCCTGATCCAGATTAAGATATAGTTCCTTTCTGATTTTAATGTGTTTGTATATTAATAAAGAAGTGCATAAACACATAGTTTTCTAAGCAAATATGTGGCCTAAAGAGATTTTTATATCTATTTTAGCGAACTCATTTCTATTTGAGTTTGACACTACTGCAGGAAGTTATGAACTGTCTAAAACTAAGTCTCAGAAAATGTGCCAACATGAACTGCTAGAGCAGCAGTTCTCAACCTGTAGGTTATGTTCAATTTGTAACAATGAAAATACATCCTGCATATCAGATATTTACATTACATTTTGTAACAGTAGTAAAATTACAGTTATGAAGTAGCAACTAAAATAATTTTATGGTTGGGGGTCACCACAGCATGAGGAACTGTATTAAAGAGTCATGGCATTAGGAAGGTTGAGAACCACTGTGCTAGAGGAAGTTTTCCCACTAAGGATGTTTGTATACCAACAAAATCATAGGTCCAGTCCCTATCTCTGTTCTCCATTTACTTAGATGCTGTGTTTTTTTAAGACATTTCTTCCTTCCTCTGCTATCTCTCCACTGCCACCTCTTCTCTGTGTTTCTGTCTCTCTCTCTCTCTCTCTTTCTGTTATTTTATCTGTGTCTTTAATTCCCTGTGTTGCTCTCTTTGCTGTCTCTCCTTGGTTCTCATTCTCTCTGTTTCTCTGTCTCTGTCTCTCTACCTATCTATTTCTGTTTCTCTCTCCTTTCCCTACCCCTCCCCTCTCTCTTTCTCTTCAAGGGGAGGTAGGGTAGACCGGGATCACTTGAAGTTGAATTGACTTGTCCAGTATTAAACAGCCTGTATGTTTCAGATCTGGTATTTGACATGGGTCCATAGACCTTCTACCTATCACGCCATGCTGTCATCCAAGTTTCATAAAAATAAGTGGCAAATTTTAAGGATTTAGGTTTATAATTCTGGGCAAAATTTCAGGCTTTTAAAAAATATTCATATTTTAGATAAAACTATCACCAAAAGAGCCACCTGAAATATTTTAAAATATATTTGCATTTAGTATTCAGTAACATATAGTTTATAAGCACTTATATTTCAGCAAAGCATTTATGTCTCATGTCTTCATGGATCAGATCGGGGAATCTGAGCTAAATGACAGTACTATTAGGTGAGGGGAGAAATGATGTGATCTTAGACCTTGTTTTCAGAAAGACACAGTTCCTACACAGAGATGCCATAGTAAATAGAATCCAGCACTTAAGAGTCAGGAAGACCTGAGTTCAAATTTGACCTCAGATACTTAATCTATATGAGCTTGGCAAGTTACTTAACTTCCATCTGCCTCAGTTTCTTTATCTGTAAAAATGAGAATAACCATCCCCACCATTTTCTAGGCTTGTCATAAGGATAAAATGAGAAAGTATTTAAAGTCCTTGCATAGTTTCTGGCACATAGTAGACTCTTAATAAATGTTTGTTTAAAAGGTTTTTTTGTTTCTTTTATTTTTAATGAGAGTGATGATATGGTGAGACTACATCTGAAATATTGCATTGAATTTTTGGTGTCAGATTTTCAGAATTTCATTGATCAAGCTGGTACATGTTCAGGAAAGCCTGATTAGGGAGGTTAAGAGGATTGGAAATAATGATATATACAGGGAGCTGTTAAAAAGAGATATTTGGAGGACAGTGGGGCAAAATGGATAGCTGTCTCCAAGTAATTAAAACAATTGCCACGTGGAAAAGAAATTAGACTAATTGTGCTTTGCCCTAGAAGCAAGAACTAGACATACTGGGTTGAAGTTTCTGAAAGACTGATGTAAATTCTGTGTAAGTAGAAACTTGGCAACAATTAGAATTGTCCCAAGGTGAAAAGCTATGTCTCTGAAAGTAGTTGGTTCTCCCTGCTTACAGGTTTTTTTGTACAGGGGCTGGTCTTTGATTAGAAAGGAAGCCCTTTTCAGATAGATTGTTTCCTTCTTTGCACTTGGTTTCCCAGAACCAACAGTTGTCTTAACCATTATTGTAACGGATTGTAAAGGTCACTGATTACTTCTTTTTTTTTTTTTTGATATGAGATTCTTTATTAAATTTTTTTTGAGTTACATCTTTTCTCCCCGTCTTTCCCCCGCCCACCACCCCAAAACAGCCATCCCAGTATTTCCCCCCGCCCCTATTCTATTCTCTCCTATGTCACTTTTTGGTAGGGCAGGATGGATCTCCCAACTG
>CM053580.1:169519528-169612957 GCA_028627135.1 Pseudochirops cupreus | reverse complement strand
AAAAAAAAAAATCCATCTCTGTTGTGAAGCACAGTTTAATTGAATTTGTATCTATTTTCCATCCAAGTTTCCATATTGAAATATATTTCCATAAAAAGGAATATTATGGGTGGAATGGAAGGAGAAGAGATATATGGTACAAGAATGGGATATTAGCAGGATGGGTAAGAGGAGTAGAATTCAATCATTAAGTTGTAAGAAGAGAGATCTGATTTTAGAATTATGGTAAAGGGTAAAGTAACATCAACTAGAGGGTTAATTAATCCAATGGTCAAAATGAAGGACAATTCAAAGTTAAAATTATCAGTTCTTTCCAAGGAAGTCACAGTCCATTTTGGAAGGATTTCAGGCATGAAGGACACAATCACATTAAATTTGAGATGACTAGGAATAACCTATTAAGGCATGTGAAGGACATAAGGTATGTGAAGATCAGGACTATTATATACAGGGAAAAAAAAATGGAAGAAAACATTATCCCTTTAATCCACACATTAAAGACCAATTGGCTAAAGAATGTTATCCTTATAATAACATGTAGTTGATGGGTAGCCCACTGAATTAGTCCACATATATACATTTATATTTGCATAGGGATTATAGCTAAACAGAAGATTAAATAGGAAAAAGATAATCCACTGACCTGAATTTAGGGGAATTGTGTATCATTTTCAATAATCTCTAATTGTATCTTAACATAACCAGATAAGCACTTCTCTCTTCTTCTCAGATGTTGCACCTCTAATTTCAATATTCTTTCTATTTTTATACAGGAGATGGGATGAAGGAAGAAAGTGATTGGCTAGATCTTTAGAAAAGAGATCAGTCACAATGCCTTCTAATAGCTAGAAATAAAAATGATTTGAAAAATTGCATAACCTGATTTGGTATACTTCATCAGTTAAAATACCTAAGATAATTCTGGATAAGTTTTATCTTAGAATTTTTACATTCTAACTATTTCCTTGTTGGATAAAGATAACTATGACATTATCATCACCTTTGATTGTTGACTCTAAGACCTGGATCCTGAATCAAGGTGTAGTCTAGTCTTGATTCAGGATCAAGGTCTTAGAGTCAACAATCAAAGGAGGAGGAAAGGAGGAAAAAAAATGGGACCTGGTTTATCTGCTTTCAAGTTATAAGCAAAATTACAGGAAGAGACTCATATATGTGTAGTTTAAAAGAACCACATCTCAGTAGTAAAGACTATATTCATTGTCTTCAGAACCCACATATCACATACTAATATAAATTACTGTTAGTAGTAAAAATAATGTCACATTCATATAACACTATAGAATTTACCAAGCAATTCACAAATATAACTTAAATCAAGGGAGAATTGGTGCAAGCAATTGAGTTCACAAACAGTACATCTTAATAGAATTCTTTCCAAGACTCTACACAGTAATACAAATTTAGTTACCTTAACAAAAATAATGTTACATGTATTACACACACATTTTAATGGCATTTTTATATAGTTAGCTAGGTTCATTGTTCCTACAGTTGGAAACTTCCCTGATGAAAAAAAAAGTAAAACTTTTAACAAAGATAAATCATTGAGTATATTTACTATTTAGTATTTTCTGTCACATCTTCATGAATTCACACACTTTAAAAAATTATGGCTAGGACAACGTGCTCTTTCAACCAGTAGAAACCCTCAAAGCTTCTACTCTTCTTCTTGTAGCATTCTTAAATTTAAATGTTTAAATGAAGAATCATGAATTCCATTCTCTGCTATTAGACAGTATTTTGCATGTGTTGAAAAAAGATCATTTATTTTATGTGATATAATTAAATCACAATTCAAATGTAATCAGCTAGAAATTCATTGAGATTGTTTAAAGGACTCAACTAAGACTATTCCTTTTGACTGAGAAAACTTGCTCCTCATCTGGAAAGTGAATAAATAGTCTCTTTTGGGCTATTGTTTGCATTTAATTAGAGATACAAGTCTCCATTTTACGAGTGTGATATCCTAAGTGATCTCAGTATTTCTAAATAATATATCTAGCCAATTATTTTTTAAAAAATTAAATTATACAGATAGGAAAGATATTCAGCAAGAGGAAAAAGAAAGAAAGAACATTTCAAGAAAAAAGAGAGGTGACAGGCTTGTTGTGGCTACCATTGGTTTTCTTTAAACAGTGTGGGATTTGGGGGTTGCTTTGTTTGTTTGTTTTTAAGATTTTCCAGAACAAAGACAGCAACTTTAAAAGGAATAAAAGAAAAGGAATCATATAATTTCTGTGTTGAAAGGGACTTCTGAGGCCATATGCTTTAAACTGATAAATGGAAAAAAAGATTCACATGTAGACAATGGAATTAAAGGGTTAGAAGTAAGATAGGAGAACTGGGAAGTCAAACAGGTACAACTGAAATATAAAATGAGAATAGTTTAATGCAATTCAATGAATATTTTAAGTGTTTTGTATGTGCTGTCCTAGGTATTATAGTTGCAAAGGGAAAAACAAAAAATAAAAAAAAAAGTCGCTGACATTAGGAAATATATTTTATTTTAAAGTTGCAAATATTTGATATACAGGATGCAATTAAGGTCACTGAAAGGGATGAAGGTATTTGGTATAGTAGACTAAAATAGAATATTGTGAGTGTAACAGAAGAAAAAGAGATATGGTATAGGGATGGGATGCTAGCAGGATAATAGAAAACTAGGTAAGAGAAACAGAATTCACTCATTAACATATGGGAAGAGAGATCAGATTTTAGAATTGTGGTAAAGGGAAGAGCGACATCAATTTGATATCAATGTGATGGTCAGAAAAAAGGACAATTTAAAATTAAAATTATCAGTTGGTTCCAAGGAAATCACAGTACGTTTTGGAAGGATTTTAAGCAGGAAGGATGAAATAACATTAAGTTTGAGATGGCTAGGAAGGATCTATTAAGGTTTGTGAGGGGTATAAAGTGTATGACTTTCCAGACAGGACTGTTCCAGACAGAAATAAAGTTAAGAAAACATTTATCCCCCTAACCCAGAAATTACTAATGGAAGTTGAGGAAGAATATTAGAGTGTCTAGGACAACGTGGTTATGAGGAAATTTAATTCCTTAACCTAGAAAGAATTAATTCACTATTTCATAATTTATAAATCAGAGAATGTTTTTAATTTTTCCCTTAGCTATACATTTCAGCAAATCTGTTTTCATTATTTTATCTCTGAGTAAATAAATTTTCTGATTTCTTAATTTACAGTTACATTCCAAATCACTGAATCTTCTCTATTTTTCAATGTCTTTTCCTTTTAGTTCAGATATGTTGTTGTTAAAAAAAATAAAAATAAAATTAAAAACCTGAACAGGAACCCTGACTTGATCTAGCCTTCACTCTGCCATTAACTAACTGTGATCTTAGTAAACTACTTTACCTCTTTGTGCCTCAGTTGCTACATGTAACAAAAATGTGCCCTATATAACTTATAGTGTTGTTATAAATTACACGTGAAAATACTTTAGAAAGTTTTTAGCCATTAAAATGGATACAGGGTCAAATGATGCAAATAAATAGTTCTCAAAAGAATTTGCTAACTACTAATCATATAAAAGCTGCTTAAAAACACAAATAAGAAGAGAAATTCAAATCAAATAAATTTTGCAACACTACCTTAGAATAAAGAAACTGGAAAAAAAATTTTAATGAAAACAATCAATTTTGAAGAAGTTGTCACAAGTCAGGCATACAAATTCACTGTTGGCATAGCTGTGAATTGGTCGAACCATTTCAGCAAGCCACTTGGAATTATGCAAAAAAAAAAAAAAGTGAATAAAATGTCCCCACCATTTTATGCAGAGATCCAAATGTTATGTATATACCCCAAAGGAGATCACAGACAAAAAGAAAGGTCACACATACAGCATAATATTTATAGCAGAAATTTCTGTGGTAGCAAAAAAAAAAGTGGCAATAAAGAAGATTGGGGAAGTAGTTGGCTAAATAAATTGTGGTACATGAATTTATAGGAATATCATATAAGAAATAGTAACTCTGAATGAAGGGCACAGGCAAATATAGAAAATTTTTTATGACCTGACCAGAGTATCACAAAATTATAGATTTAAAGTTAGACAAGACCTAAGAGATAATCTTGCCCTACTCCCTCATTTAAATGTGAGGAATCTGGGGCTCAGAATCTGAGGCTAAGAGAAGTTAAGTGACTAGCTTAAAGACACATAGGTTAAGTAAATGGCAAATCTTCAAATCATTAACAAATGCAATGGCACCACACTTCTGCCAAAGCAAATGTTTTCAAGTCACTAAGTATTTATTAAACACCCACTATGTACTAAGAAGAAAGATAGAGAGGAAGGCAGAAACCATTCTGCCCTGTTGGAAGGCATGAAAATGACTATTTACAAACAAAATACAGACATGGCAAATTGGAGATAATCTCAGACTGAAAAATGTAGCATTTAAAAACCAGGAAAGAAAAGGTGTCAGCAGATGATGGGATTTTGGCGGAGGAATGACATTAGTCGGGAGGTAGAGACAAAGAAGGAAAAGAAAAGGGGGAAAATCCTATGTGCTATATAATTATAATGACTGAATGTAACCCCCCTAAAAACAGATGGGAAAAGAAAATATACCTCCTTCCCTTCTTTGCAGAGGTGAGGAATTATAACATGGAATCACTGCATATATGTACTATTATAGTTGGTTGCCACATCAGCTTCTCTAAACAACTTCCCCCCCATCTCTTACTACATAGAAGGAATCTCTGGGTAAGAGAAAGGAAAGGAGATATTTGAAAATAAAGATAATGTCAAAACATATATATATTAAAGTATATTTGAAGTGCTAAGTATTAGATCAATTAATTTCGACATTCTGTTTATAATGGCTTGAAGCTTCCATTTACAAATAGAAAAAAAAAGAAAACTTAAGCAAAGAATGTTTTCCAACTGTACCAGAGGAGGAAAATGTATAGAAAGTGACTTTTTTTTAGTCAACATTGTCTGCTCAGTTAAATGTCATTGTTATTTTTTCCTTTAGATCTTTTAAATTATATACTAAACATGAAAATAGCCTTAATTATCCTGGATTTTGAAACTTATGATTATTGTTTTACCCAAAAATTATTTTCCTTATGAATATGTGATTTAAATTTCTTTATTGCATCCTTAAATGAGTTCTTCTTGTGTCTTGCAGCCAATTTCCTTTCCAGTAGAACATTTCCAATTTTATAATTATAATGAAAGGCAGTGAGAAAAGAGTATTCAACATATTAAAACCCACTTTACAGTCAACTTTTCAAGCATTCACCTATTTTATAAAGTGAGGTGATAACTACTTCTGAGCTGTGAGATTTTTAGGAAGAATGAGGACAAAAAATATTTAAAAGAAGTTACTGATTTTAGAGTCATAAGACATTGTTTCTAATTTTGGCTCTGACAAATAACTAGGCACATGAACCTGAGCAAATCACCAAAGTTCTGTGAACTTCCATTTCCTTACGTAAAGGTAGGAATAAATAAGGTATACTTATCCTATAGGAATGTTGTGATTAAAGTTTTGTGTAAACTATAAAATAATATAATGTGATGATAATGATGATTGTGGTTGTTATTCTTATTATGTGGATTAAATAATGTCCATCTATGCTAAATAATTGGAATATGGAGTATTCCAGTTGAGTGTGATAAATATGTATGATTATTTTTATTATATAGTGATTATCATTATAGTCAGAATATACTAAAACATACTCTACACTGAACTATTTTCAATGAAGCTTAATGTGTATTACTTGACTGAGAAAGCAACTCAGGAGCTTTTGCTATCTAAAAATCATCATTTAGAAAATTAATTATCATTGTAAAGAACTACTGATGAAGAAAATTAAGGTATTTGATGTGAATCCATATTGATCCCATGCCATATGATATATGGCATTCTTAAAAATAAATCTTTACAATAACCTATCACTTGTCCACTTCCTTTAAAGGCAAGGTTCAGAAGAAATCTTATAGATACAAGTTTTCTAGTTATTTTGATTATGAAGAGCAACTTACTGTATTTGACTAACTATGGAATTTCTAATAAAAAATGAATAATTTCCTATATTTAATCCCTGATAGTATTTCATAGAAATACTTCATAGAAATACTAAGAAAGACCCAAAGGCATCATCTAAACCCAAAGACCCAAATACATAAAGAAAGACCCAAAGGCATCATCTAAACAAATATTATTTTAAAAAAATACATATATATATATATATATATATATATATATATATATACATATATATATATGTATGTATGTGTGTGTGTATGTATGTATGTATGTATCTGCCCTGCCCAATTCATGGAGTTGCTTTGAGAATCAAATGGAATAAAGGATGTTAAAACACTTCATAAACTATGAAGCACTTTCCATTATAAGGTATAACTTTTTTTAGTTATCAATCATGTAATTCAAGGAGCTTTTCAGACATTCACCTACTTTGTAATGTGACGTGATGAATATTTCTGAGCTCTGAGATGCCCCAAGAAGAGTGTGCAGAAAAATATTTTTTAAAAGCCATTGGTCTTAGCATTAGAAGACTTAGTTGGAGTTCTGGCTCTGCCAGTTACCAGCCTCTTGGTTTTAATGCAGTCATTTTCTTGCAGAAATATTCGGTTTCTTCAGGTAGAAAAATGTATATTACAATAATAGTTGTACTACTTATATGATTGAGGATATTTTGCCAACTTAGAGTACTAAGAAATATCAGTGATTGATCAATTATTTCATCCACAGCCAAATCAACAGAAAACTGAAAAAATATGCTATTGGTTCAGATCAGCTGTTAAACATTCTTACCCCTGTGTGCAGCCCACAACACTCCTCAACACATCTCTAAACTAATTAAAATGTAATTGGGAAACTTATAATAAAGTATATAAAATACAATAAAACATAGGTAATATGCATTGTAAAACTAAATCAATATATAGTCAGATATTATTGTCCCCATTTCACAGAAAATATATATTTCAAAATTAAGGAATGCCAGCAAAATCACATGACAGCAAATGTCAGTCAGGATGGAAACCTCTATGTTTTAATATCAAATATATTGTTGTTTTTGATTTCCATTAAAGTATGTTGCCTTTCCCATACGGAAAAGAGTGGGTGCCTGATTCATATGATCTAAATTGGAAATTAGAGTCCTTAAAAAGTGTTCAGAATTACAAAAGAATTATGACTAAAGAATGCAATTGACAAGGAAGCTGCTATTAGATAATATCTGTTAAAGCAAATATAGTAGGTCTTAAAAGTCATGTAAAAAATAGGCACATGACCCTGAGCTTTTCCTCATAACTAACTGGGTAATAATTTTTAATATTTTGATAATGAACTTCTGGCTCCAGTCTGGAAATTGCATTACGCATATTTCTAAACAAAATTTTGCAACCTAGAATAACAACTACATTTGGATAGCTCATTTACAGTTCACAAGGCATTTTCATCACAACAATTCTATGAGGCAGGTAGTATTCTTATTGTCATTTTCCAGATAAGCAAATTAAGGCAAAGAGAAATTAAAGAATTTGTCAAAGATTGTATGTGGATAAAAAGTCTATGAACTGGCATCTGAATCTGTTATCACAAACATTTTATTTGTGAGTTTTGGAAGTCTTGTATTATGAGAAGAAAAATGAAAAATTGTTTCAATTCTCCATGTGTCTCTCCGTATACAGGCTTAGACTAATAGTAAATAATTTTTAAAAGTATAAATGTGATAGGACCAACCTTTACAACAGTAGTTCACAAAGTGTGATTAAGGAATCACCAAGGGTACCTCTGAGATGTAGATTTCTCTTGGTCAAAACTATTTTCAAAATAACACTAAGATGTTTAATTTTTAGAATGATACATATTGATAAATATAACTCACAGAAACAAAAGTTGTTGTAGGAGGGTCTTCAATGATGTTTAAAAGAGTAAAGGGGGGCAGTGACCAAAAAGTTCGAGATCCTCTGATCTATAACATCCACCAGGATGCCAGCTTCTTCTTTCCCTAAAGATCAAGAAAGTTTTCCTAAACCTAACTTGTCCCTGCTTCCCTGGATAAGGCTTCTGTGGATATCTGAAGACCACAGGAATCCCCACACCCCACCCTGAGGATCAGACACATTTCTTTGTAGAAACTAGGGGAGCTGTAAGGCATCATAGTACCTTTGCTACATCTCCTTGCTAGGTAAGACATAAGTAAACATCTTTTTGTTAACTGTCCAGTGACTTACTGGGGCTTCTTTTCATCTCAACATTGAACTTGAACTAACAGGAAACCAACATCAGGTCTAAATCTAATGCGTGATTCTACTAAAATATTGAATTATTTCTATATGTTACATATATCTATGTGTTTTTTCTCTTCTCTGTTTCTGTGCCTCTGTCTCTGTTTCTCTGCATGTCTCCATCTATCTGTCTCTCACACTTTTTCTTCCACTAAATATTTTGATTTCTCATTATTTCATAGAGGAACTTTGGGTTCTCAAAAACCATGATATTGATCATATGCTGTAACAGATCCTAGAAACTGATAATAGCTTAAAATGTTGGCAAATTGTGACCCCCACGACCAGTTTAGCTACATAGGAGGAAGCTCCTCTTCAGGAAGTTGACTTCCAGGTGATAATTTTGGAGGGTTTTGAAGAGCAACTCATGAAATGACTAGTGCCAAGAGAAGTCCAGATCTGTGTTAACAAGAAAGCATCAAGCACCAATGAAATCGAAGATCTTTTTTGCTACTGAAGTTACTGTTTTCCCTTTCTTAACCAATCAATAAACAAAGTTGTTTGGAAGGTTGAGGTGACAAGGAGCTATGCTTTTTAATTAGTTGAGAGAAGGCAAATAGAAACATAAGAGTAGTAAATAAAAGCCTTTCCAGCAATTGATGATCAAAAACACATTCTCATCACAGAGTTCTTCATTTGGTAATTCTTTTTAAAGTATTTGAAGACTGTTTTATGTATTTACTTTTGAAAGACAATGCTCTTAATAGGCCCTTATACCTAATGGCTTGAATATCTCATTATCATTACTGCACATTGGTAGGAAGCACATTTGATATGAATTTACATTCAATACATCAAAGGAGCTATTTTAATGGCTCACTTCACTAGTGAGTCACAGCCCTGGGGGCTTTACAAGACAGGAGATTTTTTTTTTCAATTTTAGACATTGAAAATTTTCTTTTGTAAAGCTGAATAAACAAAGTCTGAAGAGAAAGTGATCATTCTTTAATAGTCACCTTTTTAGCTACCTACATACTACAAGATAAAAACATAGCAAAAGCAAACCTTTTTTTGTGAGGAAGGGGAAATGATGGAACATTTATTTTGCCCCTGTGTCTGATGTGGAACTAAAGGGGAGTCAAGGGAAGAGGAGATTAAAGACATGCTAAGTTTTAATGTGAATGCAACAGTGCAATGGGGACTTGTTCTACATTCAGGGCAAGCCCTAATTTACAAATAAATAAATAAATAAAAACCACTGGATACTTAGTTGTTTTTTTTTTAAAGGAAACTGAAGAACCTCTAGAGCTATTTATTTCTGAGGTGTTTATTTGTTTCATTTTTACTATGTGTAATAACATCGCTACAGTAAATTTACCTTTATTGCCTTGAAATTCTACTACCCCCTATTCTTTGAACACTTCACAGGCCTAACTAGTACAACAAATGACACATGTAGGACACTGAGAAAATGAGTCATTACATTTGCAAGAAGCACTTCTTACTGGGAAAATTAGAAACACCTCTATATGTGGAGAGCTCAGAAAGGAAAAGACAACAAAAATGAAAACATTAAATTCTCACCATAATGAAGTCAAAAATAATGAATAATGATAGAAAAAAGCAGATAATTTATAGATAGATAGATAGATAGATATGTGTATATATAGATATACAAATAGAAAGGCACAGACAGAGATAGTGTGTGTGGGTGTGAGAGAGACAGAGACACAGAGAGACATAGACAGAGAGAGAGAGAGGCAGAAAGGTAGTTGGCTCAGAGAATAGGGAGTGAGGCCTGCAATGAGGAAGATTTGAGTTCAAATCTATCCTCAGATACTTAATAGCTGTATGACCTTAGGTGAGCCACTTAACCTCTGCCTGTCTCATCTGTAAAAGAGGGATAATAATATCACCCACCTCCCAGGGTTGTGGGGATCACATGAGATAATAATTGTAAAACCTTAACATTCCATTGCAAACAACTTTAAAATAATGCCTCAAATCATATTTTAGAGTGACAGAATCAACAAAAGGTCAAGGTGAGATTTTTTTTTCCTGGTCTGAGAAAAGCACAAAAACACAGGTTGCATTTGACATTCAGGCATGAGTCTCAGGAGAAGCATATGAAGGTAAATATTAAAGAGAAATAATAAGGGAGTCAATAAGGTTAAATTGTTTACATTCCCATATGGGAAGATGATTTGTGAAAATTCCAAAAACTTTATCATTATTAGGGTTGTTAAAAGGAGTTTATTTAATCAGTGGGCATAGGTGTGAGCCAATTACATTGGAATGATTTCCAATGAAAATGGAAAGTTGAGAAAGTGGGATGCACTAGGAAAAGGGGGAAGGAGAAGTAAAATAGAAAAATTTTCTAAAACAAAATAGGAATATAAGGAAGAGTTGTTGCTTTTTTTTTACAGGAGGGGGAAATGGAGGAGTGGCAGGCAATGCTTGAACCTCACTCTCATCAGAATTGATTCAAAGAGTGAAGAATACATACATACACACACACACACACACACACACAGGTATGTGTAGAAATCTATCTTATCAAATACAGAAATAGGAGGCGAAGAGAATAAGAAAAAGAAGGAGGGGGTAACAAAAGGAAGGGCTGATTAAAGGAGGCAATGGTTAGAAGCAAAATGGACTTCTGAGGAGGAACAGGATAAAAAGAGAGAGAGGAAACAAAAGGAAATGGAATGGAGGGGAATACTCATCAAACATAACAGTGAATGTGAATGGGATGAGCTTACCCATAGAAAGGAAGTGGAAAGAAGACTGCATTAGAAATCAGAATCCAACAATATGCTGTTTATAAAAGACACACTTGAAACAGAAAGACATACACAAAATCAAAGAATCTAATAGAACAGAAAGTAGAATCTAATATGCTTAAGTTGAAGTGAAAAAGGCAGGGGGAGCAATCATAGTCTCAGACAAAGCATAAATAAAAACAGACCTAATTAAAAGAGAGAATCTGGGAAATTACATTTTGCTAAAAATAAACCATAGCCAATTATGTAATATTAAAAATATTTACAGTTTAATATTTAGGCTCTCTGATAATGACATCAAATATGTAGAAAATTGAATAGAATTTGTGAAAAAAAAAAAGCCATTTCCCCAATTGGTAAATAAATGGTCAAATGATATGAACAGGAAGTTTTCAGAGGAAAAAAGCTAAGTGGCACAGGGAATATAATGTTAGATATCAGGAGTAAGCAAGAATCATATTTCTGAGTTCATATTTGGCCTCAAGCACTTACTAGTTATATTACCCTGGGTGAGTCATTTAACCATATTTGCCTCAGTTTCCTCATCTGTAATATGAGCTCGAGAAGGAAATGGTAAATGGTAAGCCACAAATATTTTTGTCAAGATGAAGGGGGTGTTGAGGTACCTTTGTAATGTTTTGGGGTGACTTTGTCTTGAATCTCATCTGTGATCGAGCACCTGGGTATGTGATGTCAGCCAGTGGAAAGTCACCTTTCCCCCCCAGCTGTAAGTCATTAACTCTGCCCCCTTCCCCGGCCCCCAGCCTGTAAGTATCTTCCCTGAAGCTCGTTAACTATAACACGCCACACCTAGGAATTCTTAAAAGGATTCCTTAGAGAAATGTTTACCCCTTTTGTTCTAATGGCCAGCTGTAAGATAACTCCTAACAAAAGAACTCCACCTTATCAAAGGGGGACCTTTCAGGGCAGACAGGCTGGGTGCTCCTCCCTAACTCCACCTCTGTATGACTTTGTTACTATATAATCAGTACCCCCTATCCCCACACTTCACAGGAGGATTCCCCTTAATTTTCTCCTGCCCGCTTGACAAGCCTAATAAACTCTCTTAAAACTGCCAAGATTGCTTATGCCTGGTAATTCTTTCAGATGGATAAGAACCCTCAAAGGATTTCCATAGAAATCCACCCTTTCTAACCCTCAACAAAGAAAACCCCAAAAGAGGTCCCAAAGAGTCAGTTATGGCTAAAAAACAACTAACCAGCAAAAACATAATCATAATCGTATGAAAAAATTCTCTAAATCATTGTTGATTAGAGAAATGCAAATTAAAACAACTCTAAAGTACCACCTCACTCCTGTCAAAAATGACAAAAGCTGGAGAGGATGAGGGAAAATAAGCACGCTAATGAATTGTTAATGGAGTAGTGAACTGGTCCAACCATTCTGGAGAACAATTTGGTACCATGCTAAAAGGATAGAAAATAGTCATACCCAGCAATAACACTAGTAGTCTGTGTCCCAATGTGAGAAACAAAAGGAGAAATTCTGTTCCCACAGGATTAAAAACTACTCCCAGCTTTGCAGGAGTGATAACAGGATATAAGTCAGAGGTGACTAGTTCTCATGGGATCTGTGACCTAGCAGAACCAGGCTTCTGGTTAAGTAAAAGGTCAGAAGCTTGTCGGCAAGCTTAATGAGCTGTTTAACATTATCCAACACATTCCCAGGGTGAAGCAAGCTCATTTAAATACACACATGATATATGACGAAGGAGAGAGAACATACCAAGGAGAACACGAAATAGGTGGTTCAGGAAGCTGCATCTAGCCAATAGAGAATAAGGGGGGAAATTTCAATCGGGAACAGAAAATAAATAGCCTTGTATTCGTCTGAGCAAGTGTGCTCCATTAGGGAGTTACCCATTCACAAGGGATACAAAATAAATATAAAATAGAATGAGAACTTTCTTGGCTTCACAATGAGTATTTTCTTTCTAGAGCAAGCAAGCTTCTCACAACCAAAGAGATCAAAGAAAAAGGAACAGGACCTATATATACAATGGATATAGATAGAAATAGATATAGAGATAGAGATAGATATGGATTCGGATACGGATACAGATACAGATACATACAGCAGCTCCTTTTGTGGTGTCAAAGAATTAGAAATTGAGTATATGCTCATTAATTGAGAATGACTGAACAAGTTGTGCCATATAATTGTGATGGAGTACTTACTATTGTGGTATAAGAAATAATGAGAGGGTGGTTTCAGGAAAAAAACTTGGTGAGATATAAATTGACTGAATGAGGGAGGGGTAGGTATGAGGGAGATGTTTTGGATGCCAAAATTTAAAATGAAAAAAAAATGCTTAATTTTTTTTTAAGATAATAATTGGAAAGAGTTTAGCACAGTGCATGGCACATAACAAGTGCTATATAAATATTGCCTATATATTATGTAATGTGTACGTGTGTACATCTACATATTTATCTATCTATCTATGGAGAGAGAGAAAAAGGAAGAGAGAGAGATAGAGAGAGAGAAAGAGAAAGGGGAGAGACAGAGAGGAGAGAGAGACAGAGAGAGAAAGAGAAAGGAGAGAGAGGGAATGACAGAGACAGAGAGACAGACAGAGGAGAGAGAGAGAGAGATTATAGAAACATAACTGCAAAGTATTCAGAGGCCATCTTAGTAAGAACCTTTTCATTTTATGAGAAAACTGAGGTATCAAAGGAATCAAGAAAACCTAGATTCAAATCTTTATCACATGTATTTACTTTATAAGTATTTTTTTTTATGTTTATGACCTCTCTGAGCAGCAGAAAAATCTTTAGGATTTAACTACTAAGTTATTTTTTGGGTGGGGGGAATTCCTGCTCCATTATAGAAATCAAATTATCTTATTTACATAATCTACTTTGGCTCTGATAAGTAATAATAAAAAGAGCAAGTTCCTTATCTTTCATCAACAGACACATTCTGGTCTTTGCTTTCAATACTCATTTTCAAAGCACTTAGTCATTCCCAAAGTTAAATTGAACATATAACTGACTATATCAAATGATTTAAATTCAGAATACAGGGAACATTTAGAGTTCCCAAATAAAAGTTCCTACGCTATTAGCTTGCAATATAGTAATAAATGTCCTCTTCAAGCCATCCATGGGTAGATTTGGCTAATAAAACATGTATGGACAAACAGATCAAAGTGTAGGTTCAGCAGGAAGGCCTACTGAGATTTCCAGACAATGTTTAAGATTCCGAATTGAAAATTTATGACCTAGTGCTTTTTCTCTTAATTTTTAAGCACTTAGGTATTTTCTAAGAATATGCATCTATGAGCTTCTATCAAGCTTACATTTAACCTATTTTAATGCTTTCTGAAACTAGTTTGTTATCGGAACATTTTTTTTTTACAGCTATGACTGTTTATGTAGAGACAAATTTCTGTTTTTGTCAAGAAAACCCCAAAAGAGGTCCCAAAGAGTCAGTTATGGCTAAAAAACAACTAACGAGCAAAAACATAATGATATGAAAAAATTCTCTAAATCCTTGTTGATTAGAGAAATGCAAATTAAAACAACTTTAAATGACTGAACAAGTTGTGCCATATAATTGTGATGGATTACCGAGTGCCAAAACTCATGGCAGGAGGTAGCACAGTTTGATGTTCCACCAAATTCTTGATTCTATGGGGGAAAGGATTAGCCTGATAGCCTGTTTTCTACCAATGTTGCTAAACTGAGGTGGTCAGTAACTTCCAATGCACTTTCTGGTAACTGATGTCATTGTTGATGGTGTTGTCACTGTTCTTGTTGGTATCAAAGTTGTCATAGTTAAATATTTTTTAAAAGATATGCAAATTAGCCTGCCTAAGGGTTTTTGAAAGTGAGTGCATATAAAGGAGTTATAGCAAGAAGAGTGGGATGAGATAATGGGAAGCAATGCTAAGGGGCACCTTTTTTTTTTCCCTCAATTTTAGTCTTTTTCAGTGTTCATTTCTCCATAATCTGTTCACTATCATGATCTTTTTTTTTAATTGGTGAGTTGAATTCTCTATTTTTCTTGAGATTCTTAAAATTTTTTTCAATTAAGTAAATTTCATTATCATTTTGTAAGCTCCATAAAGAGTTAAATAGTTTGGTTGGAATCTCCCTGAACAAGTAATTAAATTAGGTAGTATTTCCATTTTAATATATTAGATCTGCCTACCGATGAACAATTATTTCTTTTAGGTATATCAATCAATTATTTCTGCTAAGGTCTGTCTCCATATCTGTAAAGAATGTTTTGTAGCTGAATTCCTATAATTCTTTTGTGTGTCTTGATAGGTATATCACCAAGTATTTTATACCTTCTAGCTATTTTAAATGGAATGTTATCTTTCTTTCTCTTTCTATTGGACTTTGTCTTAATCAGGCATCAGTAAATTTTGCAGAGGTAAGCGAGAATCGTAAAGCAATAATTGTTCCTCAAAGGTCTTACCCTTCCCTCGTAGGCAAGCAACATTCTGCAATTCCCACCAATGGGGAAGTGAATAAATGAAGATTTAACATACTCTAATGTTTTCAACTGAGTCTATTAAATACACTTATAATTTAAACACAAATTTAAATAAAGAATGGTCAAATATTAACAAATGAACCTTTAGAAATTTTTACCCCTAACAGACTTTACACTGACTTTTAAGAAGACAGCGTATGGACTCATGAGGAAATATGCTATTCACATCCAGAGAAAGAACTTATGAAGTCTGATAAAGATTGAAGCATACTATTTTCACTTTCTTTATTTTTTTTCCTGCTTTTTTTCTTTTGGTCTGTTTCTTCTTCCATAACATGACTAATATGGAAATATGTTTTACATGATTGCACATATATAACCTATATCAAATTATTTACCATCTTAGGAAGGGGGAAATGAAGAGAGGAAGAAAATTTGGAACTCATTATTTTTTAAAACTATATTGAAATTTGTGCTTACATGTAATTGAAAAAAAATATAATATTTTTTTAAAAAACAGCTTTTAACTTGTTCATTCTTCTTATGAACACCAATACTATATCATAATAAAATAATATTTAAGAATTTAAAGAAGAAGAAGAATGAAAAGGAGGAGGAGGGAGAGGAGTAAGAGGGGGAGAAGAGGAGGGGGGAAGGAGGCAAACAGGGTTAAGTTATTTGACAGCATCACACACCCAGTATATGCCTGAGACCAGATTTAAACTCAGGAAGATAAGCTTTCCTGATTCCAGGCCCTGCACTCTCTCCAATGCACCATGTGGCTGTCCATATTGATTATACTAGAGAGAAAAAGCTTTAGTAGCATTATGATTCTAAATGCATAAGATGTGGAAGTAACAAACATAAGAACTTGAAAAGAAGAGGAAATAAACTATAATGAAAATCAGTGCTTGAAATGCTTTCTAAAGTGGCAGTAAAGTCGTCTTTCAACAGACAGAATGCTTCGTTCTGACAAAGTAACATCAACACAGACAGAACACAGAGTGCCGACACCACAAGCATTCTCCCTCTCAGTTCTGCTGTTCTCAGTTGGGCTGTTCTCAGTTCTGCTGTTCCCAGCTCTGCTCAAGCTTTGCTCTGCTCTGCTCCTTCCTGTTCCACCTTTCCTTTTCTACTGTTTCGGCAAGCTCCTCCCACCGTGGGCTCCATGTGATGATGTTAGGCCTATTAAGTGCAGGGAAGGTCTTCAAATTCCCTTTAGCCTATTAAGGGCAACACAATGTATACTGTTTCTAACAAAGATTTTTGATACAATCAAAGGTGAGGCTCAAAGACACTTGAATAGCTGAAACAAGCAGCAAAGCACTACTTTGCTGGTCATTACAGACATCTGCTCTCTACATTTCTCCCTTTGTTTTAAAAAAAAAAAAACAACCCTAATTTGCTGTACTCAATTGTACTTCCTTGAAAACTGGAAAATTTGGGAAGTGACAAATAATGTTAAAAAAAAACTTCCATAAAACATTTTTAAAAGAAAGAAAAGGAGTTAGGCATTGAATGAGAAATTACATTTAGGCAAGGAGTTTTCTATCTCATGTTTAAGTTTTAGTACAAGGTTATCTTATAATTATTTTTTTTTATTAATTTTTAAAATAGAGGCAAGGATTATTCATTTTCTATCATCAAAATTCACTTTCATACCTAAAGGCTATTCTTCAAATACAAGTTTTGCTGTGCTTATCATCATCAGCATCAAATAATACTTAGTGGAGGCATTCTCTTAGATTTTGGCAGTCATAAATGTAATTTGAGTCCTCTACATGTCCTAATGTGCCCCACTGGGGGAGTTGTAGAGATTCCTTAAACCACTTAAACAAGAAACACAATCTTCTATGGGTCTCACCGTATTTAGAGTGTATATTCAAACCCCACACTCTTGGAGGGGTATCTAACTCATGAGGGCACTAAAGGCATGCGAGAGAACTAAAGAAGCCAACCTAAAAATAGCTGTAGATACTGTCTTCCCCAACCCTCTTACCTTGGCTGGACTGGCCTCAAGGTCATTATTATTTTATTTTCTCTTTCAAACATCATCTGTAGAGTTAGCTCCTGATCTCTGAATCAGTTGGTCTAAACTCCAAAAGAAATCACTATTTAGTGACAGTGAATCCCCCCTTTATGGTTTAGTTAATTCCCTCCTAGGCCTACTGGAAAAATAACTATTTGTCTCATATTGTGACCTAAGAAGTGGACATCAGGATAAAAAATCTGCGTTCTCTTTTTAAGATTCTCTCCTAAATTGTATATAAGGATAGGCTTACCTATGGCTTATCTCCTTTTTAAAATCAAAGTTGAGGAATCCTCTCACCCCAAGCCCCCTATACATATATACCTTGACTTTACAGGCTTTTCCATTGTGCCTTTCCAGTGCTGAAAAGAACACTAGAAAGTCAAGTACAGCTAAGCCATGATGGATCAGTTGGGGAGCAATGTGTTCATAGATAAGCAAATGCAAAATGGATCCAGCAAACACTAAAGAAAGCACAAACTCCTACAAATACTGTCATAATGATGCTTTCCACAGGTACAGATCACCTAATTTGGAGGCACCCTGCTTCTGGGAGAAGACATCGTGCCTTTGTCTCTCACTAATAGACTCTTTTGATCTCCTCTATGGCCCAAACAGGTAATTCCTTTAAAACTACCAAACTGCGACAGTCAAGCTCCTCTACTTGACCTACACAGAGAGAGAACACACTCACATTTAACACAGCATTTTACACAAGTGTAGATCCCATAGCTGGAAGAAATTGGGGTTTTGTTTTGGTCTGTTGTTTCCTTGGTTCTTAATAGTTCAGGCACAGGCAGTGGAAGCCCCACTGGCCCTAGGAGTGTGAGCCATGGTAACATCGGGAGCAAGATTTAAGGCTGGATGTTGCAGCCAGTCTAGCAAAGAAGCCCTGAGAAGCCAGCATGCTTGGGAATCAAGACCAGTTCTATAGGGAGACCACTTTCGATGTGGAACTTGGTAGCACAATGCTAATAAGAACTGAACTAAGATATGATCTTAATCCCATCCTCAAAGAAGATGAAATATTGGGCACAATTATGCTCCCAGGTATTGGGAGGGAGAGGGAGAGTATCTGTATGTTTATTCTTACCATAACTTTGAAGTAAATATTCCTTTGTAAAAACTAATCTGAGAAGTGTTTAAATGGAACTGGTATGCAAGGTAGCCCTACAACAAGAAGGACATCATTAAGGGAGATGGAGCCAATGGCAGAGCCTACATATCTCCAATTCCCCTTAAAAGTAATGAAGAATGCTGGGGGAAGGGTAAAATGTAACATTCATGTGCATCAGACTGTGAGGGCCAGGGTAATCACTGTTATACTACATGTACATTTGGAAAGAACAGAATGTTTACCAGACAATGCCTTATTTTCCATACCCTGGTTAAAATTAAAATAAAAACGAAAGCTCTAAATACTAGTATATGCATAAAACAAATCCAAACTTTTCAATTTCTGCTTTTCTGTTTCTCTTTTTCTACCTCATTCCTTTTCCTTCCTGTTCTCCTCTTGTCTCTGTCCATCTCCCTCTTTCTGTCTCTGCTTCTGTCTTTGTCTTTTCCTCCTTCTCTCCCCATCCCCCACCCCTACTCTTGACTGGAATAAACAGGAAGTCACTGATTTGACTAGGAGCCTTTGTCACACCCCATTTTATTTTGGCACCTTCTCTAGAAGCAAGATTGTCTAATCAGGAGGCTTTTGTCTCTGAACCTGACCAGAACTGATTCACTGAAAGCCAAGCAGGGGATTTTTGTCTCTGAACCTGACCAGGACTGATTCACTGAGAGCCAATCAGGAAGCTTTTGTCTGGAGACCTACCCTACAAGTCAGCAGAAACAATTGTTTTTCCATCAGAACTGGAGACTAAGAGGAAATAAAAGAGTGGAAGCAGGCACCTGCCATGAGACTTTTGCCTTTTACTTCTCTGTTCAGTAATTTGCCTAAATCAGATCTGGGACTATCATATTTAAGAGCCCTTCAAAGAGGGTGGAGACCTAGGGTGGGGGAAGGAGATTTGGGCAGATTAAGAAAGTGAAAGTGGGGGAAGCCAAAAGTATAATTAACTTTCCAGTGTTTCTTTGTACTGTGCCATGCTGTCACCTCCTTTATAATCAGTCTTTTTAGTTCCCAAGAAAACTCCATCTTGCTCCTTTAGTCTTCTTTCTACTCTGATTCTTTTCATAACAATCCAGAAGTAATGAAAGCAAAAATTGCTTATATGCTAATTCATTGTAAGCTTACATGGTCATTCATTTTTCACTTGACCATTCTCTGAACTTTTCATTGTCCCAGACATGAGGGTTGCCCCTCTCCATCATGGAAGATCTCCATAACCCTGAAACTAACATCATTACCCTGTCCTTCTCCGGCCCTTGCCTTGGTTTGGAAGGTGAAGCTTGGAGAGCTCCTCTCAGAAATTACATTTAAGCAGCATGCTCAGGCCAGCCATCTCTTTATTTCCCAAATCCCTGCACTCCTCTGGACTTCTCTATGATATACTCTCTTGTCTTCCCTTCTCCTCCCATGATCCTTTTCTGCCCCCTTTGTGTGTTATCTTCCTCATTAGAATGTTGACTTCTCTAGGGCAAGGACCATTTTTTGCCTTTCTTTGTATCTCCAGTGGTTATCAGAGTGACTGGCACATAGTAGGGGACCTAATAATTGTTTATTAACTATGCACATCTTCACAATTCTTTCCATCTCTCTTTCATAAATGCATAGGCTGGAACTTGAGGACAAATATATTTGCAATCCCACCCCTTTCTCCTGTTTGGGTACCTTTCTTAACTCACCATATGGAGAGGGAACATGAATGGCAAAGACCCCTTTCCTATTTTCAGTAATATAGGGAAAGAAAAAAGAGCTACAAGGAATATTTGCATAGAACTGAATGTAATCATGGAAGGAGATAAACTGCAGAGCAAGGAGAGCAAGAGGTATAACAGGAAGAACATGAATTCCAGAGTCAGAGGACCTAAATTAAAAGCCCACCTCTGACTACAACTATTTGTATGATCTTAAGTCAATAAACTTTCTTGGACATCATTTTCTTCCTTTCTAAATAAAGGAGCTTGGATTAGGTGGCTGCTAAGATCCCTTCCTGACTTCACAAATTTTTAAATTAAATAATATTTTATATTTTTGAAGTATCAAAGATTTCTATCTGGATGGATCCTTATAGGCCCTTATTTTGCAGATAAGGAAACTGAGGACCTAGAGGTTAAATGATTTTTCATTTTAAAAAAATTATTTATTTACTTTTAGTTTACAACATTCATTTCCACAATTCCTTGAATTCCAAATTTTCTCCCCTCCTCTGTCCTCTCCCTCATCCCCCAGGGTGGCATGCAATCCGATATAGGTTCTACAAATACCTTCACATTAAATATTATCAAGTTGTAAAGAAGAATTATAGCCAATGGAGTGAACAACAAGAAAGAAGGAATCAAAAAAAAAAAACACAAAAGAGAGATCAAGTGGTTTGCTTCAATCTGCATTCAGACTCTGTAGTTCTTTCTCTGGATGTGTATATCCCTTTCCATCATGAGTCTTTTGGAGCCATCTTTATAACCTTGCATTGCTGAGAGGAGCCCAGTCTATCAAAGTCAGTTGTCACAAATACCATGTGCCTGTAATTGTGTACAATGTTCCCCTGGTTCTGCTCCCCTCACTCAGCATCACTTTATATATGTCTCTCCAAGTTATCATGAAGTCTGTCTGCTCCTCATTTCTTATATCACAATAGTATTCCATTACATTCATATACCACAACATGTTTAGTCATTCTCCAATGGGTGGGCATCCCCTTGATTTCCAGTTCTTTGCTACCACAAAAAGAGCTGCTATAAATATTTTTGTATACAGGTCCTTTTCTGACTTCTATGATCTCTTTGGGATACAGCCCTAGAAGTGGTATTTCTGGGTCAAACGGTATACACTTTTTTATAGCACTTTGGGCCTGACTCCATGATTTTTGCTTCACTTCATAAATAAAAAAAACTGAACCCCAGGCTGGTTAACGGGATTTCTCCAAGGTCATATAGAGAGATCATCAATGCCAGAGATAAATGAGATGAAAACCAGGATCTCCTGCCTCCAGGTTCAACACTTATTCAATTATACCCTCTTTCCTCCTTCTAGTTTTCTTTTTAACATAATATTTGAGGGTAAGTTTGTGATACTCTGGATGATGAGGAAATCTGATGAATTACAATTTCAAATTGAGTTTGCAATGAGAAAACTATTTTCTATGCCAGTTTCAGTTTCAGGCATCGATTATGGGAAGAAATAAACAATGTTTTATATATCCTTTTCACTCTTCTTCTGAAAATGTGTCTGAATTTATTGGTCATGAAATGAAAGGCCTGATAGCATAGACAGTGTTGGGAAAACATGATAACAGATGCATTGAAGATTTCTCCAGGGCTTTTGGTATAATTCTTCTAAACTTGCATATTAGAAAATTTGTGGAAAGACACATGCATATTTTCTGGTAGTTTACTGACTGGGATTGATGCCCATGAAGAATGAGAATTAAAGCCTTTCCACTTGAGACTTAAATTAAGCTTTTAACGCAGGTTAATACAAGAACAGAGAATTAACCTAGTTTGATACAATCACTTAAAACTGTCATTTTGCAAATTTGAATTATGCACATTTTTGGCAAATATATAGGAACTGAGTAACCTGTGAAAAATACACGATTGCTCATTGTGATTTTCACCAAAAGTTTGATAGCTTGCTCTAATTACAGGCAGCAGCCAGGGGCAGAGAAAAAGACTACCAAACTTGAAGTCATGAGACCAGGTTTTTAGTCCCTGTTATTATTTGAAAGCTATGAAATCTCAACTAAATTGCCTAACCTCTCTGAGCCTCAGTTTCCATATTGGGTAGAATGAGGATAATAATACTAATATAGGCTTATCCAGGAATAAGAGTTTTGAATGCATTAAACCTTATGTAAATGTAAGTTTTCATATATTCACTAATGAACTTGTAACTCATTCAAAAACTTTTATTAAGTATCTGTTATATATTGAATGTTACACCAATCATAGGAGAAATACACGGTAGTTTTTGGTCTAGTAAACGACTGCATAATAAATACATCTCAGAGTTGCAGAGCAAAGTCAGATGAGGGAATATTGTTTAATAAAAATGGGGATCAGGAAGATTTCCTGAGAGATAAAGCATTTGAGTAGAGATTGAAAGCTCAGTAGAGAAATTAGGGTTAGAGAAAGAGATTTAGGGATTATCTGTATAAATTAAATAGTACAAGCTGTGATAGTTAATGAAAGTGCCAAGGGAGAGATTAGAGACAGAAAATATGAAAAAACATATACATTAAGGAACTGGGAAATATATAGGAAGAAGGCTTGGTTAAAGGAGCGGGGAGAATATCTCTGAAGCAAAGAGGTGAGAAGTACAACATGGGGTCAATAGTGTCAAATGCTTCAGAGAAGTCAAGGAGGGTAAGAACTGAGAAAGGGTCCAGTGAATCTGACTGGACAAGTCCATCTGTAATTTCCCCTTTGTCCTCACTCCAGTCTTATTTTTGTTTTGTTTTGTTTTGTTTTGTTTTTAATGGAAGAGTATGGGGTAGTAAGAGGATGAGGGGTGGGAATGAGTATGACATATTTATATTGAACAATTTAGCTCAAGTAATTAGTTGGGTTACAAGGAAACATGGGGATAAATTCACTACTGTGGCTTCATGTAATTGATTCTGCTGTTGAACTGTGACACTAACATATAGTCTTCATTCTGTGTTCCAAAAGAAAACAGTTTGCTACTGCCAGTTTTCATTTCAACTTTTTCTGCTTATTTTTCCTACAAACGTTGGTCTTAGAGTGAAACTATCACATTTTATTTTGTATCTAAGTGACATACCTGAATACCAAATCTAAAGCATACTCAACCAGAAACTTTTCTCGAAGATATTGGTATAGGTATCAATGACAGAGTTTTATACAAATGAACATAGAATATGCCATCATAATCAAAATCTATTTGCTCTTATAGAAACTAGACTCATGAGAAACCTCTTATTGCTCTATATTTTTGAAAATGCTGATAATTTTTTATAAATTTTTAGTGTCTGTGTGGTCATCACCATAAGGATTAAAAGATGATTTATGGTAATATGATACAAGTTATTGGGATATGAGCTCAGTAGTCACTGCACCAATCATGGAGAGATGTGAATAGTCAAGTAAGAGGCACTAGTGTTAAAGCTCATTGCTAAGAGAGTTAATACAGAAATGGGTTTTGCTCCACTAACTATGTAATAAAGAGATTTTTCAAGCTGTCTCCAGGAATATTCAACTAAAACGGCATGTCCACACCTGAGAATACCACTTCCTATTCTAAATTAATTATTTTTATATTATAAATGTTACATCCTATGATATTCTGTTATAATAAAAGCTATTAAAATGCACGAGGATTGTAAGAGCGCAATTTTTATCCATAGTTAAGAGATAAAATATCGTAATGACAATACAGTTTCACTACCTAGGTAAATAGTAACAGACCGAAGTGTGGAATTAAAGATACACATATACCTAGAATGAGTTAAGTGATACAAAAAGGAAACATCTGCAAAAAGCTACTGTGAAATACCTACATTTACATTTCTTACTTTAGAAGAGATAGAATAGAAGGGCTTACAAAAAAAAAGTCATCTAAAAAAAGTGAATAATTCATAGATTCTAAAACATGCGTAAGACAGACAAAAAGAACAATGGAATATCTGGGTGGACTTCTGCCAAGCAAAGTACAATGAATCTATTATAGAAAAGCATATGTTTTCCTCTACCCAAAGGAAAGAAGGAAATTTGCTCTGAGTTATCTTAGAGAAGACATTTCATCTGTGTAATCATCAAAGGAATTAAAATCTCTGTAAAGAAATCCATTTCTTTATCAATTTTTTTCCTCCAAGAGGTAAAAACCACCATGTCCATAGTTTAGCCTAATGTTGGCCTTTGCATAATTCCTAAAATACCACCATATCACTCAGTGAAATTTAAGTAGTAACATTTCCTTTTTTGAAAAGTGGTTGTACATATTTTATCATCATCACTACCATCATCGCCATCATCATCACTATCACCATCTGACTCTATTTGTTCAATGTCCTCAGCATGCAAAACACCAAACCTGAAGCTGTAGAAATTATAAAATATTTTCTAAGTTTTAGTGTCACTTCTCTTACTAAGTAGTTGTGTGAATTGGACAAGTTCAGTTTTTACTTGACTTAATCTCAGTTTCCTCATCTTTAAAAAGGGAGTTAGACTAGAGGTAAGTCTCAGTTTAAGCATAAACTTTTAGGAATTTGTGTTTCATGCTTTACAAGAGATTTCCATGTGGGCTTTGAGTTAAAAGTAAATAATGCAAAAGCTTATGCAAGTATAGGACAACATAGTTGTTCATGCTTCATTGTGAAGAGGACCAATGATATCACAGGGTGATATCTTGACTTATACATGAATTAGATGTAAGTGAAACACAGTTGCAAAAAGTCATCAACCGCCCTCTCTCTTCCAAAGTCAGTTAAGTACAGAGGCAAGACAAAAGTCAAGAAAACTAGAGACAGATTGGGATGCAGTGGATGACCTTGGTGCCTTCAATATCTGCCAAGCTCTAGTCATTCCACAGCACCTGCTTCAGTCACCTTTATGGCTACTGGAACAAACTCATTCACCCATTCCACTGGAGGAAGTCTTCACATGCTTAGGGTAGACATTCCTTAACTCAACAACGGATTTAAGGTCTGTCAGCTACCCCTGATTAGCACATCTGCTGAGGCTGTTTAACTGGGAGCAACATAAAAAAAAAAAAAAAAAAACCCAAAGAATCAAAATTAAAGGCAGAGATTGCTGAGATGGTTATGTTACTGTAGTGGAAGATGAATGGTTGAAAAATAGAAATTAATGAAAATCAAGATTCTGTGTAATAGAGAAATGATCATGATGAGTTTTTTGATGCACATTAAAAAAAGTTATTGGGGTGGCTAGGTGGCGCAGTGAATAGAGCACTGGCCCTGAAGTCAGGAGGACCTGACGGCCTCAGACACTTGAAACACATACTAGCCGTGTGACTATGGGCACATCACTTAACCCCTATTGCCCTCCAAAAAATAAAAAAAAAAGTAATATTGGTTGCCACTTCTAAAACATTTTCACAAATATCAGTGTATGAATGTCAGTATAAATATCTGTGTATCAGGTAGAATTCCTTTAAAATGTTAATATCAGGGGATAGAGACATGTAGAAGGATATTACAGTATGTAGCCACATTTCAAGAGAAGTGATGACGACCCCTACAATAATTAACTCTATTAAAACAGAGTTTTATTATATTTTAAACTGGGTTTCAATAGGAAATGGGTAGTGTTGAGTGAAAATGCTTATTATTTCTACATTTTCATAGGAAATTTACTCATCTATGGTTTACTATTTGAAATTAGAAGCAACTATTACCATATAAAAATCATTAAAGAGAGCTTCATGAAGGAGCATTCCAAGAGGGCCTCAGTAGACACAGCATGCATATTGGGAGTTGTAGAAAGTTCTGAATGCTAGACAATTAATACCTGGATATGTTTACATTCATCATTGTCCCTTTAAAACATGGCAGCTTTCTGTGGACAATACTACAAATACGGTCTGAAAAGCCAAAAGTATGGTGGGATGATCACTTCCTTTATTTGGAACAATTTGCTATTAATAAAGCAATTCTAAATTTATTCTAGAATTTTTGACAGTAGGGACACTGCAATTGAGTTTGCTGTTACCTAAAATGCCTTGGTCTTTCCCATATAATATACTTTCAAGCCACGTGGCCTCCCATTATGCATCTGTGAAGGTGATTTATTTTTAAAATTTAAGGTGAGACACCCACCTTCATCATTCATTTTCTTTCATATTTTAGTGTAGTATTCCTGTATGCTTCCCACCTAGCCTTTGGTACATGCTTAATTCTTTGCATATTAGGCTTTCTTATTCCACGCTAATCCCCTTTTGTACTTTGGATGAACAAAATGGTGTCATAATCATTGGTCTTTTATATAAGAAAGAGGAGTGCACTGAACAATTGTATCTTCCAGAGATTCTACATGATTTATCTCTAGAATTTTTTACCTTGCCATAAACATTGTAGGAGCTTCAAATATATTGAATTGTAGTTAAATAATTAGTATACTTAATTTTCAAAACTACAATTAATGTTTTATATTTAATCATTTTGGAGAATTAGCTCCCTAGCAACCTTCACCATTTTCCAGTTATTCATTCATTGAACTTCTTATACCTCCAATGTGTTACATTGATATCGGAGTTATCAGCTCCAGTATTGTAATACGGGTATGATTTTGGCTAGATGTCTATTGTTGTGAGACTTTTTATCATGTATAAGCTGCTCTTTAGGATAGATTTAAGTACAATTACTTGAAAGAAACAAAAAAGAAAACAAACTATGCAAATTAGTAGGAACACAAAGACCTAGACCCAGAAATGAATATAATGAGAACTAAGAAAATTAGGCTATAGACAAATGAGCATTTAATTCAACATCACCAATAATCATAGTTCATATTTCTATAGGGCTTTAAGTTTCAGAAAGTACTTTCTCTTAAAAACTCTGAAAAGGCATTATAAATAAGATTAGCATGACTGTACAGATAAGAAAACTTACAAAGGTGTCCATGATCACTGAGCAAGAATCCAGAAGGACTGGACTCATACGCATGTCTCTTAAGTCCAACTCTAGTATTCCTTATATATCTTTATATTTTGTTCCAACAGTAAGACTCTTGCTATTAAAGATACAAATATAGGATGTGCCTGTGAATATCTCTTTAGTTAATGAGTTGATGTTGAGCCTAACTTGCTGCATATCCTGATTAAGAGGGGGAGACAGGGGAATACATAGATAGATTGATCAATAGATATAGATATATTCCCTTCAGTCATAACATCATTACTCAGATGCTTTGGGGGAAAAAAAACAAACAAACATGGTAACTCATTTTAAAACACACAAAAAAAGACAACACGTTAGTCCCATTAAACTGCTATGAAACCCTGTTGCAGGGTATCAGATCAATATTTCTTCTCACTTTCTCACTGTCATTTCTGGCCAGAAAGAAAAAAAAAATACACCCCTTACCTGGCAGAATATTACTCTATCTATACGTGAAGTAGTGATACCAATCATTCCTAAGATGTATTCACCAGAAGCAATAATTATCTTCTATTTACAGCTAACCCACAAATTACTGAGGAAGAAGACATTATCAGCAAACTATTCCCATATAAGTACTGTGGCAACAGGGGTAAAAATTCAAAAACATTTTAAAACAAACTCCTAAACACAACTCTAAATAGAGGTCATATCTTCAATAAAGTCACAGAAAGTGAATCGCATTTATTTTCACTCAGCAACAGAGACTTCTTTTCCATATAAAATTAGTTAAACTATTACCTTGACTTCTAATTATTTTTCTCTAGTTGAAATCATACTCAAATTCATTGAAGTCAAGATTCTCTTATCATGAGAAACAGAGATCTCATGTTCATGATAATGTTAGAAAAAATGTAGATGGGATCTCACTGAATTGTACACTGAATTTCAAAGAAAATATTTTCCTAAGTCATCCAAAGATATCAGTTTCTCTTTAATAATTTGAATCAATAAAAAAAACACCCATGAAATGGCAACAAAAAAGATTTAGACTCCAAACAGCTTTCCAAACATTTAATTAACATTATTTTGTTAATTTATCCTACCTGCTTCTATGAGGTAAAAACAAGGAAAGCATAATGAACTCGTGAAAACTTGAGTTACACATAATTTAAATGAATTTTCCAAAGTAACATGAAATTAGCAGTAGGGTTTGAAATAGGTGCCAGACCTTCATCTCTCCTGCCATTCACTGAACTAATTCTTAAATTGGTTTAAAAGACAGTATAGATCTCCCTAAAGAAATGTTTAACGATCCATATTGTGGGATTAAATTGATTAATCATATAATTAGAAATGACATTTGTATATAATAATAGAAGTGTAAGGAGGATATCTGAATCATTTCCATCATTTGAATAAAGATATGATTTCCTGAGAAATACTCCAAGTATCCTAAAATGCGACGGCTAGGTGGTGCAGTGGGTAGAGCCAGGTCTGGAGTCAGGAAAAACTGAGTTCAAATGGGGCCTTAGCGAACAAGGCAAATTTGGCCTTAGACACCTACTAGCTGGGACAACTTACTTATCCCTTTTTGCCTCAGTTTCCTCATCCATAAAATGAGCTGGAGAAGAAAACGGCAAACCACTCCAGTATCTTTGCCAAGAAAACCTCAACAGGGGTCACCAAGAGTCAGACATGACTGAAACAACTGAACAACAAGAAATTCTAAAATAAAAGATAGTCTGATTAATGATCCAGTGGAATAACATTTTCAAGCCTCTTTTCCTAATTAAACATAGTGTAACAACAGCCTTCATCATCTCTTTCCAGTTATTAACTCAAAGGCTTTAGGCTCAGAAATAACATGTTTATATGGTCATAAAGAAATGATAGAGAGTGGAGAGGTATTTCATAGATCCTTGGTCACTCTCTGAGATGAAAGCAGAAGAGTATTATATGAATCTGAACTCTAGGTCTGGTACTTGCTGGGTCAGAGAGGCTTCCTCTCAAAGTCTCAGTACTTAGGTTCATAAATTTTGACACCTAAGAGTAATTTTAAGATCACCTAACCTAATCCCTAATTATTTTAGAGTACTAAGGAAAAATGACTTTTCTAAGGTCATACATGTGAGAACCACCAGCACAAACCTTTTTAGGAATTTACAAACCATCTAAGAACTATTTCTGTCTCTCTTTGTATCCCTAAAGTTTAGCACAGTGCCCAGAACATAGTAAGGGATTAAATGCTTGCTAACTGACTTACAGACTGCTTTTTAACTGTTAGGCAGATGAGTGGTGCCAAGTTCTGTGGAGTATAGCTTTAGCTCTGCTGTGTCTCAGAATCTAGCTGAGGTATTACACAGGAATGGGACCCAACTATTTTGAGGTTTAGGCTAGGCAAGCTGCCAGGAGACAGCAGCAGCACAGTTAACATGTGCTAATAGAAATCTTTTTTTGGATCTGTATGAGGTCTCCACCCAGGCTCCCACCTGCCTAGCCATTCACCCTGACCCTATTTTCTAGGACTTATGGTGCCTGAACTGTCTGTTATTTTTATAAGTGTACTAAATGATAACTATTTCTGGGCATCTTACCCATCTCCATCTTATTTCCATTTTCTGTCTCAGTTAGCATAAACTAGACCTTGAAGCTACAAAGTTTTCCTTATATGGTACAAACAATGAAGAACCAAAGAAAAACAACAGAAAAAAAGAACCACTCTTTTCAGCTGCTTCTACACAGACAGCAAAGGATTCCATTGGCTCAAGTTGCAAAGCCAATAATAGGTAAAGTTGTTTTCTAAATGTGAAGTGCAATACAGCAGAAAGATCCTATCATAAATCTTTTCTTCTTTACACATCTAGGAGATAATACAATTAGGGTGGGAAGGAAGAAGGGACAGTTGTGATTTGTTAGCTTGAAAAGCCATTAGTAAAATGAATTAGTCTACAAAGTCTCTTTTTTGCAGGGCAGGTACTATTTTAGTCTAATTAAGTAATGATGTCATATGCTAATAGACCTCACTGTACTTACCTAGGAATAGTCTCACTATTTGTTAACAAAGAAAAAAAGACAAGGGTTAATAACAATTTAAAGGAATTTCCAGGTGGTTGGTTAACACAAAGAAAACAATCTGCAGCTGATCTTGTTTTTCCTTCATGTCTCTGTGATTTGTAGAGTAAAATATACTCTTGTGTACACTCTATCAGCTAATGTAGTAGTTTGTTTTTCAAAGTGTATTTCACAGTGAATTGTGAGAAGCAAAGGGTGGTGTCAAGGAAAGATGACTAGATTTGAGTTGAGAGGCCCCTGATTTGAATCCCAAATCTAACATTTATAATCTGCATGGCCTTGGGAACGTCACTCAAATTCACCTTCAGTTTTGCCATATGGAAAATTGAGGGCACCTGCAAATTTTCTTTCAGCTCTAGATCTACAATCTCACAACTTTGAAGCAACAAAATTCTAAACTACTTACAAATGATTCTAATGACATAAAATAATACAGAAACCTACATCAAAGAAGACAATTAACCCTGGTTTTACTATAATGGTACAATTTCTTTGGCATACCAAAAATATACAAATATTTAAACCATGTGACACTAAAACGTGATTCTAAAAGAATGATTTGTAAAACAAAGAGAACTATAATGCTAGAAGAGAAAGCATCTCAAACTGCAGCCTAAATGTCAACTCACATTTGTGTCCTCAGTTGACCTTCCCTATTGTTTCAGAATTCCAAGACAATTGTCAATCTAAAGGAACAGATTTGATTGCAGGGACACACTCTAGTATAACCCAAACCATGCTGAGATAAGTCTGTGGCATAATTACGTGTCTGTCTATCATAAATGAGGACACAGTTCACTAAAAATAACCCAGTGCTGATATTTATGCAAGCTCCCCCAAATGAATATTCTCTATAGACAAATCTGTAAAATACTAAGGCAGTTATTCAAAAGTACACTTGAATATATATACGTACATATTCAAAATACAATATATATAGTATGTACACATATATGTATATGCATACATATCTACATGTGCACATATATTATAATATAAATGTTACATATTGCACTGTGTGTGTATGTGTACATATAGTATATACATGTATATGTACATATGAAGATGTATGTGTGGAGACATACATATATACATGCTCATGTCTGAATATATCTTAATTTTAAGGTGAAATTCATGTTTCCAATTGATTCAATTGGAAAAGAAAATAACCAGTGCTCAAAAGAAAAAAGTTGTAAATTTTGTGTCTTGTTTAGTTACTCAATCCAATGGTTTTGTCTTTCAAGTTGCTTTTTCTAGACATCTCCTTCCTTTGGGATAGAATCATATCATCTTGTCATTCATTATATGTACATGCAGATAGGTCTCATCGTGCTAGGAATTAGGGATATAAGGCCAAAATGAAATAGTCCCTTCCCTAGAGAAATTTATATTGATTTTTTAGAACTTCACCAGAATCTCCAGCAGGCAGTATCCCTTTCTTCCTCTTTCTCTATAGATTACCAAAGTCTCCAGGTTAATCAATCATTCAACAAACAAGCATTTATTAAGAACCTACTATTTGCTAGGAACTGTGATAGATAATAGATATAAAGAATGAAAAAAATCCCTATTCACAGAGAGGGCTAGTCTTAGGTGAAGCTGTTTTTTTGTATTTGTTTTTGTTTGCATGTGTGGGTGTGTGGGTGTGGGGGGGAGAAGGAGCACTCCTTAAATAATTTTGCCAAACCTCCTCTTTTTTAGGTTATCTAGTGCCATGCGCTTCCCATGGTTTCCAATGGCATTCTTTTTGAAATCAGCAATGTGTTCTAAAACTTTTGTTCTTCTCTTCCCATTTCATCAGAGTTACCAAAACTATGCCCCCATTTGCACAAGATTCTGCTACTGTAAAGACCTAGTGAATTAATGTAAAATAAGGTTTTAAGGAATTAATTTTCCCTTTAGGATATTTTCATTTTTAGTGCTTTTTGGTTAATTAATGTATCAATGCCACCATCTAAAGAAGGCCCAAATAGTATGGACTGCAATTACTGTGGTGTGTCAATAGATGACATATTTTCATTTTCATATGGTGATTTTTTTTCTAATATCTTTAAAATATGTCACCTGCATAGCTAAATAAATGAAAAACAGTGAGATTATACTATACATTTGTAATGTTAATGGAATAGGAATATCTTCCCCTTTCAATAACAGGTCTATGTGACCACATACGTCCCCTTTTCCCTTGGAACAGGAGCTGTGTTCCCAGGTCTACAGGTACACAGGTATTTCAGTCACAGCTGTGATACATCCTGAGTCACATAGTGCCCAGGGGGAGGAACTTGCCCGGGGAGGAACTTGCCCAAGGAGGAGCTTACTTAAGTGGAGGCTTGCTTGTAGGAATACTTTCCCAGCTATTGCAACTAAACTAATTAGGCACTGAGTCATGAGGGTTGTGCTGCCTTTTAACTCTGAGCCCATTAGTTAAAAACTATAATATACTGAGAAGTTGGTATTTTTCTCTGGGGGTTTGCTTATGGGAAGGACCTTTTGATTCCCTCCATGGGACTCTGAGTAGTCGTTTGTTAAGAGACACGCACCCTACTACTCAGAGGTTTGTGCTCTGATCAGTTGGTTTGTGTAGGTGGTTGTATTTTTTTGCTCAGACAGTAGGATCCTTGTCTATTGAATCTCTGTGCTAATTTCTCTTCTTGTATTTTCTACTTTTCTGTAATTAAAGTAAGATTGTTGGCCCCTTTAAAAGTTGTCTTCCCTTTAGCAAAACAGATCAAAGAACCTGTGACACTAGCAGACCATCCTCTGTGTGCTAGGGTACTTGCTATTGCAACATTGTGGCCCCAAAGGTTTCATACAGTTTTAATATTTAATGTATTAAAACTACATAAAAAATTTTGATCCCACTTACATATTTTTTATGCTTATAAGTAGATAAATTAGATTAAGTTAATAAGAAATTTTATAAAAGCTTTTTCTCTCTGATTATGACTCTCCTATTAATTAAATAAATAGTCTTAGAGTGTTGTTTTCTGAGAAAACTAATTTAGGTAAGAATGACAAGATTTAAAAATCTCCTATTTAACACAGAGTTACAGAAAATCAGAAAAAGTTCCATTCATCTCCCATGATAGAGATATAATATTTTTTTTTTTAGCTTGGGTCATTGTTTATTTCAAAAAATATTTTGGAAAAGTATTTGATATTTTACACAAGAAGAAAATCATGAAAAATGAGTCAACATCCTGCTAAAGGAAAACCCCTAAAATACTGAAGAAATAACACCTTAAAAAAATAGACTAACCTAAATGGCAAAAGCGGTCCAAAAAGCCGATGAGGAGAAGAATGCTTTAAAAAGCTGAATTTGCCAGGTGGAAAAGGAATTTCAAAAACTCATTAAAGAGAATAATTCCTTTAGAATTAGATTGGAGCAACTGGAAGCTAATGACTTTATGAGAAATCAGGATACTATAAAACAGATCCAAACAAATGAAAAAAATAGAAGGCAGTGTGAAATATCTCATTGGAAAAACCACTGACCTGGAAAATAGATCCAGGAGAGAGAATTTTAAAATTACTGGACTACCTGAAAGCCATGATCAAAAAAAGAGCCTATACACCATCTTTCAAGAAATTATCAAACAAAATTTCCCTGATATCCTAGAATGAGAGGTTAAAATAGAAATTGAAAGAATTCACCAATCACCTCTTGAAAAAAAACCCCAAAAAGAAAACTCCTAGGAATATATAGCCAAATGCTAGAGTTCCCAGATCAAGAAGACAATATTACAAGCAGCCATGAAGAAACAATTTGAGAATTATGGAAACACAATCAGGATAACACAAGATCTAGCTGCTTCGACGTTAAGGGATCAAAGGGCTTGGAATATGGTATTGCGGAGGTCAAATGAGCTAGGATTAAAACCAGGAATCACCTACCCAGCAAAACTGAGTATAAAGCTTCAGGGAAAAATATGGTCATTCAATGAAATAGAGAATTTTCAAGCATTCTTGATGTAAAAAGCAGAGCTGAAAATTTTACTTTCAAATATGTTAATATTAGACATCAAATGATATTAATATATGGTTTCCCTGGTATTTTCCTTGTTCTCTTTTATACAAATAACACAGGAGTAGTCTAGAGATAATCACATTTAACAATACAAAAATATCACTCAACCACAAACTTTTATGGATCCACTTATTATATGGTGTAATAGAGGACTAGACTTGGAATAACTCAGACTTGGGTTTGAATCTTACCTCTGACAATTACTGGCCATGTAACCATGATTAAATTATGTAAGCTTCCCGACCCTCAAAATCATTGTCTATAAAATGATTCGTATAATATATGTAGCTGTAGTACACACCTCAGAGGCTAAATAAAGTAGAGAAGTCTTGGAAGTAATCTATTTTAGGGGAGGAGGAATTTCCCACTTAGTATGACAAGTATTTCAGGTTATTGACTGAAATAACAATAGCATGCATAGAATTTTAAGGACCCTGACCAGATACACCTAAACAGAGGGGTCAAGTGGCTAGCAAAGCTCCCAAGTGTAGCCTGAACCACATTAAAACATAATTGGGAAATGTTTTTAAAAAATTAACATAATATAGTTCATTCAAGTCTGTAGTTTTCAAAGCTAATATCTGACCCTCAGAGATACATTTCTATTTGGGTTCAACACTACTGACACAGCCTTTACTTTTGAGGGCCATTTGTTATGAAAGACATTGACAAACTATAGCACCACCAGGATGATAAAAGGCCTTGAGGGCATGTCATGTGATGACTGGTTGAAGAAACTGGGGATATTCATCCTGGAGATAAAGACTTAGGGACAGAGGATCTTAACTTATTTTTCTTGGACCTAGAAGGCTGAACTAAGAGCTGAATACATTGGTATGGTAATCATCTATAGCACTATGACAGTTAACACAATGGAATTACTAAGTTTGTGAAGAGAGTTTTGAGGAGATAAAAATGAATAGGACAGAAGTAGAGTCTTGCTGGACACACAGAATAGGGCATCAGAAATATAATATGGTAAAAACAAAAACATTGAGAAGGGACAGGTGAAAAAAAAAAGGCAGTCAACAGTAGACTATAGAGAGATCTAAGATTTTGAGAACAGATGAAAAACATAGTTAAGAAAATAAAACTAAGCATTTATTAAGTTCCTGCTAGGTACCAGACATTAAGCAAGCTGCAAGAGGTACAAAACCAAAACAAACAAATTAAAAACAAGAACAATTAAAAGAGTCCCTGCCCTAAGGCAGTGACATTTTCTCTGGGGGAAAAATGTGACTTTGTAGCCCTGGAGAAAGTTTCTGGAATTTGAAACTGGAAGCAAGATTGTAAATGTTAAGTAGCAGAGAGGAAAAAAGAGGCAGTGATTGCAAATTCATTTCCTTTGTCCTCATTTCTTCATCCCTATTTTTCTTCCTTTCATTTAATCTCTTCTAGTCTCCTGTTTTTTTTCTCCTTCAACCACATCACATTTTCCCCTTTAAGCCTTTACCCTGTCTATTTCTGTCCTTCTCTCTCTCTCACTCTTATCTGATTATAGATTGCAAACTGATGATAGTCAAAGATCTGATTTGTCCCACAGTCACACAATCAGCAGCACTCAAGAATTCAGATGAGAAAAAAGAAATTCCAAGACAATTTAATACCTATAGCAGGGTGATAAAGAGCCATATCAATTGTGATGTGTCTCCATCCTGGGGCTATATGCCTGCAACTTCCTAGGCAGAGAGAGAATAAGTCACTAACAAATCTCTGTGTCTGTGTAAAGAAAGAGATTGAGAAATGAATGACATGTGGTCCAACCATCTATCTTCCTTCTTTACCATCTTTGCTCTTGCCTTCTGGAATATGTTCTATATCCTCCAACTTTAATTAAACCCATTAAACTGTGTGTGTGTGTGTGTGTGTATGTGTGTGTGTGTGTGTGTGTGTGTGTGTGTATCTCACTGTGAGGGATAATTTATAGTGAAGTTTCCCCATTCTGAAAAATCAAATCTAGAATGGCTTTAGTATTCACTAGGCCGAAGGTCAAGTCACCTGACCTTCAAGCGATCTGGGGCTTAGAGCAATGGAGACCCCTCCCCCAGAGCCAACACGGCAGAAGATATGCCAAATAAGGTTAAGACTATTTTTATTGGACACCCACATGTTTCCAGGTTCTTTGTCTCAGAGAGATTCCCGAGCTTAGGTTGTGGGACAGCCCCCCTACCAATAAGAGTGAAGGCTAGTTGGGGGGGGTTAGGTTTCTGCCTTAGAAGATTATATAATCATGGGCTGCCTTCTACCTGGCGCTCTCTCCCTGCAGATTCCATGTTGAGCGACAAGTGGTAGAGTCCTTTCTCATGAGAAAGAATAAAGACCTTTTCTGACCTTAGATTCAGACTCCAAAATCTTTTATCTCACACATCACCTACATTGGGAGTGTAATACACGTTGAAATAGGGTAGCTGTGGATGCTGTTGTTTAACCCTTCTTTGAATAGATGAGGACACTAACCTAATGTAATGAGTTGGTGCTTTATAAAATCCTTAGCTTCATGACCTCCATATCTTTAGCTTCTAAGATCAGTTTTATTTTTATCCTTGGCCATCTAGTGCATAGCTTAGAGCCTACCAAGGTGAACAAGTTGAGGAAAAAGAATGATTTTAAAATTATGCCTGAGGCCATGGGCCTTAAATTGTGGCTCTGCCCAAGTCTTTAGCCCTCCTTTGTCCAGCAATTTCCCACCCTTGATCCTCCTGTTGCACCCTGGAGCTGGCCTGGCCCACCATTGTCTGTCAGCTCCAGATAGCCTCTAGCAACTTCCCACCCTTAATTACTGGAGTCTGACCTCATCTGACTACTGAAGACCCTCCCCAAACTCATTACTGGAGTCTGACCTCATTGACTCCTCCTGAAGACCCTTCCCAAACTCCTCCTCCAGATCACCCCTAGATTCCTCCCACAACCTTTCTGTATATAAGACTCCATCTTCCCTCCATATGGTGTATGAGAGCCAGATGATTCTGGCTTGCTTGCCCAATGCAAGCCTTATAGATATCTAGGTTCCTTAAAAGTCTACCCAATATGGCGAACTTTTAATGAACTTTTAATAAACTTTGCTTTTCTTTGGCTGAGAGAAGACTTGAGTTGAATTCATTCAGGCAGGATTTGGCATGTTGGTATTTTGGGGTCTCAAGCTCCCCTAACCCTACCCTATACCACATCATCAGTGGCTGAAATTCACAAGTGTTTCTAATTTCAAACATACAATTTTCTTGAAAGAGCCCCATAGCACATTTTATATTTTCACATAATGACTTTCATAATAAAAACACAGAATCTTACTAAAACAAAGGATTGTTTGTCACAGAAAAATCACAAATATCCTAATTAATGAGTCTTCTGATTATGTTTTTGTGTTTGATATAATTAATATCTATTCTATTTTCCCTTGACCTAGAAACTGAAGGTTTTCCGTATTACCATCTTATAGGTAAAATGGTTTTATAACAAGATTATTTTGTAAATTATATTAAGAAACCTACTTGGACAGAATTCAAAAAAGGTTCATCTCTGACAATATTCCATACTAAAATAGACAGTGCTATAAACTAGATTTTTGTATATATTTGTATGATACTTATCTACCATTACATTTCACCAATCTTAAATCTCCTCAAAGAATGGACTAGTCTCCATAATGAAACCTAAAAAGATGGCTAAGTTTAAATATATTATAATGAAAGTAATATGTTGTACAATTAGGGGCAAAAACTTTTCTTTAAATACAAATATGATGCAGTTTCTTACAATTATAATTTAAAAGGATATAGGAAACATCTCCTAGATCTGATAGCAATTTTTTTATGCCTATTGCTGCTGCAATAAATACATTAGTAGAGTTGAACCAGTCAGGTAATACATACAACTAACATTTAATGAACTCCTACATGCCAACTGACCCTAGAGATATAAAGCAAAAAGTTAGAGAATCCCTATCATCAAGGAACTTCTAACATAAAAGAAAGACATATATAAGGATATTTAGAATATATACAAAACAAATACAAAGTTTTTGGGGATGGAGAGACTAGGAGTTTGCAGGACAAGGAAAAACTTTATGTAGAAATGGGTGACTGAGCTGAGTACTGAGGGAAACAAGGGATTCCAACTGGTGGAGGTGAGGAAGGAGTGCATCCATTTCAGGCATGAGGGACAGCCAGCGCAAATGCTGTAAACATTTATTGTCTTCTAAGCACACCCTTCTTCTGACCTTCCCTATCAACTGATGAAAGTACTGTTAAAGTCAAAATAAGATAAATGGAAGCGCACAGTCCTGAGCATGACATAATTAGGGCTGCTAGGTGGCACAGTGGATAGAGCACAGGGTTTAGAATCAGGAAGAATCATCTTGACAAGTTTAAATCCTCAGACACTAGCTGTGTTATCCTGACAAATTGCTGAACTCTGTTTGCCTCAGTTTCCTTATGTATAAAATGAGCTGGAGAAGGCAATGGCAAATCACTCTACTATGTTCACCACAAAAACCCCAAATGAAGAGTCAAACATGACTGAAACAGAACTAAACAACAAAAACAACTAGCATATAATAGGCACTTAATGAATGTTAATCTATTCATTAGACTTGGTGTCAGCAGGACCTGGGTTCAATTCCTGCCTCAACTGTGTACTAGTTGTGTGACCTGGCAAGTCATTTGACCTCTCTTAGCCTTGTTATTCCTTTTAAATAAAGGGACAGGATTGTCAGATTTTTAAATTCCCTTTCACCTCCAAATCTACGAAACAATGAGTATCATATGCTATGAGATAATATTTTCATCTAATGATTAGTAATGAGAGACAATGAAATTCTAAATTGCTAGAAATCTAAGGAGTAGCTTTGTAAATAAGGTAATTCCATATGTTTTCAGTTTTTGTGAGACTTTTGTTGAGAAATTAAAATAACTGAAATTAAAATTTCATTATTGTGCTTCAATTAATTCAAGAGAAATGACAGGTCCTAGTGAATTAGAGTCCTCACAGTTCACATCCTTGTTTTGAATAACAATGACTTTTTTGGAGTACTTCAAAACAAATTGTATAAAAGAGACCATCTTAATTTTATTTGTAGCAGAAAACTGCATATGGATCACACAGTATTACGATAATATTTTACTGCCAGTCTGAAATCCATACTAAGCAATATATATCTATATCTATATCTGAAGGGGGATGCTGAGGCCTTGTAATGTTTTGGGATGACTTTGTCTAGAATCTCATCTGTTTGGGCACCTGGGTATGTGATATCAGCTGGTGGAAAGGTCACCTTTCCCCCCCAGGTCTAAGTCATTAACTCTGTCCCTTCCCCCGCCCCCAGCCTGTAAGTATCTTCCCTGAAGATAGTTAACTATAACAGGCCACACCTAAGGATTCCTTAGAGAAAGGCTTACCCCTTTTGTTTTAGTGGCCAGCTGCAAGATAACTCCTAACAAAAGAACTTCACCTTATGCTCCTCCCTAACTCCACCTCTGCATGACTTTTGTTACTATATAATCAGTACCCCCAATCCCCACACTTCGCAGGAGGATTTCCCTTAATTTTCTCCTCTCTGCTTGACAAGTGTAATAAAGTCTCTTAAAACTGCCAAGACTGCTGGTAATTCTTTCAGACTGGTAAGAACCCTCAAAGGATTTCCATAGAAATCCACCCTTTCTAACCCTCAACATATCTATATCTATATCTATATCTATATCTATATCTATATCTATATAGCATCTATGAAATTAATTGCTGCAGGTAAATGAGACTCAATTTGTTTTCTCCAAATTTCACTCCACAACTATGAATTTTCCTATGTTCTTAGAAAATCTTGGCAGACTCCACAAAAAGCAAGAATTAAAAGAAATTTTTTGTATGTATTTTATTCCTCCTCTTTCTTTCTTTGTTTCTTTATTTCTTTCTTTTGCTTATATGACTTCTTGTTTGTGAAAGAATCCTAGGCTTGGATCTCATTATGTTAAATATATAAATATTTGGAAATACCTGCAGAAAAGTACCAGTATATCTATAGATCTTATATCAAGAATATCATATATGCATAGCATACTATGTATATGTTACTATATTTACTTGCCAGATGTTACATACAGGGAGAATTTTATTGACTAATTCATTGATTAGAGTCTTGTTTATCATTAAGCTATCTTCAAGTTTAATATATTATTTTCTTAAAAAGTGAAATTCTTTGCCTTTATTAATTACATTACTGTAAAAAATGAGCAAAAATCATTTAAATTCTTACTATGTATCAAGTACTATATTAAGTTCTAGGGATGTAAACAGGAATATCTAGATAGTCTTTGTTTTTAGGAACTCACTGCAGTTCTGGGTGACAACAGATTAAAGAAAGTTAAGCTGCAGAGCAAATAGAGAAATCTGAAATTCCTAAGAGTGAAGTTTGAGGTGGATAGTAAAAATCCAGAGGTTCTTGGCTTACTTAAATACTTAAAATGAGAATGCCAAGGAATTTCAGGACAGAGGTAGGGCTGATGATAAGACCTGGAGGGGTTTAAGGAATAAAGGATAATGTGCAAAATTATATATACTAATAGAATACATTTTACCAAGTAAAATCAACATTTTTCCAGTATCTGAAATCAAGGAGTAACACTGAAAATATACCTCAAGGCTATTTACTCTTTCTACCTTTTTAAAAGATCATTAGTTTCTTCCCCCAATTTGATTTTGCAAACAACTTAGATTTACATTGCCTCTTCATTTAACAAATATTTATGGAGCCTCAACTTTACATAAAACACTTTGGTAGATACCTCTGAGAATACATGGATCAATAAAACATGGATGAACTAGGGCCTTAAGTAGCCTTTAATAGACTCCTCTAGTTGTTTTTTGTGCTTGTATTTCTGAACACTTAGCAAATTTTTTTTGTTGTGCAAAAAATGCTTCATGATTAACTAATTGAATTACTGAGTTGGGAGGAATTTCACAATATTAAGGCCAATCTTAGCCAAAGTATAAATTCAGTTGCCAACATCCTGAACTAGTGGTGGCCTAGCCACTTCTTAAATCTAATGATGATACTCTCTCACTCTTCCCTCCTCTTATCAATAATTACTTCCATTTATGGCCAGCTGTGTTAGGGCTTTTTTTTTTCCCCTCTTCTATTAAGCTTATCTAAGAGGGAAGATCTGACATGTACATAAATCACTATACTACAAGGCAGTATGTGATAAGGGCCACAAAAGAGGTATGATCAAATTGAAAGTGGAATTCTTAGAAGTGAAAAATTTCTTTTTGCTTAGGGAATCACAGAGTTCTAGTATTGAATAAACCTCAGAAACAATCTTAGCTAAACCTCTGATTTTACAGAGGAGAAAATGGAAGTAGAGATATGACATGACTAGCCTGAGATGACACATCAATTTAGTAGCAAAAGAGTTTCTAAAAAGCAGGCTTACTGACTCCTGGGCTTCATGAAGGAAGTGACATTTTAGGTGTGACTTGAAGGATGGGTAAAGTTTTGACAGACAAAAAATGGAGATAAGGAAATATATATTGAATTTCAGGAATAGTAAATAGAGTCTAGTCATGCTGGAGCTAAGGATTTGAAATGGTAAAGTCAATTAAGGCTATAAATGCATTTCCTAGAATAAAAATTACCTGGACTAATTATGAATCAATTCTCAGTGATGCCATTATCCTCTCACATAACCCCCAATTTATGATAAAAATTGTCCACAAAAATATCAAAGTCTTCCTGCAACGCTCCATGATGGCATGGAGATCATCCTGGGTTCTTGAAGGTTTCATCAAAACAGCATAACTTCTTAACTCTGCTTTTCATTCTCTGGACTTTTGTCACCATGAGTTGCCTTTTCACCCTAGAGATTTTTCAAAGCCTGTGGCTATCTAAGCCCAGAATGTGTCCCTGCTTCTGTAGTCCTCTTCTCCCACAGCTGAAATTGTCAAAGAACCTCCATTTTGATTAAGGGGACTGGTCAACCAGTTTTCATTCTTTTCCCAACTCTGATAGTTTGGACTTTTCCACCTGCCCTCCCCATCTCTGACTTTTTTCAGTTCCCTTTTATATGAAGTCTTCCCCTTTTAGAATATAAGTTCCTTGAGGACAAGACCTATCTTTTTTCTTGTGTTTGTATTTTCAGGATCTTAATAAATTGTTGCTGACTTGACTCCACTTGGAAGGTCTAAGCATCTGAAAAGGTTCTGAGTAGGGCCTGGTAATGGACTTTATATCTGCTGACAGAAGAGCCGCCTAAGTCATTTAGCTTCATCATCTTTGGGATATTGTCCATAGAGTGATGAACTATTCTGGCCACAGTGATTTTTGAAAACCAAGTTGGATGTAGAGGCAGCAGGGTAGCATGTGATCTTTGTGGATAGAGATACCTTAAAGTAATGACTCCTTAAAGTAATTTCAGATGCTTGGAGTAATATAGTTATATGGCTTACAAAGCACATCCCACACAACTATCCACAGTTTCTTTAACATGCCAGATAATAAAGCCATCACTCTATATGTATTTACCCATAGAATCATCACTCTAAATGTATTTGTCCACAAATAAAAATGGTGGATTTTCATTCTCTTTTACAATATTACTGGCAGTAGTCAAGTCCTGAGTGTGAATATGGACTTTACCACATGCTTGAAATAATCACTATCTTATCCTTCAAGAACCTGAGATATGAACTATGTAAACAATCCCACTTTTATATAGGATAAAATTAAATAATGATGCTAAAATATTAAAACTTCAGCAACAGAATATCTGGTAATATTAAAATATTAAAAGTTCCAGGGGGTATGGGAGAAAGATGATAACTTTTATACTGTGACTCAAGAAGCACATGCAAATAATATATTCACTTTAATCCTTCTACTTCTTTCCTTTTCCTAGAAATGTGTGATTTTGTATCCTATGGAGTAGGGTAGCTTTTAGCTACCAGAAATATTTATGAGGACCTAATTCTTCACCATTTATCATTCCTAGTTTGAGTTTTATAAGTATTAGGCTTATTTCTGTACCTACAAATTATGCACCACACACCTGCAATGTAAGCCCCAGGCAAAAAAAAATACAGAATGAAAGAAATTTACATTTCTAGCATCACACATAATATAGACATGATATATTATTCAAGTGTTGGTTTAGAGTAAGGGCTTTTTTTGAGTGTAATAAGTACATACAAGGCACATCTATTTTCAGAAGGAAACAATAGAATATTATTCTATATTTTTACTCAAAGAATATTAAAAATAATTGTGCTATTACTATTTTAAAAAAATATTACCAATTATAGCATATATCCTTTCTGGCCTTTGGTAAGATTGAGGAAGTCAAAATGGGTTTTTATGACATTAACTAAGGAGCTCTTTTATACATATGAATCTTACAGACATTACAGTGAAAATATTACAAGAGCTTTTGAATACTCAATTTCATTGTAGAATCTGGTCACAAGCCTCCTCTGCAAAGCAAATCAATGTTACTACATAAGCTAATCTCTCATAAAATGCTTGGGAGAAATAGTTCTATAGATTTCTCTAATGCTCTTGAAATCTCAAATGGGATCAATATCTTCTTAGTTTTCAAATTTATCATATTTTAATTTATCAATTTACACATGAGTTTTTATATTTACTGTACACAATTATTATAATCCTTGTGTCAGACCCTATCTGACAAAGAAGAATTATCTCTTAGACATAGTCTAGATTTTCTATATTCTGAAACTCTCTGCTGTTTATATCTGAATCATCTTTTTACTCCTGTCCTCGAGTTTGCATAGGGATACTCACAACCTAACCAATTTCTTAACAAGTGTGTGGTGTTTGGTTCAAGTAAACATCTTTATGGCCAGACATCTCATGGTGGAAAATCAGCATGGAAAATCCATTGGCTAAAACTGACTATCCTTAGAATGAGCCTCAATTTCCCATCCTTTTTCAAGGAATCTTCAACAATAACTCAACCATAAACTTTCAGTTATCCTTTAAGCAGTTCAAGGTAGTCTCTCTCATCTTCTACACATGACTCTGCCTAGGCAGAGTAACTGATTTCCAGTATTAGCATTCTTCATCAAAGAATAGTAGAAAACAATGATGCTGATGAGCTGAAGTTGTTCTCCTAGTCTTTGACCTTGCTAACTGCTATTTTCTTTGAAACCATGTAATATTCCTCTGTATTTAAAGCACTTGACTGGATCCACTCAAAGATTCATTGGTTTAAACTTCTGATGAAGTTAGGCATATGAAACAATATTGTGACTATGCAAAGGTACAAAAAACAATTCCAACTAATAAATGAACAAATACATAGAACATCATCATTCCATTCTAAGGGGCCTTTTTTAGAATACTCTAAGCAAGGAGAAACAACAACAAAAAATACATGATTAGCCTAATGTTACCATTCTATCTTCCAGATGTACACAAGTGTTCAGAGAATAGTTATTAGTGTGAATTACTAGACTTAAGGGATTGATTCTTTTATACGTGCCATCCCCAATCTCGAAATTGGGATGATATGTGCTATAATGACGGTATGTTGGAAGATAAGTATAGAATAGCCATTTGAAAAGCATTTATTAACCTCTTACTGTATGTTAGGCACTGAATGAAGCACTGGATATACGAAGAAAGAAAGAAAGAAGGCCTGATAAAAACATCAATGTACTATTACTAATAATTCCAATGCATTACAGGTTTATTTATCGATAGTCCTAGAATCACAGGGCACTTAGGTGATGAGTGGCCTGAAGCAGCTAACAGTGAAGTTCATTTTGCTTTGTTGGTGTTACATACACTGAGTGACAGATTTATTAATTTACTGGGTCTATTCACTGAATGGGTCTTGTGATGATATATTGTTCTTCTGGACCCCAGAGTCTTGTTAAACAAGTTTTTACTGATGTTTCTCAAATAACCATTTTAAAAGCTTTCACAGCAACTGTAAGATTCACAGAAATTGACTTCAGTCCATTCATTCTTTGGATGGGTATATTAGATCCCAAGCAGTCATTACTTTTTCCAAACACAACTCATTATCAAATAACTCAAATTATTTTTTTTTAATGGAAGGGATGTGTGTTGTTTTTGTTTTTGTTTTTTTAATAAGAAAGTGCTCTCTCTGACCATATTGGGTTATATAAAGAACCTAAGGACAATGTAATATATTCCCTTTTATTTCCAATTATTTATTTGGGGATAGGTTTCCTCTATATTTCTTATTTGCTTTTATTTTTTTTGAGTAAGAACTCATAGGAGAAAAAAAGCATCTCTGAAATGATTGGTTTTCATATTTTTTTTTCTGAAAATGAATGCCTTCAAAGTATATTTTCTATAACAAATTAACAAGTGTTTTACCTCTATGTGTATTGACACATAGAGCAGACAGGTTGTAATTATAAATTAAAGGATTTTCTGCATAACAAAAGTAACAACCTACGATTGGATGTTTTCATGATTTTTATAAGATGGTATAATGCCTTTTTGAATTTCTATATATAACTGTTCTAGAACATCACCATCAATGCTTGCTCTATATTCCTCTGGTTCCAACCAACCTTTCAGTTTAATTTCCTACTACTTTGTCTTCATGGGTCCCATGTCCTAGGAAGTCTGGACTCCTTAATTTTCCCCTGAATATAGTTTGCATTTTCCTACCTCTGTTATGTTTCTTATGCTAGAATGGCCATCTTAATGTACCAGAATAGTATGCAACATTAGAGGCTTTCTCCAAATACTATCTCATTAAAAATCCTTCCCTGCAACCATTAGCTAATAGATATCTCTTCTGAAACTCCATTAACACTTTGTGGGTGGTCTTATTGTGTGTTTGTATTCTACCTGACATTATGGTTACTTTTGTATCTTAGCTACTAGACTTCAAAGAAGATAAAATCTTCTTAACATAAGCTCCACAGTGCCTCCCACAATGCTTTGCATAATATGTATTCACTGAATGAGTGGACAATGGATAGGATTTATAAGCTAGTTAAGTGCTGGAAGCAGGAAGAAATGAATCACACTTTCTACAAAAAGCCTTGTCCAACTCCCCTTAATTCTACTGCTTTGCTGCTGTTATTTCTAATTTTTCCTGCATATCTCATGTTTCTAAGTACTATTTGCATGATGTCTTCTCCCCAGCACTTGGCAGAGTACATGTAAGAAATGTCTATTGACTGACTGATATGGATAGAAACTATCACTATCTTTCCCTAGGCCCAAATCTACCTTTCTTCCTCATAACAATCTCATTTCTTTTTGTAGCATCACCTTCTTTTTGGGCAAAGAGACTCAATTAATTCATTCATACTTATTACCTCAAACACAAGGACTTCTTATTATTTTATGTCAGTGATTAACTATACTCCAACTACAATTGTACTTATGTATATCTGGTAGTAACATATATTTTGCATTTAGTTGATAAAGGACACTATTATTAAACAAATGGTAATATTGGAAACATTTACGTGTCTTTGACCAGAAAATTTTAAAACTGTATTTCATAAAATAGAGAGACCTAGCAAGCATTTTCCCTTGCGATATATCATCCAAAACTGTATATATATATACATATACATCTATATATCTATATATCTATGTATCTATAAACACACTTTAAAAATATTTATTTTATTTTTAATTTATGGAATGAAACAAGCATTTCCATAACATAGTGCAATAAAAAGATCATTGTACATGAGACTACAAATCTACTATGCACAACTTGCTATGCCTTTCAAACATACAACAAAATTATCATGTAAATTTCTTTTTTTCTTTCCTCCCCTGCCCTCCCCCCCATAGATGGCTACCATTCTACCAATAGACACAAACAGGTATATATATTCTTTTCTTTTCTTTTTTTTTTTTTGGGGGGGGGGGAGGCAGGGCATTTGAGGTTAAGTGACTTGCACAAGGTCACATAGCTAGTAAGTGTGTCAAGTGTCTGAGGCCAGATCTGAACTCAGGTCCTCCTGACTCCAGGGCTGGTGCTCTATTCACTGCACCACCTAGCAGCTATGTAAAATTATTTTGTACATACTTCTACTTATCAGTTCTTTCTCTGGATGCAGATAGAGTCTATCTTCACTTGTCCTTTATAGTTAATTTGGGTATTTATAATAGACAAAATATCTTATTTTGCTAGAGTCGTTCTTAGAACAATATTGCTGTTACTGTATACAATGTTCTCTTGGTTCTGCTCATTTCACTTACAAGTCATTATTTCTTGTAAGTCTTTACATGTTTTTCTAAAATCATTGAGTTCATCATTTCTTATAACACAGTAGTATTCCATCACAATCATATCATATACCATAACTTGTTTGGCTACTCCCCAATTGATGGTCATCCCTGTAAATTTCAGTTATGGGGGGAAAATAACTAATACTAAGGACTATATAAACAGTCACATATTTCTGTTCTATCTTTTCTATTTAACCTTTAAAATCATATAATTTTCATTATTTCCAGGGAATAAAGTGATACTAAAGTATAACAAACAAAGCAGGACTCTATTAACATATAATATTAAATACAATACATTTTATACAGCCCAGTGTATGATGACAATATTCAAGAAAGTAAAACCCATCAATTGAAAGGATTCCTACAATTTCCTAATTTTATTAATGCCTATATTATTAACCTGTCAGGTTACCATTTCAGAAAATCTTCAAATAGGAACTGGCAGCAGTCATATTTTAGATTATATTCTTAAAAGAAACACCAAACATATGGACAGAAAATAAAAATCAGTATTAATTCTGTCTGCTCATTTACAAGAGACTCTCTCTTGTTTATTATGAATGAAATGAATGTCTAGTCTTTGATTAAAGAGAGCAAATCAATATACTAGGTCGCTGAAAATAAAAAAAAAAGATACAGTGAAATATGATCTAAATCTGTTGCCTACAGTACTTCTTATGCAAAGACCGTTTAAAAAGAAAATAATGAACTTAGAAAATCAGTTATTATTTATATGATCCTGATGGATTAGTTCTTGTTTAAGTCAATTATGCTACCATATTAGAAAATTCCAAGTGTGGAAAATAAATGTGATATTCATTAAGCCTTATTGTTTAAATTAAATTATCATCTATTTTGACCTTTCAATTCTGGCATTTCTACATCATTTTATTTTTCTTCTTTGAAAAGGAGCACTGAATCACCATCAATGTTTTTCGGCTTGATCAAGTAAGAGTAGAACTATATTTCTAACAGCAAATTGTGTGACAGTCATTCTTTTGTTATTATTGATGTGGCATGAAAGTAACATCCTTCTTTTTTTTAATCATTATCATTCATTCCTTTCTACACATTGAATAAACTATATGTGGGGCACCTGTTATATGCCAGGTATTATTTTAAAGTATGCACTACGACAACAATAACACATTCTTTTCTCACTAGCTATTTACAGTCTAGCACAAGAGATACGTTGTGTATGGAAATAATTATACTACAAACTATAATGTGATAAGTCTTACTGAAAAGATGCACACAAAGCGTTTTTGGAGTTCCAAATAACTAGATCACTCCTTGCTAAGGATCTAAGTGATGGTTTCACAAAGGACTGGACTCTAAAATGAACCTTGAAGGATGCATAAGAGTTTAAGAAGCCTTCTGGGTGAAAGGAATGGCATGAGCAAAGGTTCAGAAGTAGTAAAACATGTGTCTACTTCCATGCTTTTCATTTTTATTTCAGTATTGGACTAAACTGTTTCAATCAAGTTGTATCATCAATCTAATTGTTAAATCTAATGGTTTTTTCTCAGTTCTTATCCTTTTTGAATTCTCTTCAGTATCTAAAGGTAGTGACCATCACTTAGCTTAAATTTTTTTTTCTTCTGTGGCTTTCGCTTACATTTTTCTCTCCTAATTTTTTGCTTACCTGTATGGAGTGTCTTTCTTAGTCTACCTTGCCAGATCACCAACTATGTTGCTTCTCTATGAACAAATATACTCTAGGCTTCTGCTTAGGCCACTTTCTCTCTCACTCCTCTCCTTTCTTCACCTCCTTCTTCCTTCCTTCTCTGTCTCTCTTTTTCCTATACTCTCACTTGGAAGGCATATAAATCCATTAGGCAATCAATAAATATGAAGTAAGGACCCACTATGTGCCAGACACTGTGCTAAGTGTACGCTCTTGCCATCAACAAATTTACAATCTAAGGAGATGACAAACAAATATATATGTATAAACGAGCTATATATGAGATAAATAGGGAATAGTTAAAAGAAGAAAGGCACTAAATTATAAGTGAGTTTTGGAAAGATATAGAAGATAAAATATTAATTGTGACTTTAAGAAAACCAGGGAAACCACAGGCAGAGATGCAGACAGAGAGCTTTCCAGGTATTAAGGATAGTCCGAGAAAATACCCTGAGAGTTGAGAGATGGAATGTCTAGTTCATTGAACATCAAGATGGCCAGTATCAATTATCAAATGGTATATGGTGGGGGAGCAAGGGTAAGAAGACTGGAAAAATGTGCATGAGGATGGGGGTGGGGGTAGTTGATGAGGGGCTTTAAATGCCAAACAGAGGTTTTTGTATGGCAATAGGAAGCCACTGGTGTTTATGGAGTATGGAGTAACATGGTTGAACCTGGGTAAGTACTCATGGCCTCAGTCATAATTTCTATGCAGGTGACTCCCAGATTTGTATATCTTCCTTTATCTCTATCCTGAAATCCATTCTCACGTGATAAAAGGCCTGCTGGATATCTCAACTAGACGTCCCATTATTAATACAAACTCAACACATCCAAAAGAAGATTCCCCTGCCCTACTCTCAACACACTGCTCTTCCTATTTACCATTTTTTTTAACTTGAGGTAATTTTTCTAGTCATCCAGGTTTGCACCCTTTTAGTCATCCTCAGCTTCTCACTCTCTATTACTTCAAATATTCATTCAGATGCCAAGATGTATCACAACTTTTCTTATCTCCAATAATATTTTTCCAATCAGACATTCACCATCTTAGTTCAGGTATTTTCACCTGGACTAGCCTCCTCATTATTTTTTCTCTGCCTGACTAAAAGTAAAGAGCAGCATGGTAAGGTGATAGAATATTGGACTTGGAATCAAGAAGACGACAACCGTGTGACCACAGAAAAATCACAAGTCACTTAATCTCTGAATTAATTAATCTCAGGAGTCAGGAAACGTAATTTTTCTGAATTCAAACCTGACTTCAAACACTTACTAACTGTATGACCCTGGGCAAGTCACCTAACTCTGCCTTATTTTCCTGATCTGTAAAATGTTCTGGAGAAGGAAATGGTAAACTATTCCAGTATCCTGGTCAAGGAAACCCCAAATGGGATCACAAAGAGTTGGAAATGACTGAAAAACAACTGAACAATAATACTGGGGTTACAAAGACAAGTAATCTATCACCCTTGGATTTAAGGAGAGAGAGGAGGGTTAGGAAGAAGAAAGAGAGGAAAAAAAGGGTGAATAGGCACACAAATAACTGTGAAACAAGTGAAGAGTAAAATAAATGCAAAGGAGAGGTCAAGTATCTTCCTTCCCTACCCATGAACTTTATATCTCTCCTCTGAGTTCTAACTAGGCTGCCAGTGTCAGCTTTTTTCTCTGAGGAAGCCCCTTCTTGGCCTCTCTACCTCCCCTTATGCCCAAGGAATAGGCATCTTTCTAATCTAAAAAGCTATAGGAGGAGCGGCTAGGTGGCTCAGTGAATAGAGCACTAGCCCTGGAGTCAGGAGGACCGGGTCCAAATTTGGCCTCAGACGCTTGACACGTTTACTAGCCGTGTGACTTTGGGCAAGTTACTTAACCCCAACAGCCCTCCAAAAAGCAAAAAAAAAAAAAAAGCCATAGGATTCTAAGGTCTAAGTACCACAGGTATTTATCCTGGTTAAAGGTCCACAACCTTTCCTTGCAACCAAGATTATAAAAATCTCTTTAACCATCTAACAAAAGTTGTTTGTCTACCTGTGTCCTAGAAAACAGATACGCCCATTTTGGGAATGTCTCTTCTCAACTTTGCCTAGTGATTTCCTTGGCTTACTTTAAGTCCTAGGTAAAATCACACCTCTACAAGGAAGCCTTTCTTAATTCCTCAATACTAGTGCTTTCCCTCTGTTAATTATTTCCTACTTATCCTATATATAGATTGCTTTCTTTGTATTTATCCTGTGTCATCTCCCCCACTTCAGTGGAAATTGTCCTTTGCTTTTTTTTTTCATATTTGCAGGACTTATAGTCAGGTAGGCTTATCTTCCTGAGTTCAAGTCTGGCCTCAGCCATGTATTAGCTGTGTGACCCTAGACAAGTCACTTAACCTTGTTTGCCTCAGTTTCCTCACCTGTAAAATAAGCCAGAGAAGGAAACGGCCAACAACTCCAGTATCTTTGCCAAGAAAACCTCAAGTGGGATCACAGAGACTCAAACACTACTGAAAACAATTGAACAACTTAGCACAATACCTGGTACAAAGTAGGTGCTTAATATTTACTTATTAACTGAAATTCATCTTTTTATCCTTCACAATGACTAAAAGGTCGTACATGTGGCAGATCCTCAACATATGGTGTTTAAAATTTTTTTTTTAGTTGAATTGAACAGATCCTCATCTAGCAAAGAACAGGAACAATGTCGATGCCCATTTTTGAGGAATGCCTAAACAAATCTTGATCAACAAAGGTGATAGAATATTACCATACTATAAGAAATGACAAATTGATTAATAGAGAATGAGATGACTAACTTCTACTGATGTAAAAAGAAGTAAGAAAAACCAGGAAAATAACATACCTGATAACAACATCACTTCTAATAGAGAGAAAAATCCACCCCCCCCCAACAAAGAATGATGAAAAGTGAAAGAGAGAGAGAAAGACATAGAGAAAGAGGAGAGAGAAAGAGCGCTTGGCTGCAAAGAAGTGATAAGAGAATATATGTCCCTTGCTCTTTTGTAAACATAAGGAGCCCACAGGTGTAGAACTCTATATAATGGAAGATTTTTTTTTTCAATCTAATAATCAGCTTTGGTGATTTTAAAAAATTTCTTAGAAGACATAGAAATCTGAAATTGGGGAGAAGGGATACAGGAGGAAACATGGGTAATACATAAAAAAAGATACTTTTTAAAAGTCTATTTTAAAGACCTGGAGTAGTATCCTTCCTTCTTCTTACAATCATGTGATTGATTGATAGAAATACTGAGTACATTAAACAATATATTTAGGCCTGATTTCCTTTTTTTTTTTTCTGTAAGGTGACTTCCAATATTCTCCTACCATATCTTTCTCCATTATGCTCTCTTGATGCTTTTGAGGTTCATGGAAAAACAGCCTACTCTAATGACTAATTTTCTTATGTCAAAGTTTCACTATTTGTGGTTTAATGAATAGAGTCCAACAGGATTTGATTTAATTGTCTAAGTTTCCAAACACTATTACAGAGATATGCAATAATTTAAGCTTATACTTTTCTTTGAAACCATTTACATTTACAAAAATGTTAGTTCTATCCTACATCATTCTTTTTCATTTGATTAATTTATATTTCCTTACATTCCCCTACTTTTCATTCCTTTTCTCATCAAAGTGATCAGGAATAATGGGGGCCTTACAGAGGTGTCTGTCAGTATTTGATAGTTGACAGACTTGTGGTTTTGCGGGGGTATGAACAGTAGGGAGTGGAGAGGATAACTGAATGGTAACCAGTGCCTACTGATGATAAAGCCTAGAGAATTGCTTTATTACTGAGCATATTTTTTGATAATAAGAATCTTAGGGTTAGGGAGAAAGGGAATGGATTGTGATTTCAGTAGAATAAGTCAGAGGTGTCAACCTAATGACACACAAGCCACAAGCAGCCCATGAAATTTGAATACTGCCAGAATAAAATTAAAATGTCATTGGGAAACATTTAACAAAATAACTAAAAATTCAATACAAGATAATTTGTGGTTTTCTAAGTCAATAATCTAGTGATTCCTTTCTGTTTAACACCACTGGTAGGGAATTCCCAAGTGAGGAAACTCTGCAATATGAGTAAACATGTTATTTGCAGTTCATAGGCTTAGAGTTCTGCTTAGAAACTAAAATATTAATCAGCTTGCTAGAGGTCACACATCAGTATTTTTCAGAGGCATGACTTGAACCCACTTCTTGGTTTTGATTCCAGTTCTCTATTCACTATACCAACACTGTCTCTTAAGAAGTTTATCAAAGTAAAAAGGGAGGAAAAAAGAACATCCTGGTAGTGGATAGAAATAAGACTTCCTATTTCTGACACATACTGGCTGTGGGTCCTTGGCTAAAACACTTAACCTCCCACTGAGTCAGGTACCTCTCCATAAAATGCAAAACAGATACTAATGATCTGCTTTGATACTTTGAATTTCCTCTTTGAAAGTCCCTATGTCAATGGGACCACAGTCTTTCTTCTCAAAAAAAAAAAAAGATGAACATCTCCAAAGAAGAAATATCACATGTCCCAATCACAATTCTTTTGGACAAAAAAAATGTTAAGCTTTCACAGAAGCATAAAAAGATTTATTGGAACACCCAGACATGTATATTTGTTTTTGTTCTGTGGAGAGATATTAGGGGCTTCATAAACTGGGATGGGGAAAAAATATGACTTTATTTTCACTAATCTTTTGTTTCCTTTATAAATCCTGTCTTTTATGTTATAAACAGTAGGCAGCTAGATGGCACAGTAGATAAAGTGCCAGTTCTGGAGTCAGGAAAGTTCAAGTTCTTGAGTTCAAATCTGGCCTCAGATAATTATTAGCTGTGTGATCCTGGGCAATCTGTTCCTCAATCTGTAAAATGAGCTAGAGAAGGAAATGACAAATTAGTGTCTTTACCAAGAAAAGCCCAAATGGGGTCATGAAGAGTGGAACAGGACTGAGCAAATGAGATAGAGATTGAACCTTATTTTTATCAACATCAGTATCAGTAAAATTCATTATTCTATTTTTACCCCTTTCTATTCCTCTTTCCCCCAGTCCCTCACCTTCTGCTGACATGTGCCTCCCCAAACCCACAAATGTGAGAACTAGCAAAAGATCTCAAGACCAGGGGTACAATCTCCAGATCTCTATCAGGCAGAACCTCCCTGCATTTTGGTGCTTATGGGCAACAATGTCCTCTTCCCCGATTATGCTTCCAGATAAGGTGGTCAGTCAACATACATTTTTTTTTGTTTTTTTTGGGGGGGATTTTTTGACCTTATTATATACCAAGTATTGTGCTAAATCCTGAGGATTATGCAGAAAAGCAAAAACATCCCCTACCATCAAGGTACATATATTCTAGTGGGGGAGAAAACATACATGTCATCATACACATCCATGACTAGAGTCTTCTACTGCTTCTGCACAATTTTGCTCCTATTTAAGGCAAATTGTCAATGTGTTTCCTAAGCATTTTGCCCACTTTTGCAGATTTAAGTATAATCAATTTTACTAATGGTTCTCAAGAAATTTTAGACAGTACTCCAATAAGTGTCTATGTTAACTAAAATAGCGTGTTAAATAAAATGCAAACCTACTTTGTCATATCTATGCACATTCAGTATTCTCTAAAGAATGATTTCTCATATTCTTTAACAACTTCAACCAAGCAATTGAAATTCAGTCTATGATAAATGTTTTACACTGAAGGCTCATTTCATTATACGGTAGTCAGTCGAAATGGGATTTCCGTAGAATGTATTTTTAGGATGTGCAAAGCCCAGGAAAATACTGAATATATCACATAATTTAAATATTTATTAAAGATTTTCTACATAAGGCAACATTTCAGTAAGATCACCCAGGAATAGCTTGATGAGGGTGGGGTAGGTAGTTGAAGGGAGGGGAGAGCTGTTAAAAATAGAAGTCATTGCTGTTTCAAAAGTGGTATACTCATTCACAAAGTCCATAAATTAGTGATTGGAAAAAAACCCCTACGCAAATGTCCTCTCATTATCCTTTAAACCTTCCTCCCCCCCCAAACACAATAGAATCTTTTTCTAGGCTTTAATTTCTATATAAATGCTGTAAGCTGGAAATCGTCATATGATTCAAACAAAGTTCCCCAGAGTGCACAGACCTTTGGGGGATAGGCCTTGGAGAGCACTTGCAGCATTGCCCTCACCCAGCAGAAAGTGGGTGTGTGTGGCTAATCCTGAGGAATCTCTTGGCTCCTCAGCAGCTGTTCACATGACAACTTTTGCCTTGCCCTTCAATCTCTGCTAGATCTACAGTCCCCAGCTGTCTGCACCGTCCATAAGCCTTTACTTTATTTAACCACCGACTTGCCAACTATTTATTTCTGCCTCTCTTTTTTTTTTCCAAAACATGCTGAAGCTCTAGGATTCCACTCCTTTGACGGAGTAGGAAAGGAGGATGCTTTGTTATGCATTCTGTCTGTCTTCCCATACTTAAAGACATAGGTACTCCTAATATCACTGTAGTCTTTTTAAAAATAACACAAATTTGTCTTATATGAAAAGGCCTTGATTATTTTAGTACTATAATTCTCATTTGCACTCCCAACTCCCCTTTATGTTCATATGTCTTTTCAGTTTCAGAGGATTGAAATTCACAATTGTAGCAGGGAGCTCATCTGCCCTTTAAGTCAGAGGTGGAGAAGTACTGCTGCCGAAAGCTGATAAGGGAGGAGACAAACTGTGTGTGAATAAAAAAAATGGTGCCAAGAATGAGCAAAAAGCAACTGATGTTTATGTCCATTTATAGACTTGATATCGGTCTTAGTAGAAGCAGCTGGGTAAAGAGAGGGATCTGAAGCAGAGAAGCAGATATGTGAAGGCTTTTAGATTGTTGTCCTTCTGTTGGCACAGTCTTATTGTGCACAGAATGAGATCATATGCCTATTATGGACTCAATAATCATTCATTAAAAACATATTATCCATGATTAGAGGGCTCAAATGATTAAAAGTTATAGATAAACGGGGGATGTTGAATAGCCTTGAGAAGAAACATTAAATTATCTTTGCACATTTGAGTACTAAGAGCTATCAATGTCACTTTGGAACTTCTACAATAGAACTGAAAGAACCAATAATTATGACAGGTATTTCATAAAGAAGCATCCTTCTTAACTCTCCAAACTCTCAATGAAAAACCCATTCAACACTACCAACATCCAGGATATAGATTATATATAGATTATATAGATTAGATATAGATATAGATTAGAGCGAACTGTGATGATCTCTTTGTTTGCAACTTATGTTGGCATGGCTACAGATATACATATAATGTTCCCTAGACATTCTCACTTTATTGCTATCATTTGATACAACAGTAGGTTACTATATATCACTTCTTTCAAGAGGTTAACTGATAAAAAATATCAGGGGTTTTTGGCCTTGTATGTTAGTATTTAGTATTGTAGAAAGTTAAAAAAATTGGATAAATATTTTATAAGAACATAATCTATAGTATGATAACTCCCTCATTTTAGAGATGAAGACACAGGGCCCAAGAGAGGTTAAATGACTTGTCCTAAGTCACACAACAAATAAGTAGTAGCATCAGGACTTTCTAGTGCCTCTTTTCAAGTGTTTATAGGTATCATCAAATATATTTTATCATATTTTGTTGAGACTCCAAAATGGCAAAAAATATTTCATGGCTTTCTTTCATTCTTTTTTTATTTTTTTTTTTAAAGGATGGCATTGCCAGGAAGTGGGTGAATGCTTGTGGGAATGAGGAGGGAGAGCAGAAGAAACAGCAACAGGGAGTGGGGTGAGGAGTGACTTGATCCCACATCAGACTTTTACCAACACCTGTTCTGCTGAGACTGGATGTTACTGAGAATAACATAGGCCACCGCCAGTGGGTGGAACCCAGGGCAAATCACAGAGAAACTGGTTTAAAATAAACATCAAAGACAGAGCTGAAGGGGAAAAGATACTGCTGAAGGTTCCTGATACTCAATGACTCCAATAAGGTATTGGGCTTAGGCAGATGTAGAAGAAGTTCAAACCTTTATTTTATAAATGGGGAAATTGAGTCCCAAAATAATTATATTCCTTGCCTAGGGTCACACAGTTATAAAGTGGCAGGTTTGGGATTTAACTTCAGGTCCTCTGATTACTCCTCCTACAGCCTTTTCTTTTCAGCCTCCCAATCCCACAAGATTACTTTGTATTCAATTCCTCCAAAAGTTCCCTAATGGAATCATTCTCATGAAATGTCAGGCTAGTACTTGGTTGAGTCCTATAAAGAAATGTTGCTTGTCTCCCACACTGCAGCCTATGACCTTCACAACAGAATGCTCCAGTATAAACTAGTTGCTTTGATAAGAGAATGCAAGCCTCCAAGGGTTTGAAGCCAGGTCCTTGTGAAAAAAGAAAACCGTTGCCTCACTCTGAATCTAATAAAAACCTGAATGTGCTGGATAAAAGATAAACCAAGGGCATCATTATTCCTTCTCTTTGTGCTCTGGTTGCCTTCAAATTGCATACTCGGTATATCTGAAATAACTGAACCACCTCCATTAACTGAACTCTTCATCACTTCAATCAAGGTATGTTTTCAAAATGAAAAACTGAAATGACAAAATCTAATCATCTTAAATTCCCCCAACTTTTCTAAACAGCATTAAGCTCAAGGGTCTCCTCGAAGGGCAACATTCTTATTATTATAAAGAATTTGTACCAACTTTATTTTAGAATTTGCTTTATAAGTGAACAAAGGAGACAAAGTGGCACTTCTATCCCTTGCTTTGCCTTCAAGGTCAGACACAGTCATAGTTTAATTTTCTCTTTCTGTATTAAAACAAGAAATACTTGACTAACTATGAACTGCAGGGAAACACCTTATTTTAAAGAGAGAATTGCAGGAAAGATCACTAATAGAGGGAGAATTAGAAAAGCACAGAAGGAATCCCAATTCAGATCTTTGGCCTTAAAATATATTTATCTACCTTCAAATCTATATCTATCATTGAAGCAGACTTTAAATAAAGTCTTCATATACAAAGTATAGATATATCTATATTAATCTTCATGGCATAGTGGACAGAATATTTAACTTAGAGTCAGGAAGACCTGGCTTCACATCCAACCTCAGATATTTTCAAGCTGTTTGGCCATGGGTAAATCACTCAACCCTCCATTGATGTCAGTTTCCCTAGCTGTTAAATGGATTCAATAATCATAGTTACCATACAATGTCAACCAAATAAAAATAATCTATGTTCAATGCTTTGTAAATATTAAAACACAATATCAGTGTTAGCTATTACTATTTCTCAATACTGTAGTGTTTACTCACAGGGGTGTGGAACCTGCAGCCTCCAGGTCACCTGTGGCCCTCTAGGTCCTTTGGTGCTGTCCTTTGACTGAATCCAAACTTCACAAAGTAAATCCCCATAATAAAAAGATTTGTTCTGTAAAACCTAGACTCAGTCAAAAGACTACCCCCAAGGTTCTAGAACGTCACTTGGAACCAAAGCCTGCAGGTTCCCCACCCCATCCCCACCTCATTCCCTTGGAATCAGGGAAACCTGGGCTCAAATCTAACCCCTGTCTCATACTATTTCTATCACTTGGGATACATGATAATATTATCAACATTCTAGACAACTCCGAAAGACAGTAAACTTCGAAGGACTTTCTGGACTGCATGGCCAAAGAAATCATAACTCTAGTGACCTTTGTCTACACATTTCAGTGTTTGTATTCACCTATCGAGATACCATGCATGAGATAATGAGATAAACAGTAGCTTAATAAAAGTTATGATAAATCATCTTAATAAGCCAAAGAAATATTAAAGAAGGTACAGAGGGAAGGAGGGAATAGAAAATTACTTTGTGTTACTCCAGTGATAAGACTAAGAGGAGAGATTAAAAATAAAACAAAACACATGACTTTCCCAGAGAACAAAGATTTCATTATCTTTCTTATTAAACCTCAACTGTGGATAAAAACTTCACAGTTTGTCAAACATATGGCCGGTGACTTAGAACACAGATTTTAAAGGATTTCAAATGAGCATTTTGAGCCAGAAAGAGATGTTCTACTTCATATTTGTCTCCATTTAATGAATGCATACTTTAGTACTACTTAGATAATAAGTAATGATTAACCATTAGAGTCTACTAACCTCTTTCCGCACAAGCGCACACTGTAATGAGTAGGTATACTTTAGGGCAGCTAGGTGGTGCAGTGGATAGAATGCTGGCCTGAAGTCAGGAAGTCATCCTTCCTGAGTTCAAATCTGACCTCAGATACTTATTAAGCTATGTAATGCTGAGTAAGTCACTTAACCCTGTTTGCCTCAGTTTTCTCATCTGTAAAAAGCTAGAGAAGGAAATGGCAACCACTGGCAATATCTTTGCCAAGAAAATCCCAAATGTGGTCACAAAGAGTTAGACGTGTTCTTAATTCCATTAAGTTCTCCTAAATCTATTATGTTTCTCTCCCTTTCTCTTTTTCTGTATCTCTGTCTCTCTGTACATATGTATGCATTAATGTGTGTGTATATACATATATATACACATATGCATATATGTACAGATTTGCGAAATCATATATGCAAAATGCTTTATAAACTTGAACTCATATACATGTTAAAAATCGCTATATGTATATAGATAAGCAGAACCTATGGTAGATAATGAGAGTGAAGATAACCTTGCATTCAATGCTGAATGGATTATAAATTTAGGAAAATAACATACAAAGGCATGCTATAATAGCAGATTCAATTGGATATGAATTTAACTGACTGTGTAGAGGCCCATCTATAACTCTTGAAATATAATGTTCAAAAACTATGCCTTTGTGTATTCTGTCTCTCATTCTATATTCAAAAGATGACCAATGCTAAGATACAAGGCAGTCATATTTTCTTACAGAAAATAATCTATCATAAATATCCCTATTGTTTAATTTTACAAAACTCTAGTGTTATCAACATTAACTAGTGCATCAACTAAGGCACCGAACTGCTGGATAAAATGTTAAGGTGCCTTTCTTGCTTTTCCTAATTAACATTTAAATAGAGTATCAGGACTAGTCTTACGAGGAGGAAGAAAAATATAATATAGCCACATGTGCAGTCCAGTATAAGGAGCTTTGCATTAGGAATCAAAAGACCTGAGTTCAAATCCTATCTCTTCCAAACACAGTGTGTCTTTAAGCAAGTTGCATAATTTCTCCAGGACCAGTATCCTCATCCATAATATGATAGAGTTTGGTTATATAACCTTAAAAGGCCCTTCCAGTTCTAAACCACTATATCATAAAGTCACAGATTTAGTAGGGACCTTAAAGGGGATCCAGCCAAATTTGTACCTATCAGGACTTTCCATACAACATACCTACAAAATTGTCATTCAGAATATACCTGAAGAATTCTAGTGAGAGTGAACTTCTTACTCCTCACTGGAACCCATTCCACTTTTAGATAATCTAGATGTTATGAACTTTTTCTGTTTCTTTTATATTCTAATAATTATGTATTTATATTTCCTAATTTTATCGATCTTATCAGAGATTATAAAATGCCACAAATTATTATACATGCCTATAAGCTATGCCTTACTTTTGGGAAACATTTATAGTTTATTTTCATTTTTCCTCTAAATACTCTTTTAACTTAAGATAATCTATTACAGAGAATTAATTGATATATGTTACCAAAGATTAAGTACAATGGTACATGTAATATATGCAAACATACATATATATTATTTAAAATTAATTGAATTCAGAAAAAAATTAAATGGGAATATAACCCAGTGATTTCCAACACTACTTAGATTAATACAGTAAACAATGAAGTGTCTGCATTCCAAAGCCAGTAGTTACTAATACAAAATAGTTAATTCCTTTTCACAAAGTTTTCTCAGCAAAATTTTTCTTCTTTTCTGAAATTGCTGAACAATTATTGAAATTATTTGACTTATTTCCCCTTTCCTAAATACAGTCACAGTCCTTGCATCTATTTTAGAACGGCGATAATCTTAGATCTATAAGAGTTAAGATACAAGAAAAATAGCCACACACATCTCTTAGGTAATTGAGTCAACCCTTCTCTTTGGAATACATTGTCCTCACAATATATCATTTTTACTTGCATATTGTAATAAAAATTTTAAATTCCCTGGTCATGATTTGCTTCAAAATAAAGATGCTAAGGAGTTGGTCTTGGAATAGTGGCAAACCAAAACTATCTGAGTGAAAAGAGCTTAGTCATCACAGATATAAAACATGAATAGCATTTTTAGCTAACTTTACTTCTAAACATAGTTAAAACCTCCAAAAGTTTTAAAATGTTCCCTCAATTCAAAGACATTCTTTTATATTCTAAGACAATTCATACTTGAGTACTGTCTAGAAGTGAAAGTAGAAGACAAGCTCTTAAAATGATGAATAATAAGATAGCCTCTAAAATAAAAGAAAGAAGGCTGGATAAATCTTTCCATTATGTCCTAATCTATCGTAACACATTATATTAATTAGAACATATATAGTTTTACCCCAGACCTTCCCTCTCCCTTTTCAAAGATAATTTATTAGTTCTTAGCATTAGGTAGGAATATTACAGATAACTGTCACACATGAACAAATACTCACACATATACATATATATATGTATATAGCAATAAAGACAAATGGAAGCAAAACAAAATAACTATAGAATTTAATTTATGACAGCAAAAAATCTGATATAAATATTAATACCTAACTACTTCTACTTTTAAAACAAAGGTATTTAACACCATCTCTAAATACTGGGAATTATTATCACTATGATTGGAACAAGTTTTCCTAATTCAGCATATTTACCTGTATGTAACTATATTTGCATCTGCATGAACATTTATTATTGTACATAACACATGAGCATTTACATTGACTAATTACCTTCTATTTTCTTTAGAGCCTTATATTCTTATAATTTTAGGCATAAAGTTATATCAAAAACACAAAAATAACAAAGCAACTATTTTAATCTATTTATACTTACAACAGTCTTCCACTTCTTCATACCAAATCATCTGGGCAAAAATAAAAGATCAAGGCAACGACGGATATCTTAATGAAAATGTCCTCAGCTTTATTACTCCAGTAGGTTTTTCAAAGTTAGGCCAGTCAATAATAATGAGAAGTCAAAGTAGCCTTCCAAAAAAAATAAAAATAAATAAAGCCCTCTCTGTTTTCTTTGAAGTTTATCTATGAAGTTAACTGCTTTTAAGGTCTGAATGCTGTAAGGGGAGAATGAGTGAGCCTAACTCCCAAAGAGTCAGTCGATGTAGTAACTGATGCCAGGATTCCGTAGAGGTCCCTAGATGTTTCAAATTCCAGGACCTGCGCAGAAGCAAGCAGCTGGGCTTCCCTCAAAACAAGTTGGTTTCCCATAATAGGACTGCCCATGAACTCTACATATAAGGCTGTGCTTCCAGGATGGCATGTACTGTATAACAAATTCAAAAGATGACCAACAGCTTCCTGATTAGCAAACAAGCCAAAATAGTACAGTAGTTAGAGTACTGCTCTCCATGCCTCTTAAATACACAAGGACTGTTGTGGAGAGTTCTAACAATAATTCCTATATCTTCCCAAAAGTCATAGAATTTTTCTAATTCTTATCAATAATACATTTTCGAAAGCTTCTCTTTTTCATCAAATGAACTTTGAGGTTTTTTTTCTTTTTTGTGACTGACATGCAAATGCATGCCTAGAATGATTTGTACATGAATTATGTATCCAGAGACTACAAATACTAATTTTCTTCCCTTGGGATCCAATCAAAAGTCATAAACTGATGATGCAAACAATCCAGAGTTGAGTATAAGTAGGAAAAAGTTGCAGTAGAGAGCTATAGTGGGAATATATGTCTCCTGGGGACAGTTATTCATTTAAATGAAAGAATAGAAACATTTTGGGGGAAACCCATTAAAGTTTCAGGTAAAAATAAAACTTATTTACTCATCTAGTAAGAGTAAGAAAGAGTAAGCTTTCTTAAATTTATTTTCTGACAGCAAGAAAAAATGCCATTCTGTTCAATATTTAAACAAACAAGTGAAAGATATATCATTTAATGACAAGAAAAAAATGCTATTCTGTTTGATATTTAAATAAACAGACTGAGAACGAGTGAACAATATTTCAGTGTAGAATTTGAATAATTGTGCTTTGACTTTCACAATAGATGTTGCCAACAAATCATAGGTTAGAGCTGAAGGGGCCTTTAGAGATGATCTATTAAAGTATGCTCATTTTACAAATAAGGAAGTTGTGGTGCGTGGAGGTTAAACGATGTGTTGATGATCATGTACTTAATGGTGGATTTGGTCCTGAAACTGAAGACCCCTGCCTTCCACTGCCGTATTCTGTCCACCAAATTGATAACCACGTATTAACTTTGTGGCACAGCTAGGTAGTGCAATGGATAGAACACTGGGTCTGGAGTCAGGAAGACAACTCCCTCATTTCAAATCTGACCTCAGACACTCACTAGTAGTGTGACCCTGAACAAGTCACTTACCTCTGCCTCAGTTTGCTCATCTGTAAAATGAGCTGAAGAAGGAAATGGCAAACCACTCCACTATCTTTGTCAAGAAAACCCACAAATGGGGTCACAATGAATCAGAGCAACTGAAATTGCTGAAAAACAACAAAATTAACTCAGTGTGTGTGTTGAGGAGGGGCATTGTATGAGGGGGTGGGAGTGACAGGGAGGATAAATAAACTAGTTTTTAATGCAACAGGGTAATCCAATATTCAAATAAATCCTGCCAGGCTTCCTTTAGGAGTAAAATACATTTGAAGTGCCAATTAATACAATTTAAATCTGGATTTTTTTTAAGGGAAGAAAATTTGTATTAGTAAGGAAAAAAAAAGCATCAGATGGTTTACAATATTAAATGAGTGGTTTGGATAGAAAAAAAGATGTGATTGTACAATATTGTGACTAAAGGAAAAGTCTTTCTTAACCATTAATTATGTCTTTTTTTTATTATGCCCCTTCACAGAATAATCACTAATTAATTTGTCAAACACTTTATGTAATAGAAAATGAAATATAAATTGTTATATTTAAAATGTGCATGCTGTACTGTTACTAATAAGTATTCTTACAATAGATGTAATGCTTCTATTCCACACTAATGGACTGGCTGTTGCCTACTAATAGGACGACAGGAGTGGGATGGTAATGAGGACAAGGGAACATTTGAGGAATATTATATATTCTACCTCTAAGATTCTAAATGATCTTACACAAAATCTCTGTCTGTAAGAATATGTGTTCCAGGTGTATGGATCAAAATATCAAACAGAAAATAGGTATCTTTGCATTCAGCCCTCTAAATATATTGAAGAAACACAAAGAGGTTTTCTGAGATATGACATCAACTGTATATACACAGATATGTGGTTCTCAATGTACAAAGAGCTTCAGATTTAAAACAAAACTTGCGCTCCATATCTATTTAACATACACTAAAGTTGCATATTCTCAGCCTCTGACCTTCATTCCTGAATTTATTCAGTCCATCAATAAGAATTTATGAAGTGCTTACTATATGTTAAGTGGTGGGGATATAAAGATAATAGTTGGATAGTTCTTGTCCTCAGGACACTTACATTCCTTTTCCATTTCCCTTGGAATTATTGTGGTACCAACATCCATAATGTATTAAAACTTGATATGTTCAAATAAATAAATAAATAAATAAATGAATGAATGAATAAATCAGATCAAGAAGACTAGAAGACTATACAGCAGCTTCCTCTTGCCCTGGGAACCACAAGCAGAACAGGCAGGGGTTCTAAGAGAGGTCTTGTTTTGTTTTTTTTTTGTTTGTTTTTTGTTTTGTTTTATAGGCAATCAGGCTTAAATGACTTGCCTCAGGTCACAAAGCAAGTAACTATCTGAGGACAAATTTGAACTCAGGTCCTCCTGACTCCAGGGCCAATGCTCTATCCAATGTGCCACCTAGCTGTTCTAGGAAGGAGTTTGTTTGTTTCATAAAAATATTTTCTAAAAGTTGTTCCAAAACGCTACCATTATTAACTATTCAACAAATGTCATATACATATTATCCTATTGCCCCTTGCTTCTTTGATGAACTTACAAATTTATCGAGAAAACAAGTAAAATGTAATGAGATGTGGGGCTGCCTGGGAAGAGGAATAGCACAACTATTGACCTTTACCTATGTACTACCATAGGAAGAGGTACTCCAACTTCCAAACGGCATGTGAAACAATCAATGGCTATTAGATTACATTATTATTAAGTGCTAAATTGGGCAGAACAAACCATAAGCTTTAAAGAAACTCAGATAAAGGGATCATTCATTCAACAAATATGTAAAATGAATTTCCTACTATTAAAAAGGAACTAAACAAGACACTGAGAAGGTCACAAAGATAAATAAGACTTCACAGAAACACTGAATGTCAGAATTGGAGAGATCGCAGAAGGTATCTATCTATACATTCTAGCTCAAGAATTACCTTGGCAGAATAATACACAGGTGACTTAGCCATGTGTGGTTAAAGGGCTCAGCTGATGGGCAACCTATTACCTCTCAAAGATGTCTGTTCCCCTTTGGGATAAGATGATCTCTCGATGTTAATAACCAAATGTAGTACACTGAGACAAGGAATATTATAAACTAGTTTGGAAGATAAAACATATAAACAACTAAATCTAATACAAAGAGAATAAATTAAGGAAGATATAAAGTTCTATGGGAGTTCAAAGGACTAAGAGAACAACTCATTTCAATATGTCTTGCAGAAGTCTTCCATGATGGGCTGGAAATAGTTTCTATTGGATTGGCAGGATTTATGCAAGGAATGTAGGAGAGGAGAGAAATAACAACAGCTAAGAGATGGAATAGGTTGAGAAGAAAAAGAACATGAGCTAAGGAAAAGGCATAGCCTCCAGAGAACAGTGAGAAACTGAGTGGAAAAACCTATTAATTTAAAATCCTGAAGACTGAGTTAGAATACTAGTTCTGCCACTGATTTGCTGAATAACTTTCACCAGATCATTCCTTATGGAATGTAAGGCACCTGAGGGCAGGAGCTATTTCATGTTTTTCTTGGTTCTCTTAGGATTTAGCACAGTGTCTGCCACATAGGAGGCTAATAATAATAATAATAATAATGATAGCTGCTATCTATATAGCACCTACTACATGCCGAGACTCTGCTAAGTGCTTTTAAAACTTTATTTCATTTGATCCTTACAATGACCCTGGGAGGGAGGTGCTATTATTATCACCATTTTACAGCTGAGGAAACTGAGACAGGAAGAGATTATGTAACTTGACCAGGGTCACACGTCTCATAAATACTGGAGGCTGCACTTGAACTCAGATTCCAGGAGCACTCTATCCACTGTTCTACCTACCTGCCTCTAATAAATGCTTGTTGATTAATTGATAGATTGCTCTTTGGGGACCTCAGTTTCCCTATTTGTAAAAATGAGTGGGTTGTACTAAGAGTTCGGTAAGGTCCCTTCCATCTATAACATTTTTTCTTTCTGTACTAAAACTATTATTTATACTAGGAAACAGAGAGGAATAGGTTTGGATGACAAGGATGAGCATAAGGTTCAGGTTAATAAATAATAGTGTGGTACCAGGATGATAAATTTTGATTCAAGCAATAGAAAAGAGTGAGCTATTGTAAGTTCTTGAACAGGGGAATATGAGGATGAAAATTCAATTAAACACACATTTATTAAATGCAATAGAATTCCCTAGACATTGAGAAAAAGATTGAAAAGGCCCTTAAGAACACACATTCTACTGAGCAGGGGTCAGAAGTATGCAATATGTACCTGGCTGAATAAATACTGGGTCAAGTTAACATAAGAACAGGCATCTGCTAGGATATGGCAACTTTGTTGAGCATTGAAGGAAGTTATGGTTCTAAGTGGTAAAGGAGAAAGTGAATTCTAGGAATGTGGATAACCTGTGCAAAGGAAAAGAGAAAAATGCCAAATCTCAGCTAAGTTTGCAAGAATATAGAATGAATGGAGTAGAGCTCTATGAAAAACATCTGGGTAGAGAAATAGGATTATGACTCCTCAGCTAAGTCAATTTCCTAGAAGAAAGTTTTCAAACCTCTCACCAAAAAAAAGCCACTGAAGATTGTGGAGCAGAGCATCGACAGGGTTAGACCTATAGAACAGGATTATATTAATTTGGCAGCTTTGTGAAGGACAGATTGGAGACAGGTAAAGCTTGTAAGCAGGAATACTAATAAGAAGATTACTTCAATAGTACAGGTAAGAGTAAGGAGCAAAAGAAGATGAGGAAAGAGATTATAGAAATATCACTGAGGGAGAATCAACAAAAAAAAGGGCAAGCAGTTATTATGGGCATGATAGGAAATGAGGAGTCAAAGATGTTCTCAAGATTACAAATTTGGGTGACTGGATATCTGGTGGTAACCTTGCAAAAAAAAAGAATTTGGGAACAAGAATGTGTTTTTGGGAAAAGATATACAATATCTTTTGCATACATTGATTTTGAGATGCAGAGATATCCAGCAGGGAATTGCTGATATGTGACCAAAACTCAAGAGAGAGAGGAGGCCTGGATACATAGAAGTGAGGTTAATTTACATAGAAATGATAACTGATCCCAAGAGAGATATGGGGAATATAGATAAACGTCTGCACAGGGGGAATTTATAGAGATAAAATTAATGGGGCATAAGGATGAAGGAAAATCAAGTACAACTCAAAAATTATGGATTTTGCTGACTGAAATTATGATGGTGCCTTTATGAGAAAACAACAAAGTTTAGAGGAAAGTGAATTTTAGAGGGAATATATGAATTCCATTTGGGTATATGTTAAGTTTGAGAAGCCAAAGGGCATCTAAGAGGAGGTGTCCACCAGGAAGTTAGTGTTGGAGATCTGGAGTTAAGAAGACAGATTTGGTCTAGAAGTATGTGATGACCGTCACCATAAAATGATGAGGTATAGGGCTAGGGGTGCTCGAGACCCCAAAATACCAACAAGCCAGGTCCTGCCAAATGAATTTGACTCAATTCTTTCAGCCAAAGAAAAGTAAAGTTTATTAAAAATTTGCCATAATGGGTAGACTCTTAAGGAGCCTCTGTATCTGTAGGGCTTGTAAAAATTGTTCAAGCAGGCCAGAATCATCTGACACAGAGCAAGTCTGTGCTAGAAAATTCTATGGTACCCTCACACCACATGGAGGCAAGATGGGGTCTTATATACAGAAAGGCTGTGGGAGGAGTCTATGAGTGGTCTATGGGAAGAGTTTGGGGAGGTTCTTCAGGAGGAGTCAATGAGGTCAGACTCTAGTAATGAGTGATTAAGGGTGGGAAGTTGCTGGACAAAGGAGGTACAGAGATTTGGGGAGAGCCACAATGTAAGGGCTATGGCCTCAGACAAATGCCTCAGTGGAAAGATTCAAGGAGAGCTTGAGGGGGTTCCCAGAGCCTGTACCTCATCAGTTTGCAATTGGGAGTCACTTCAAATGGTAATTAATGCCAACTGACCGAAGGGTAGCTGATGAAATTAGCAGGAGAATGAATATAAAGAAAGAAGAAAAGTGCCAGGATAGAGTTTTTGTGGCAAGGGCCTAACAAACTTTGTGGGCTAGAGAAAATTTCAAGAAACAGAGGCACTGAGACTATTTTCAGACTCGTAAAAATTCAGGTGTAAAATGATAAAAAAACTCTAGATTAGGTTGAAAGTTGTTGTAACTCTAAATGATAGACATTCAAAAGTAATACATTTTGGGAGAAGAAACCAGAGGATATGATGACAGAGATTGAGAACAAATGATGTTTTTTTTACCTCTGTTTCTTGCTTCTCTCTCATATTCCTTTTTTTTTTTTTGCCTCTTTTTTTTTCCTGTTTTAGAACTAAGGAACATTTTGTTGTCATTGTTTGAAAACGTTTTGTTAAAGGCTTAGTCCCTTCGGCATTATACAAGGTTATAAAAACCTTTAAGTAAATAGATCATAGGTAAAAGCATAAAATACAATTATGCATTTAATTTGTGTGTAGCCAATGCTGACTCTTTTACCCCTCTTTCCTCTTCTTAAACTGAATGGTGTCCCCTGAGGCAATGCATGCCAAAAGAATTGCAGAAAAACAGAACTTTCCCCTCCCACTCTCTTTACCTGGCCAAAAAACAAAAACAAAAGCAGAACAAAAAAAAAAAAAAGCAAAAAACAGATTGCTAAAAGCCTAAGGTGGTTTTTAAATAATGCCACAGAATTGCTTAAAGGGAAATTCTTTAGTATTTAAGAGAGATAGGGAAAAACCGGCATGCTTTATTGGCTTCTCTACCAGAACAGAATATTTCTTTAGTTGTGTATATCACTTGAAAGAATCCCACATGTCAGAATTAGTAAGGACCTGAGTTGTCAAGATTCATTTTCTGCTTCTAACCTACTTATCCAATCATCTGCTGATCATCTCCATTCTCCTTTGACAAAATGACTTTCATCTTTAACGTTTTTTTTTCCCCACTGACTGGGATAACACCCTAGTTCAGAGTCTCACAATTACTCATGTAAAGACTAATGCTATATAGCTAGCCTCTTTTTTTTCCTAACTCACAAGTATTTATTTTCTCTCCCTCCCTTAATTGTAATACATATGCATAATAAAGCAGAACATACTCCCTTGTTGTCCCTGTCTGAAAATGTATGTTTTATTCCAGATATTTAGATTCTTTTTCAGGTGGTGGATAGAATTTGTCATCACGTGTAAGAGTTCAAAATGATTCATTTTTACAGGGTTTTTGCTATTGTGTAAATTGTTCTCCTGGTTGTGCTCACTCCACCCTGCATTATATCACATAATTAATTTTCAAGTTGTTTTTTTTTCTTTCTGAATCAGTCTCTTCCCTCGTTTCTTACAGAACCAAAGTATTCTATTACATTCGCTTATCATAAGCTGTCCAGCTAGGCCTTTCTCATTTACAACTTACCATCATCTCAGAAAAGAATATCTCTCTCTCTGTCTGCATATATGCTTGTGTGTATTATATACATATGCATATACATACATACACACATATGATCTTTCTATCTTTCTTTGATCTTTTTGGGAATAAAGATCTACTTTTTCTGGATCAAATATCATATACATTTCAGCAGCATTCTAGTTCCTCCTTGCTTTCCAGAATGGCTATTACAGTTCAGTTCCTCAATGCCTCTGTTTTTCCAGATGCCCTTCTAACATTTGCAATTTCCCTTTTTTGTAGTCTTTGTCAATGTGATAGGTGGAAGGTGAAACTCAGAGTTACTTTCATTTCCACTTCTCAAATTTTTGGTGATGTGGAGCATTTTTCCCCCCAATATGGCTATAGTTAGCTTTAAGTTCTTCCCCTGGGAACCGCCTTTGTCCATTTATCAATTGGGTAATGGCTCTTAATCTGATAAATTTGAATCAGTTTCCTGTGTATTTTGGAAATGAGATCTTTATCAGAGAAACTTGCTATAAAATATAATAACTTCTTGATCAATCTCCCTGCCTCAGATTTCTCTCTGATCTATCCTTCATATAGATGCCAAACTAATTTTCCTCAAGTATAGGTCTGACCATATCATTTCCATATTCAGTAAACTCCGTAATTTCCTCTTGCTTCTATGGACAAATACAAAGTTCTTTGCTTGTCATTTAAAGGTCTTCACAACCTGGCTACCAGCTATCTTTCTAGACTTACTATGCATTATATGCATTCTCTAGTCCAGCCAAATTGAATTTATATATATATATATATATATATATTTTTTTTTTCCACACATAACACTCCATCACCCACCTCCATGTCTTTAGCTGTCCCCTTCACCAAAAATGTATATGAAGGCTCCTCAGGGTGGTGGGAGAGAGACTATCTTGAAACTAGAGACAGGCTTTTTGGTAAGACCAGACAGGCCTAAGTTTCAGTTTCCTAGAAATTACCCAACTTATGACCCTTCCCCCTCCTTCACTGTCACTTCAGCATTAAGTTTTCCAAACAAGGACATGTACATTTGAATCAGCTATACCCTGTTTCCTTGTTCTTTGTCTTTGGAGAGGATTTTCATGCCTAGATTGCAAGCCTGCCTCCCAGCCAATGGGAATCAGAGATAGTGGTGGGAGGGAGTTTGTTTACCCTAGGGTATATAATTTCACTTTGTCTTCTGTAACACCCCACTGTCCACTAGTCGTTCCTAGTGGAGGTGACACCCTTTTCTTGTGAGAACTGAATAAATGCTTTCTGTTCCTACCTTGAGATGCCTCTGAGTTTTATAAAATTTGGGTAGGGGGTCTTTGGGGTCCTCTACCCCATACATGTACTAGGTCCTCACGTCCACTATTTAGAATATACAGTTCCCTTCTTCATGGCTCAGTTCAAGAGCCACCTTGTGGATGGGACTTTTTCAGATCCCACCAGTTGCTGGTTTCTTCCTCCCTAGCCCATTCCCAAATTACCTTCAATTTAGTTCTACATGTGCATGTTGCTTCCCACAATGGTGTATAATCCTTGAAGACAAGAACTCCTTCACTGCTCTCTTTTTATCTCCATTTCCAAGCATATAACTAGAGCCAAATAATTTTTTTTTGATGCAGTTGGGGTTAAGTCACTTGCCCAGGGCCACACAGCTAGTAAGAGTCTGAGGCCAGATTTGAACTCAGATCCTCCTTACTTTAGGACCAGTGCTCTACCCATGACATTACCTAGTTTCCCCGCTAAGTAAATTTTTGCTGGTTGATTGAAAGGACATCAATATTTACAGTTAACATATATTAACACAGAATTTGTGACACAGTCTTTTTGAAGGTTGGAGAGCAACAGATTTGCATTCCCTAGAATAACTATTTTGTGGGTCCAGAATTTGACAGAAGCAATGGCAAAAAGACATAGCCTTATGGTACCAAGTCTCTCTTCTGGTACTACATCCCTAGAGCTAAAATGCAGGTAAAACTACTACTCCTACAAGATCAGGAAAACTCCCAAGGTCTTCCCTCTGTTGGTAGAAAAGGCTATCCCTGCTGGCAGAGAAAGATTTGCCTTGGGCATACTGAGGGGGTAGAGACAAGATGGTGGAGTGAAGACAGGTACTGTCCTGTGTTCTCCTTTGAGCTCCTTCAAATACCTTTAGGGGGTGACTCTGAACAAATTCTGGAGTGGTGGAACCCACAAAGAGACAGAATGAGGCAGATTTCCAGCTCAAGATAGATTAGAGGGTTGACAGGAAGGGTCTGATGCACCAGGCTGAGAGAGGAGGGTAGTCTAGTGCTGGCTGCACAAGTGTAAACCTGGCAGCAGCAAAAGTGGAGCAGACTTGTGGAACTGAATACCTGACAGCAGTGGTGGTTTCCAGATTTCTCAGCCCACAGATGCCAGACACAACTTGGAAGATCAGCAGGAGGGGTCTGTTGGAACTTGGTGAGAGAGAAGAATAGTCCAATGCAGAGTGTACCAATAAAGCTCTGTCCCCAGCAAAGCAGGAATAGGCCTTGGAAGTGACTGAATTAGTAGCAGCAGCACCACCCATGGCAGCAGCTGTTCTTGGAGTTATCAGCCCACAGACAGAATGTGTGAAAGTCACCTATTTAGACTTTCAGAAGACAAGATGGTGGAGCAAGAGTAAGTTGCTCTTACCCTCCTTTATTGACTTTGAAAAACCCAGAGAATGTTGCCCCATGAAAAATTCTGAAATAGCAGAGCCAGAAGAAACACAAGGTGCCACAGTCCTTTAGCTTAGGAGGGAAGGGGGGTTAAGGGAAGACTCCCTCTTGCTGTGGCTAAAGGGGACCAGTAAAAACCAGTAAAAAGGGAAGCAACATGAGCAAAAAGCAAAAAAAAGAAAAACAATGACCATAGAGATGTATCTTGGGGACAGGGAGAAATAAATGCATAGATCAGAGAGGGAGAGGGGTTGGGAGGATAGAGAATAGGATGGAGAGAGACACAAATAGTAATCATAACTGTGAATGTGAATGGGATAAACTCTCCCATAATACAAAAGCGAATGGCAGAATGGATTAAAAACCATAATCCTACAATATGTTGTTTACAAGAAACACATTTTGAAACAGAGGGACACACACAGAGTAAAGGCAAAAGGCTGGAGTAGTATATTATGCTTCAGCTGAATTAAAAAAAGGTAGGCCTGGCAATCCTGATATCAGACAAAGCAAAAGCAAAAATAGACCTAATTGAAAGAGATAAGGAAGGAAACTATATCCTGCTAAAAGGCACCATAGACAATGATATAATATTACTAAACATATATGCTTCAAATGGTATAGCATCCAGATTCTTGGAGGAGAAGTTAAGGTAGTTACAGGAAGAAATGGACTTGGGCATAGGGTGGAGACCCCAACCTCTACCTCTTAGAACTAGGTAAGTTTAACCCCAAAATAAACAAGAATGAAGTTAAGGAGGTAAATATACTTTTTGAAAGGTTAGATATGGTAGACCTCTGTAGAAAACTGAATAGGGATAGAAATGAACATACCTTTTTTTCAGTAGTACATGGCATCTACACCAAACTGGGCCATGTAAATATTTATAGCAGCTCTTTTGTGGTCACAAAAATTGGAAACTGAGGGGATGCTCAACAGCTGGGGTATGTCTGAACAAGTAGTGGTATATGAATGCAACGGAATACTATTATGTTTTAAGAAATGATGAAAAGACAGACTTCAGAAAAACCTGGAAAGACTTGTATGAACTGATTCTGAGTGGTGAGCAGAACCAGGAGAACATAGTACACAGTAATAGCTACAATGTGCGATGACTAACAATGATAGACTCATCTCTTCTTAGCAAGGCAAGGATCCAAGACAACTCCAAAGGACTCATGAGGAAAAATGCTGTCCATATCCAGAAAAAGAACTACGGAGTCTAAATGCAGAGTGGAGGATATTATTTGCTCTCTCTCTTTTTTACTTTTTTCTTCTTTCTTGTGGTTTCTCCCATTAGTTCTAACTCTTCTTTACAACATGACACGTGAAAATAGGCTCAATATGAATATATATGTAGAACCTATATCAAATTACTCTCCATCTTAGGGTGGGGGAGGGGAGAGATGGGGAGAAAGTTTGTAACTCAAAATCTTATGGAAGTGAATGTCGAACATTAAAAATAAATAAATTTAAAAAAAAGATTTGTCTTGGAAGAAAGTTTAGCTCCTTTCTAAGTGTAATGCCTGGCGCTTTCTGTTAGGGAGACACATAAAGAACATGCAGGAAGTTCCAGGGAAAGGAATCTGACTATTTGGTGTTGTAGTTGTGAATCCACAGAGATGTCAAGGAAAGAGTTGCTAAGTATAATAAAACCAACATTTTCCCTGCACAGCTGCCCTGACTTCCTCATGCCCACACACTATCTGATTGACCTTAGCTTCACTTAGACAGCTTTCTGACCTTGGGGTATTACAGGTCCTAGTGGCATATAGTCTGGTCTTCTCTGACTTGTTAGATTCCTAAGCCTACTCAAGACTACATTCCTTGATGACATACTGACCAAGAAAATTTCCAGATATAGACATGAAACATTCTTTTTTATTTTTGCTTTTTGGAGGGCAATTGGGGTTAAGTGACTTGCCCAAGGTCATATGGCTAGTTTGTGTGTGTGTGTGTGCGTGTGTGTGCGTGTGCGTGTGTGTGTGTTTGTGCGTGTGTGTGAAGTGTCTGAGGTCAGATTTGAACTCAGATCCTCCTGACTCCACGGCTGGTGCTCTATTCACTGCGCCACCTAGCTGCCCCCGACATGAAACATTCTTGTCTCATATCCTTGCTGTGTTTGAGCAAAGTAAAAGTTCATTGTTCAATGACTCAAGCGTATCCCTCTCCCAACATGAAACCTGAACTAAGCAGGTGCTGAGATTGGAGCAGCAACACTAAAGATTTGGGATTTGAAACTGAGAGAGATCTTGAAAATCAGCAGGTGAAACCTGCTTATTTTACGGATAAGGAAACTGAGGCCTAAAGAGGTTAAGTTACTTCCACAAAAAAGCTAGGCTTTGAACTCTGGTTTTCTTACTTCAAATTCAGCAGTCTTTCCACTGCTCCAATTGTTTTCCTACAAATGAATTTTTGGTTTCATTTTTTACTTCAGTTTTCTTTGATATCTTAAAACAACTTCTTTCATTTCATTATGTGTGTGCTTGCATATTGAGGAATTTTATCAGAGTGTAGTTTTCCTAGACTTTCTAGGCAAGGAGTTGCAAAGCCAAGCTCAAGTTGGTGCATTGTGGTAAATGATACAAGAGTTAACATGAGGTGGAGGGTGGTACAGAATGGGTTTGGCTCAGGGAGGGGGTAAAGGGAAAAGAAAAAAAAAGATTCCAGATTTATAAATGTGGCATCTCTAGTCTGATCACAAATTGAGAGGGGAGATGAATCTCATGGGTAAACTAGGCCAACTCTTCATTTTATAAATGAAGAAAGTGAGGCCCATAGAGGTTAAATGACTGATGCCGGCACACAGTATATATTTGATAAATGATTACTGACTAATTGTCCATGGTCACATGGAATGGTATTATGAGCATTCACACCCAAGCCTTCTGAATCAAAATCCAGCATTCTTTCTGCATGACACAACAAAATCATTCTCAAAGCTTGGTTTGTGGATTGTTCAGAGTCTATTTCATAATAACACTATGACATTATTTGACTATTAAAATGCCTCCCTCTTTCCAACTTCACATCTGTACGAGGCCAGACTTTCTTCATAGGCTTCAGCAAAAATAACATATTGAAACCAATTAAATACAGAAACAGATATAAGCATCCAGCTTTCTTCTAGTAAGTTGAACATTGAAGAAGATTTTTAAAAATATGTTAAACAATGACAATTTTCTAACTTTTTATTTTGGAAAATGTAGTTATATTTAATAACTATGATTTATATTAACATGGGTTATTCTTTTATATGAATTATTAATTACTTTTTTTCATTTTAAATTTCTAATATGGTAAATACTGATAGGGAAAACCTATACAAATAAATGCTCTTTGCGGTCTTGAATAATTTTTTAGAATGTAAAGGGTTGCTGAGACCAAAAAGTTTAAGAACCACTGTTCTAAGGGAATAATTCTCAACATTATTTATTGCATGACTTGTTTTTAAAAATGTGTACATGTTTGTATGTATGTATACACACATATATATCTTCTTAGGATATCTTGAATCATCTTTTAATTTGTAAAGCTACATAAAATGTCAGGACTCTCATGCTGACCTGTAAATGAGAAGAGATTGTAGGAAGGGGAATTATGAAGAGATTCTAATTATTTTGGTGGGAGAGGTGGTAATCATATATAACATGCTATTTAATAATTTTCAGTGGCAGTTTCCTGAAGAGGAAGAGGGATGGAGTGCTGAGAAGCTATGATCTAGAAGACAATAGATTTTTTTTCCCCTGAAAATAAAATTGGCTGCTATTGTCATCAAACAGATCTTTAGAACTTTGCCTCTTAGATCTTTGTATCAGTTTAGAACTTTTTCATGCAGGGAGGAAGGACAACATTGACTATCTGACTCAGGGAAATGCTGCATGAAGACACATTACAACACATATTTCCAAGAAACAATGACTTTGGTATTTTAAAAATGACTTTGGAAAACCTATATGGCTAGTTGTCCACATAGGCCTTACTGCCCAACATGGCATGATGATGAATTCTTTCTTTCATGACCATAAAATGAACTTAACTTAGGTAATTTTAACATGAATGTGTAATTAATTATAGATAGTTTGTGTATTAATTCTCAGCACCTCATAAGAAGGAAATGAGCTGAAAATTGGGTGCTTCATAGGTCCCCGAATAGTTTAATTTTCTGGCATGGATAAAGTGTGCCTTCTACCACTAAGATGAATTTTCATTGATGCTTATGAAATAGTTGTATTGATTTATACTCTCCCCCAAAAATTCTTAGTCCAAGCATAGCAACCTAAGAAGCATGCTGTGGCCTAACTGGACTTAAAATACGATCACAATGAAATCATGTATCATGATATCTCCGTGATCCAAAATAATTCTGAAATGAAAAAAGAGAAAGACCTCTGATAGTGGCCTGTAGAATTTTTTTTTTCTGGTGAGTATATCAGGTATTTATATGAAGCATGATATCATGACTTGGTAGGGCTGCCGAAAGGACAGTGTTATATCCAGTGTGGGATGGGCAGAATATGGACGGTTGGTGCAAACAGGTCTTTTCCTATACCAGGGAATGGATAATGATAGTAAGCAGCAAGACTAGGAATTAGACAAATCTTGAAGACTTTTGAGCAGTTCTAGACAATAAGGGTAGCAGACTTTAGGAAACCATGTAGCCACAGAGGGCTGAACAGACTACTAAAAATGGCAGAAATAAGTCTTTTGGACCATGAGTGAAAATCCTGTTAACTAGTGCACTAGATTTTCATCCCGCCATTTATTGCCTCTTATTTGTTAAAATCTCTCCATGGTTATACCTTGTTAGTATGTCTATCAGTGAGGATACTGCAAGCATGTAGGGATATTCAATAAAATTGATGTTCTTTATTTCTGCTTGGAAACTAAAAGTGGCAGCTATTTTGCATTTCTAAATATAGTAATACTCTTTTTGGATAAAAAAAATAATATCTCTAGGAAGTATGAAATCAAAACTCTTATTAAAAAGAAGAGGAGGGAATTGTAAGAGGGGATATAATGGTATCTTGGTTGCTTCCATAAAAGTTATTGGAAGATAATCAATAGCAATGGGGAAGGTCTCACTTATCTTACTTTACTAAAACCCTTGCTTTCCTGGAACTACAACAATGACCAGAGGGAACTAGAAAGGTAGGGGCATGACCGTAGGAGTCCTGGAAGCATAATAAATACCTTCCTCTGCAAAAACAAACAAACAAAAAAAACAACTCTACATACACACACATACATACATACATAGATCCATACAAACACACATACACACACGTAGGATAGCAAATTTGGTTAATCACTTGTAACACATATATTGTTTTACTGAAAGGAATTTGGTTTGTTCATGTTCTCAAGAAACATCAAGTGAGCGAGGGATGTCTGTTACCCAGAATTAAAAATGTGTTAGGACAGCCTATGTAGAACTTGTCCATTAGTATGTACATCTGGAACAGACAGAACAGATGCCTAATGTGCTGCCTAGACTGAGAGTGGAAGGAGAAGGAAGAGGATACATTTCTATACTTTCTGGAAATTGTGATCAATCATTTGCAAATCAACCATTCAAGGAATATTGAATAATTGTTAACTATATGATGGGCACTGTGGGAGGTGCTGAAGATATTACCAAAAAAAATGACCCAAAACAAAACAAAACAAAAAGAAATAGTCTTTTGATTTAAGGAGTTCATATTGGTTGGCAGAAGACATCAGATTCATAAATTGGTATTGTAAAAATTACAATCCTTCCCATTATAGCCAAACCTTATCATTTCAATACTAACATTCCTCTGATAGATGAAAATGGGGTATGAAACAGAAGTTCTCAAAATAATTAAAAACAGGTTTCACAGAGAAGGCAACAGAGAAGTACATAGTGGGCATGACCATGAATAAGAGGTAGCCAACAAGAACTCCAAAGAAGATACACTAAAATGAATCATCAAAGAATTGTGTAAGACAAGATATGTTGATTGAATAGAAGACCAAGTGTGACAAGTGGCTAGGCGGAGCCTTCTACCAGTAAATGATCCTCACAACATCAACAGAAGTCAAGGGGAACCTCTAGCAAGGTGAATGAATCCTCTGTGGTCAACTTAAAAGAGACCATAAATAAAATGACATAATTGCATGTTTGTTTGTTTGATGATGTAATTAAAATGTTAGGATTCTGATATGGGGGTACTTGGGCTAACTGGTCTTAATGCCTATTAACAATATAGGAAAAAACACAGTTTTCTATTTTTCCACTATTCTGACCTATGTTAATCCAGCATCAAGCATTTAACTATTAAAGCTTCTGATTGGGTAAAACTTCTGGCCAAACTACAGTGGTCTGTGAGTCACTCCTCTTATGATGCCTCAGATAATCAATTGAAACCTTCTGCCAATTTTTGATTCTGATTAAAAAAAAAATCCCTTCACCTTAGCCTCACCCAAATGTGGTATTAATAAGTTATCCCAAGAACTTTCTACAACATCTAGGTTTGATAGGAATGTTATCTCCCAAATCTGGCACGAAATACCTGAGTCTAATTTTTATAATATATAAATAAATATTTATGTGTGTGTATACATGCACACACAAACACACATATACACACATGTTTTCTGCTTAAACCTCAACTCTGAGCATGTTTTCTCTGTGACACATCTCCCTCCCCCTCATGTTGTGTGAGTTTCTTACATCCATAGAGATGAATTTCTGTCTGTCTTTACTGCCATATAGTATGCACATAGGAGAACTCTCCTCTCCCCAACTGCTGCACTACATAGTAATACGGTTCTTGTCTGAATCAGTTTCCCAAATACCAATTTCCTGCAAATTTCAAAAACTAGGTATTTAGTTTAACCCAAGTTGTGAGACCAAATAAAACATGAATCTAATAAGAAAGGCATACACACATGTATTGTAATCTGTACCATTTGAGGAACATTTCAAATGAATGAAACCACAGCTTATTTAAGACACATATGCAGGATACTATTAATAACTAGTTAGGAGTAGTGGGATAGGGTGATGAAGAAAAAAACCTTTTCAGGTCCAATCTTTTTTTTTTTAAGTTATAAATGACCAGATCAGCAAATAAAAGAATATTCTGACTAAAATGCATTCTAGTGTCAAATATGTACTATTGTAGATGATATTTCTCAATGATAAGTGTTACTTCATGGATAATTGGGATTTAACTGTTTTAAAATGGAGGAAATAAATCTAGAAATAATACATTTTTACCAAATATTTACCAAAATATTTTACATCTTCCTCCATGAAAGACCTATTTCATGTTTCATTGGAGGTGGACATGAACTGGGATTGGCCAAGACTATGCTAGTGAAATAAAAGTTTTGCCATATTCCACCAAGACAATAGGCCATAATCAAAGAATTGGTCAGTCACGTGACTAGCATGTATTAAGTTCCTACTCTGTGCGAGGCCCTCTCCTCAGTACTAGGTATACAAAGAAAGTTTAAAAAGAATAATCCCCATGTGTAATGAGCTTGCCATCTGATATAGAAATAGTTTCAGAGGGAAGGTATTTGGATTAAGGAGGACTAGGGGAGTCTTCTTGCAGAATGATGAACTTTAACTGAGATTTGAAGGAATTCAGGAATGTCAAGGGGTAGGGATAAGGAAGTAGAATGCTCCAGGCATGGGGGGTAGCTAGAGGAAATGGTCATAGTTGGGTGATGGAGTGTTATGTGTTATGATGGAGTAACAGCAAAGAGGCTAGTATTACTAGATTGCAATGTACACAGAAGAGTACAAGGTATAAAAGGACCTCAAAAAGAAGTAGGGAGTCAAATAATAAAAGGCTTTAAAGGCCAATGAGAGGATTTTATATTTGATCCTGGAGGTTACATGATGTCACAGGAGTTTGTCAAACAGCCTGTCTCATCTGAGTACCACCTTATAGCTAATTTTGGAGGAACTCCATCACTAGGAAGATTATCACCAAGACATGAATCTTTTTTCTTCACAGAAATTCATGTAGTCTGCCTTTTACATCCAATGTTGAAACAAGGATTAAAATCTGAGCTGGTTGTAGGAGTATGTACATCTATGAAATCAAGGACACTCTCCTAATGAAATATTTCAAATTTTCCAAAATCAGAATCTGAGTGTTGTTTCTGTAGTACTTACTTCTCAGTAACTTTTCATGAATTTACTTGAAGGAGGCATGGACAACTGTCCCAGTGCAAATGATGTATGGTAATACCTTCAGGATTTTACCTTTAAGAAACAACATATCAATTAAAAATTATGTCTGTTATTAAAATGCAAATACACTCTTTATTAAGAATATTGGGCACACATCAGTTTGAAGGGGTGTGTGTGTGTGTGTGTGTGTGTGTGTGTGTGTGTGTGTGTGAAGACTGATTAGACTATCCTAAAAAGCAAATGGAAGAAAAAAAAAAGATTTAAAAGGACATATTGAATGCCAAAGTTGCTTAGAAGTTATTTTAATGTCATGTGTTTGGGGGTTATGTTGTCTACATACTGCAACTCCTGCGTGTCTGGGAAAAGCGACTGATGTTTGCCTTCTAACAACTGGGAGAAAGAAAAATATGACTTAGATACAAAATTCCTGAAAATTCATTGAGCTGTTTTAAGCTTTAAAAGCTTACTTAGACTTTTGGGACACCCCTGAATGATGGATATTTAATAAAACAAATTTTCATTTTCATGGACATTATTTACCTGTAATGAGTATAGTACCTCATTAAAATACCTTCATAGTTACTGCAAAGATAAAGTTAATGTAAAAGTAACTGGAATACATGGCTATAATTCCAGGCTCTCTTTATTGTTCCCTTTCCAGACTTCTTCACTTACTCTCCAGCAGCCTTCTGACCCTGGAGATATCTCTTGCCCTGAAGATTGTTCTCCAGATTGAGCCTCTCAACTAGATCACCATTTCATGCTTACTTCATTCTAGATTGCATTCTTCCTTCTCCTGACTTCTCTTGTCAATAGCCTCTTTTCATATTCTTACCAGCTCCCCTTTGTGTCTTCCACATTTAGAACCTAAGCTCTTTGAGGAGAAGAATGGTTTTATTTGTATCTACGTATCAATTTATGTATCTATCTATCAATAATCATTAAATATCATATTTTGGCCAAAGTCTGAATTAATCAAACAGACTGCTTTGCCTCGCCTTAAAAAGGCCTTTTCCTGTGTCAGCAACTCCAAAGCATCCTGAGATCATAAATTCCAAACAGATCCTGCTTTGTCTTTGCTCTCCGAGTAAGCTCGGAGAATACCTCTCCTCATGTCAACAAAGCAGAGGAGGTTTACTTTATGGCCGGTAAGGATGAGACCCTTAACTTGAGGTGTTAACTTTAGTAATGGGACTTCTTGTCTTAATATTTTTGGACATATACTATGTTATGGAATGTTAATGGTAAAGAAAACACAGATACATTGGATCATAATTTCAATCGACATTTTGTCAAATCTCTTAATTTATTCAATTAAGAAAATTCCTTTCTCATACAATGATTAAACATTTATGGAGATCATAAATTTGTGTGACACAGCCACCCTGAATTAGGATGGTCCTAAAATGTACTTAAGCTCTCTCATATTTTTGTTCATCAGTCAGCTGTCAGGCTGCCACCTTGTACAAGTCTGCTAGCTTTGGGGGGATAAATACTGTAACTGTATATCTCTATTTGTCTCTTTTAACCAAATGTTTTAATAGGTTGACACTAACTACTTATCTGTCTATGTAGGTCTCATCTATCATTTACTTATAGCATTACAAATTTGATACAAAGAGTAAATTCTGTTAAAAAAAACACCCAAGAAACAGGTATAAATTCTAAGCAAAAGATATTTTACTTAATTTGGTTTTAAAGACAGATCTTTATAATTTCAAAGGAATACGAAGAGGCTACCTTGAGACGAGGGACAAATGACTCATCCATAAGAGTACCTTACTTTTTTAAAGGACTGCTTCAAAGAATGGTGAAAAACACACTATAATGAACATTTCTAATTTGGGTCAAAATGTTTCCTTAGCCCCATAGGCAATTTGCTTAGGCACTGGAGCATGAAAGTAGAAGCCTGTTATGTCCGCCATACAAAATATTTTATCTGACTTTAAATTAGGTTTCAAATAAGGACTGGATTTAGAGAAGGATAAAAGCCTTACATTAATTTGCATAGCAAAGACTCATTCAAGGGAAAAGGAGAACTCTGCCCTTTACAATTTCACTCACAGCTATAAAGGTTTTTTTTTTTCCTATCATGACTTCTTACTGGCTTAAAGATTCTTTAATACCTTTCACCACTGGAACAAGACCTCATTAGTTACAAAAGGTTTTATCTGTAAAATCTGATCAGATTATAGAATTGTTTATCAACACATAACATATATTCCAATATTGTTGCATTTGTCACTAACAAAAAATTTGTAAGGTTCCTTCTTTGGGGAAAAGAAAGATCATGGGAGAGAGAGGGAGGAGGAGAGCGCAGCCAGAGCACCCCCACCAGGGGCCTCCAATAAACATGAAGAATGCCTTAAAGCTAGAGATGAGCTGAAGAAGGATTTTCAAAACCAAATAAGGGAAGTGGAAGAAAAATTGGGAAGAGAAATAAGAAGGTTGCAGGAAAATCATGAAAAGAGAGTCAGCAGTATGACTGAAGAAATCAACACCCTAAAAAATAGATTAACTCAAAAAATTTGTAAGGAAATTGATAGTTTGATTACTTTAATTTTTTTTGGTTGAGAAAGTTCAACAGAAAGCTATTTTTGTCTCAAACATAATGAGGCAAAACTTTCTAAAAATGTAATTGCACAGCTTTCTGCTACAGTAGAATGCAAGCTCCCTGAGGGTAGGCACATTTTTATATTTTATATCCTTAGCCCTACTGTATGACAAGTATCTTGTATATAATGAGGGTGATTCTTCCTTTGTTGTGTTTATGAGGTAGCATGGAATATAGGATAGAAAGCTCAATTAGGAAGCAAGAAAAAGTTGTGTTCAAGTCCCTCCTGTGCCACATATAGTCTATGTGAATTAATCCTAGGCAAATCATTTTATCTCACACTGCTTTATGCAACTTCTTAAGAATAAAGTGGCAAAGAAAATGCTGACCAGCCTTAGTAACAGAGTTTCCTTTCCTGAGAGCTCCATATCCCTTGGTCCAGTCCTTATCCACTATCCTTAAGTCATTTTTACATGGCAATTTAGTTGAGATAGGAACTTCGTTCAATATGGATTTCAACCTTTATCTATAAAGAGTTGCCTAAAATTCAGTTAGATTAAGTGACTTAAAGATATGAACCCAGTACTTCCTGGTTCCAAGAACAAGTCTTTTTCTACTACATCACTGTGTCTCAAGTACAGAATAGCTCAAGCTTTCCTTTTTATTTATTTATTTATTTTTTGCTTTTTTGGAGGGGGGAAGGAAGGGCAATTGGGCTTAAGTGATTTGCCCAAGGTCACAGGGCTAGTAAGTGTTAAGTGTCTGAGGCCCGATTTGAACTCAGGTCCTCCTGAGTGCTCTATTCACTGTGCCACCTAGCTGCCCCCTTAGCTGCCATTGTCATTTCCTAAAACTTCCTGAACATTCACATGTTTTAACTTTCGTGACTTGAAGGATTCCCATCTTCAGGCATTCCTGGATATGTACAGTAGAGAAAACAAATGAAAGGTGAAATGTGCACAAGTTAGTGGAACAGCTGGTATTCTAATAGGCACTTCACCCTACCTACACAGAGTAAAGAGACCCCCATGCATTCCTTGTATATTTTCATTGTTTGTCTTTAAAACTCAAGTTTTGTGTTACAATTGTGATCTCAAAGAGCAGTGCAAGTCCTTTGGACTCTAAGGTGATGTCAAAACCTTGCCAGTCTTAGTATCTTTCAATAGCAGTGACTAAAGTTCCCCCAACCTTGCTTTTCAGAGGGCAGTCAAGGTAGAGAGGTTTATAGCAGTATGCCATATATTACAATGCCTTCACATTGTCATCTTACATAATGGAGGGTAAGATTAAGGTTAAAAAAAAAGTTTAATTCTAAGAATTGGATTTGCTATATAATATTTATAGCACTATAGATTTCACATGTTATAACAAGTGGACACCATCTGAAATAAATTTCTTTTTGAAATGTTATCACAAAAGGTCACCGAATTCTAAGGAATTAATAGGAAAAAATGTTTTACATGTTACCAATTTTATTTTATGTGCTTCATTTTATATCTTATTTCCTGGTTACTGTTAGGAAAGGTATATATCATCAGATTTAATGTTTCATTATATAGAACTGTGTGCAGGAAAATGAAATTTGAGCAATCTCTACTCAAAGATTACAGTTTTTGGTGGCTACAGGAACTAAACACCCTTTTGGCAGCTGGATGGCCCAGTGGCTAGAGCACTGAGCTTGGATTTAAGAAGATTCATCTTCTTGAGTTTAAGTCTTACCTTAGTGACTTCATAGCTGTGTCACCTAGGTAAGCCACTTAACCCTTGCTTCAATTTCCTCATTTGTAAAATGAACCAGAAAAGGAAATGACAAACCATTCTAGGATCTTTGCCAAGAAAACCCTAAATGGGATCGCAAAGAGTCAGACAGGACTGAAAAACAAAAATGACAACAAGGACAAACCTCTTTCCAAAAGATATAATGCATCAACATTCCCATATTTTACTTTTGCTTTTTTTTTTTGTAATATTATATCCACCAAAGTTGAGCATTGACTAAATCTGTAGACTATTTCATTTTTATCTTTGGATCCCCAGTACCTAGTATAGTGTTTGGTAGATATTAAGTGCTTAATAAATGTTTGTATACTCATCAAGGAAGACTGAATTATTGTATGATACTTTGAGATTTTTTAAAATTTATTCAGCATTAAGATGAAGGAAATCCTGTATTTTTACTTTTGGAGAAGTCATCAGGGGAAGAATGTTTGTTGTAGCCAATGATAAAATTTAAGATTCTTTCACTTTTTGTTCTGAAAATATAACCTAGAAAATTTGCTACTAAAATAAACTACTGATATGAGTTACTTTCTTATCATATGCCTCTTTGTTCTAAAAGCTAAAGGCATTTGCTCATTTTTTTTTCTGAATGGCAGGGAATAAAATTACTGTAAATTTCCTTTTGATCTTCTCACTTTACCTGTCCTAGAATGGAAAAGATAATCTCAACACACATGACCATCCATGATAGTTGACTTTTTGTAGGGAAAGATACAAAAATATACACATTGTGCCTGGAACTTTTTTTTTCTTTGTCTAGGGATTTCCAAGTGTCAATCTGTCAGTGAGAACATCCTTACTGTGTTACCAGTGAATACTCTAAGTGATGCTCCTTTGAGAGGATTATCTTTGCCCAAGATTTTGACTGATCCCACAGAAACTTCATGTCTTGTATATAGAAGAGCATTCTTCTCTGTCAAATGAGTATATTTCCAATAAAACTTACTATCTCTATCTCCAGAGAACATCATCTGACTCACTAAAGAAATTCAGTTTGATAGAACATAAAAGAGAAACAGCTGTTCCTTCCTAGAGTGAAAGCACTGAAAGTAAAAACTTAAATCTTTTGATAAAATAAGTTTTTAAAGTTACATGTTAGGCACAGTACATAATACTAGATCAAATCATAGAAATATCCATAGAGATCCTGATCTAGAGAGGTAGTATAAAATAACAGCAGGAGAGGAAAAGAACCACTCTATTTAGTTTCAAGAAGCTTGGGTTGAAGTAGTATTTCTGAAACTTACTGAATGTTTAACACTGGGCCTCAGATTCCCACCTGTAAAATGGGAATGATAATACTTATATTACCAATTTCATAAGGTTGTTGCAAAATTCAATTCAGATAATGCATTTAATCAAATGGTAAAATCACAAAGTATTTTAAAAATGATTCATGTATTGAAAAAAAAGACCTTATAGAGTCAGAATGCCTTCATTAAATTGCTTTTATTCTCTGAGCCTCAGTTTCCTTATGGACAAAAGGAATTTCATTATATCCACCCTTACCTATTTTATGAGTTGTTATGAGAAAACTAATTCATAAATTTTAAAATACTTCATAGTAAGAACTATTAATAGAATAATACAATGAACCTGTCTTCTGATCCAACATTGCAGAGTGCAGTGCATCTCTAATTGATCTTATGTGATTTTTGCCCACTTTTGCCTTCACCAATCTTCTAACTAAAATGCTCGATTCCTTCCTCTTAGTCTTTTAACAGTTCTTGCATATCAAGTATTTGTTACTCCTTTTCATTGCTACTTGACTAGCTCATTTTCTTTTCTGATCATATAATTCCTTGATAATACCTTTTTATGCCACTTCTTTTAAGAAAGTCATCATGTGAATATGTTGCCACCTACTCATAACCAATAGTGTCTTTACATTGCTTTTTGGGTCATGGAGAAGTTTGATTGTTTGGAGACATTGATAGTTACTTGATTCTTAAGCACATAGCCTCACTCTAAATATATTGATGCTAAGAAAAGTAATGAGGGAATTGAGTGGATTAGGACAGCAAGTGGTTAACTGAGGGAACTGAGTGAACCACACTGACTCAATCTTCTGATTCAATTCTGGTGCTAACTCAGTTCCCTTTCTTTTCAATTATGAGTCTAGTCCAACTTCTGTCTTGTAAGAAAAATTTATTCAATTATGGGAATTGAGAGAAAACCTTACTGTATTTCTTTTTTAAACTTAGCCCTGCACAGCTGGGAAGCTGGACTACCTCTACCTGATGCTTCAAGACTCTTAACTAAGGACCTGGGTTATGTTGACCAGAAACCAAATCAGATCCAAAGACTGATGCAAGGAGGTTTCTTAAAATTATTCATTCAAGAAACTCGTATTTCTTATCCTAAAACTGACCTCATGATCAGTTATTTTTTCCATGTTCCTTTGATTGTTCACAGTAACTTGGGGAGAGTGGGTCACCTCTTTATCTGATTTCAGGGAATTATGCCTGTTCACTCTCCCTGTCCCAACTTGGAAAGTCTATAATCTTCCCTCCAATTATAAATCAGATTACCTAATGTATCCTGGTTGTTTTCTTTTAAGTAATTGGTATGATTTGATTAATTGTTTTAAATGTATAAATGTCTGTCTCCCTCTACATGTGGGATTTAGTGCCAAAACTGAGGAAGGTGACTAATCCTAATTTGCTAGGCCAGGCTCAAACTTTGTTTTCTCAGGCATTTCATCCTTCACCTACCACAGTCAATTGTCATTGAACATGGGCTGTGTCAGTCAAACTGAGACCTGTTAAAGGCCTTAGCATGAAAAGGCCAAGGTTTCCCACTGCATCTAAGGCCATCTCCAGTTGTCCTGATCCATATCTAGCCACTGAACCCAGATGGCTATGGAGGAGAAAGTGAGCCTGATGACTTTGCACAGTCCTTGCTCACTTTAATCCAATTAACTTGTGTGTCATTGTATCACCTCCCTGATGTCATGGTCCTCTTTGAGAATGAAGGACAAACAGCAGCAAACAACAAGTCAGTTGGAGCAGCTTATGGTTATTAAAAGTTGCATGAAATTCTAAGTGTACTGGGCCTTCTATCATTATCCATCTACAATGTCCATTGAAGACCTGTGTACTGGACTAACTCATTTCCCATTCATGCAATTACCTTTCAAGTTTTGAAGAAAAAAATAATTACTTATCTATTATTGTTGGGCCAATCAATTTTGAGTGGTCAAGAATCTCATTTAAAAAGCTCTATTAAATAATAATAATAACAATGATATAAATACTAAATTAACTATAAAGGACATATGAAGAAATACTCTATCTGTATCCAGAGAGAGGACTGGTAAAGAGAAGTATGTATGGACTAATTTTACATTTACATATATCTATTTATGTCTAATGGTAGTAATCTCTCGGGTTGGAGGGAGGAAAAAAAAAAGAAATTTACGTGATAATTTTGTTGTTTATTTGAAAGGAATAACAGGTAGCACATAGCAGAGTTGCACTTTCGTGGACGATCATTTTTTTTATTGTACTGTCTTATGGAAATGCTTGTTTTATTCCACAAACTAAAAAAAAAAAACTGCAGCAGCAACAACAATAAGAACAAATATGCTCTAGAGATATTTCAGCATAGTGTTGTTCACTAAGGGTAACGTCTGAAGTATCTCCCCACCTATAGGAGAATCTTTCTTGTATTTGAACTCTGCAGAGTTGAAGAAAAGAATTTCTGAGTGAGAAGTAAATCAGGAAAATGACAGAAAAACAGAATATTTTTCCAATGTTTGGACAATCTAACAATGAGGATACAAGCAGTGGTGGAACATGATCAAGTATATTTCCTTACTGTTCAGCAGTAAGAGGTAGAATGCCAGGTAGACCTCCATGATGCTGGTGAATGCATTTACTGAGTCTGAATCTCATCATTTAATGCCTTACTTGATATTGAAAAGCAAACTAGTTACATATCAAATAATACTATATGATTTTAATATATGTATGCAAGAAACTTGTTGGAAGACAGCCTGTTAGCTTGGGTTTTGCTGTCTTGAAACAAAATGCTTGTTTGGAAGCAACACACAATAAAATCAATGGAATATTGTATGCCCTACTCATTTCTACTTCTCCATCAATTCTGTGACTGCATTGCTATAGAATACCTGAATATTCTCTTCCCATGTTTTCATCACAGACATATCTTTATTACATGTGTCGGCCATTTATATAGAGATTTTTAAAAATATAAATTAGTTGTGTCAATAGTTGTTAATATTTTCTTGATCATATCATATATAATAATATTTATATTCTTCCTAATAATTATATATGTTCTTCAGCTCCAATTAATTAGAAAAAAACACAGATTTGCTTTTTTTATATGTATTTGTTCAATTACAACTGATTTTTCTGTCCTTGTCTTTTTTAAGTGTTATTTCCACTTTTCATATAGTACACCAACATCTGAGGTATTAGAATACATTGTCATCAACTTAAAAAAAAATCACCATCGTTAGAAATGCTGACAGATCTGTTCTATCTTTGTATGTTCTTTAACTTCATCTATAAATGTTTTTGGAATGTTCTTAGTTGAATAACACCTTATTTTAGATTTCTGCAGATTTATTTTCTTTTTTACCAGTTTGATATTTTCTGAGATACTTATAATCTTTCACCATCCTCTTATGTTTCGCAAATGGGCTTGTGGTCTAAAGTTCTAGTTCCCTTGTCTCTCTGTTTGGCAAGGAATATTTTTACCTAGTTGAGGACAGTTTCTAGATGCTTGGATTTCTTCTTGAGGCCACTGCTTTACAGCAGTTTGATTTCTGTATCAAGTGTTGTTAATATATGTTGATCACCCTCCCCCCAACACCCCCCCCCTTCATTGTTTCGTTAACTTTGCTTGAATTAGTCAAGGTTACCTTGTTATACTCCACAAAGTTTTGTCTTCTTATTTTTTATCCCTGCTAGCTAAATAGACCTATGCTTTAATGAAATGATGATCTGACTGCACATACACCTATTTGTGAAATGCTTCTCATGTCAGTAACTCATCATAAGGACATAGTTTTGTTTTGCTTTGTTTTTTTTTTTTTGTGGTGAGAATTGTAACCTACTATGTTCAGAGTCTTTCATCTCTCTTCTCTAAAAATATGATCATGATATATAAACATAACAAGTTCAAATGGTTCATAGGTCTTTGACTTCTATCATTTCATTTCCTTGAATCATATTCTTCGAATATTCTTGTCACTGTTTTCCCTGAGGCTTACAATATCATCTAAATCACTGAATATGAGTATGTATGTTCACTTGGATTTTGACAACTATGTCAATTTCTCTGTAGAATTTCTCTACTTTTTTATCTTACAGAAGACACATTGCACATAAGCTGGAATTATCTTCAGGTTTGTCTTCTTTTTTTAAACTTATAATGAATGTGGTGAGACAGTTGGCCAAACTTTCAATGGGATGATATTTCTCAACTGTGAGCTCCTTGTGAGCAAGAAATGTTTTTATTTAATTTTTGTACATCCCAAGCATGCACACACATGTACGCATGCCTGTGTATGTGTGTGTGTATGTGTGTGTGTGTGTGTGTGTATGTGTGTGAAATTTCTCTAACAGTAGTAGGTCTGTTCACTGATTTTTGGATAAGGATCTCACATATAGAGTATCAACAGTTAAATTCATATTTGTAGTCTAAAAATTATGTGATTCTTAAGACTTTTGCCCTTTTCTTTTCCATCACTCCATTGCTATTCCTGTAGAATCAGAGGGTGTCCCAAAGGAATCAGAATAATTTACAATTTTTATTTTTGTTTAAAAATTGCTATGGTCAGATATTTCACGATTAAGCATCAACCTACTGATGATAACCTCCAAAAATAGTTTTCCTGGTCTTCATACAGTGGATATTAGTCTGCAGCTAGGACAATACTTGAAGCCTTTGCAAGTTGTTAGAATATGACAGAACTTATAGTTTGCCGGCATAGTCAATGATTACTTAGGTTTATCAGGTTATGTCCATAATATAATCAGGCATCAGAAAATGACCTTTCCTAGAGGTACTGCTATTATCAACATGATGTATTTTACATTTTTGGTAAGGCTATCAAGCAGGCAGAAAGAAACAATTATGCCTAGATAATTTGGACATTTTTGAAAAAAAAAACAATTGTTTAAAAGAAGTGAATATCTTACGGTATGTTTAGTTTTCTCCTTTCCACTTTAGTGTTCCTAATTCTTATCTCATGATGGTGCACTGACAATAAAAATGCAATAACTCCTTCAGATATACTGGGACCAACTAAACTAGACACCTAATCATATCAGAAAGGAAAGCAGAAAATTGTGAGTCAAGTGAGTTCAAAGGCACATTTGATCACTTCTAGTTTTCCTAGTAGCTATAAAGTGACAGGAAACCACTACCAATGAGGAATAATCTAGATACGGTGTTTCTTTATGCAATTGAAAGTGGTACCAATATTATTAAAAATATATGATTTTTAAAATAGAATAAATAAGCAGCAATGATCAATTTAGGGAGGAACTATCACCAGCCTGTTAAGCACAGTTTCCCAGTTCAATTATTTTTAACCTTATGTTGTTTCTTTTAAGGAGATTTAGAGAAAATATAGTTATTAGAAACTGATGTGACCCAGTACAGTTTGTGAACATAATGGGCTTTATGGAATTATACACTTGAAATAGATTTTGAGAAGGCTTTTAGTCAAGTCACGATCACACCTTAACTACCCCTGATGAATGAGCAGCCATATTATTATGAAATATCTCCAGGGAAAAAGATTCTATAACTTTTCTCAGTAATTCATTCTATTTGAGATGTTCTTTCTGAGCCTGAATCTCTTCTGTTACAATTCGACTCTATTTTCTTTTAATTCATCTATGGTAAAGATTGAAAACGGTCATACTCAATCCTCCTAATAGCAATTTTGCATGTATTTGAAGACTGATTTTAACTCACTTTTTAGTCTTTTTCTTTCCCCCAAGCTAAATAACCCAATTCAGTTAAACTTTCTGAGAGACTGAATTTTCTAACCCACTCAAATATTTGGCACCTTGCTTTTTCTATTAACTATTGAATGTGCATGTTTAAAATGAGATACAAAGTATATTATACAGTAAAGTTATAATATTCCAATGTTCGTTACAAATACATAATCTATAGAGGCAATGTGGTATTATAATAGATAGAGAAGTGACCAGAGTCAGGAAGACTCAAGTTCTGTCTATATAGCACAGACTGGTTGTGAGATGCTGGTCAAGTCACCATAACTCCTCAGTGTACCAAAAGCATCAAATACACAGCTTCAGGCAACACCTCATAGTGTTGCCCAAATCAGATTAAAATGTGATTGGGAAATATCTGAGAAAATAAATAAAAATACAACAGAACAAAGATAACGCAAATACATAATTTTCTAAGCCAATCCCTAGCTGCAGGGATCCTAATGTATATTTAGAGGTCTATTCCTATTTGAGCCTGACACCATTGCTATGAACTAGCAACAAAGGGTGTAAGTTGCACAGTGATTGCTCATATAAGTACTAAGGAGAGATAGTTTCTTATTTGGAGTATTGATCTGGTAGAGGAGAATTCAGCAGACTTTTCCAACCCTTCCCAGAAAATTGTTTTTTTCTCTTAGAGATGTGACATTAAAACAAAGGCTTGGAACACAGTGTCAATTACCTTAGATTAAATTGGTGATAGTTACTATGTAGAGATTGATTGTAATGATCCAGCAGTCATAAATCATTTCTTACACAACCACTATGTGCTAGTAATTGACCCAATGCCTGGGGACTGAAAGATTAAAAAAAAAAGATAAAAAAAAATTCACTCTAATAATGCACAGAAAGATGAATGGGCAATTGAGAAAGCAGTCTATGATTATCCTATCAGTCCCAGGTCTTCCTTCTTTTTTAGAACTTAGTCACTGCATGGTTCTATTTCAACTAATATTAACCTCC
>CM053580.1:169491731-169519028 GCA_028627135.1 Pseudochirops cupreus | reverse complement strand
TGTATATGTGTATACATGCATGCATACATACATACATACACACACATACATGCATATGTAACTTTAAGTTTCCAAAGGACTTTACCACTACTGCTGCTGTTTCTGCTGATGCTGCTGTAACTGCTACTAGTTAACCAACTAGCTAATATAGCACCTACTATGTGCCAGACTCTCTGATAAGCACTTATATCTTATAAATATTATCTCATTTGATCCTCACAACAACTTCAAAAAGCAGGGGACATTATTATCTCCATTTGTCACATGAGGAAACCAAGGTAGTCAAAGGTTAAATGACTTGCTCAGGATCACAGAGCTAGTATCTAGGGCAGGAATTTAACTCAGTTCTTCCTGATTCCAAGTCCATTACTCTATAACTACATCTGCAACTACCTTGTATCATGAAATCAAGAATATAGGGTAGTATTCACCAGGTCCCTGAATAAACAAACTAAATTTTCACCAGAAGAATTTTGTTTGACCACTTAAGTTCCCCTTTAATGTTAGATTCATGTATGATATATTCAGTTTCAATTGTATATGATCAATGTGCCCCTTGAGTTACTTATGCAGCCATTATCTTTATTTCTGACTGAATTGAATCAGTTCTAAGAGTTAAGTGATATAAATAAACCTTCTTTAATGAGAGAAGTTTACTATTAATATACTACTTATTAGGTTCAAAAAAAAGAAAAAATAAATCATAGAGATGATAATACATAATAATCTGAAATATATTAAGGATACTTTGTGTCATGTCAGTTTTCATTAGTGTACTGCCTTTAGCCCTCTTCCATAGTTTTTTTTTTTATGAAAGGTTAAATAAAAACTCATAAAAGCTAAATTGGTAATAAGGAATTGCTTTCACCTTTAAACATTTTAAACTATGATTTAACTAAGATGTATAAATCAACCCTGAAGATTGTATTTTTAAAATAATCTTTAAATTAATTTTATAATTAAATATTGAATAGTATTTGGATCTTAAATTCAGCTTACTTCTTTACAGTTCTAAAGGTGTACAGATATCTAAGCGATACAGTGAACAGAGTGCTGGACTTGGAGTTAGGAGACCTTGAATTCATGTCTGACCCAAAACATTTACTATTTGTAAGATCCTGGATGTGTCACTTAACTTCTGTCTCTCTCAGCTTATTCATCTGGAAAGGGTAGATGATAATATGACCTACTTCTCAGAGTTGTTACTGGGATAAAAAAAAAAGAGATGTTTGTAAAAACAATTATATGTTAAAATAATAATTATTATTATTATAACTAATATTTATATGTGACTTACTATATACTAAGCATATTTATAAGTGCTTTTCAAATAGTAATTCATTTGATATGTGATATATAAATACTATTATTAAAATATTATTATAGTAATATGTGTGCTATTATTATCATTATTAATTTTTATTACTCTTTTTGATATTATGGAGCCGTGGGGAAAGGGGAAAGAGTTTTAACTTTATTATGTGACCTTTAAGAATAGGTACACTGAAATAAAATGTCCAATATTCTTACAAAATACCACTCTTGCAATTTGTTCTTAGCTTTTTGGGGTGCTAACTCTCTTGAATGGCATGTCTATATTTTTATAAGAAGCATTGAAGTTTATCATAGGCCTTATTTTTTTGAATTAGTGATTATTCCTAGTGTAGTTTTTTTTCAACCTTCTCTTGAAGATTTCTGACAACACTGGAAATGATGCCAGCACATTTGAAATGTTTTCACTAATGCTGGTGTGTGGGAGGCGTCCGGAGTTGGGGGCAGAGGGGTGGATATGTGGGTATGGGTTGCATGTATGCTATTGGAAACTAGAAGTCAAAAGGCAAAGAATAAAATCTTCCTCTGTACATAGTCAATTATTGATCTCTGAAATATAACAATATTTTCCAAAGATGTCCAAGAACATTTTGAGAAATAAATATTAGATAAAAATGCTATTCATATGCTTTGTGAGTTACTGGCAAGAGCAAATGTTAATTTTTAAGGAATCCTATGTCATTGCTATCATGTTGATTACAAGTGTTTATGGATGGCTGATATCTATCCAGCAGTGCTTATTTTGAAACACAAGAGTTCTAAGTAGGATTTGTCTTCACATGATAAGGCATTTTATTTTTCCCTTCTTTGTCTATTTAACATGATAATGGATTCAGCCTGGTATTATTCTAGTCTGTCTCCAAAGCTTTGTGCATGTTTGTTAATTTGTCAATTGTTCCTAAAACAACATCTTGTCAATTTAATAAGCAGGCACAAAAGTCAAGAGAGTCCTGTCCCAGCATGAGTCTTAATTGAACATGTGCTGGATAATAGAATTAAATTCAGAACAAACAGTTAATGGCAGATGATCCTTCTCCATTCTGAGCAAAGAATGGGCAAGAATGATTATGTAAAGTAGATGGCATAGAGGCAGAGTAGTTGTTTGCAGCTAATGTAAGGTAATATTATAAGGGCCTTAAAGATGCTCTGGTCCAAGGGAACGATATGGGAGGGAGGGGAATGGACTTCCATAACTTCCTGACATAGTCAAACAGTGTTGAAATAATGTAATAGCATTTCAGTGAGCATTTGGTGGGTATGACAGTTCCTTCATCATCACTGTGGAAAAGTCCTTATGTATAACAGGGTTCGGGAGATGCTTTCAAAATTCTACCATAAAAAAAAGTCTTTAAAAAGAATCTGAAATGAATGTTGAAGACAATGGAACCAGAACATTAGGAGTTGTGGTCATAAAATGTTAAAAAAAACAACAACAAAAACAAAACTCTATTAGTAAGCAAATGAAATTCCTGTCATGGAGATACCACTTTATACATTTTTTTTTAACTTTTGTAATTGATGATTTAGTTTTGAAAGCAGCTAGTTCTTAGGTGAGAGTATGAAAATATTTTTAAACACTGATGGTCTACTACTTCAGAACTGGTACACTTTAGTCTAGTTATATTTGTGGAGATAAATGGTATGTATTGGGTAAAACCTCAAAGCAAATCTTTTAGATCTGGATGACAGGATGACAGTACTGTTACTCACAGTTCAGACAACCACAATACAATATGTAATGAACCATAATGCTATTATTTTTCACTTTAGAATTTTAATGTTATGTTTTGTACAGCACTTAAAATATCATGCATAAAACATCGTCCAGACACCATAGTGAATTATGTATTCATGATACCATTTGAGGGAAACAGGCTCACAACATTATGGAAAAATGAAAAAAATTCCTCTCTCTCTCTCTCTCTCTCTCTCTCTCTCTGTCTTTCTCTCTCTCTCTCTATCTTCCTCCCTCCTTCTTTCCTTCATCTCCTCCCCTCCTCTTTTCTCTCTTCCCTTTTTCTTTTCTCCCTGAAGTAACCAAATCTGTTAAGAGGCCTTCTAATCAGATCTGGAAGGAAAATCCTTTGATTTCTCATGCTGCCGGGAGTCTGTACTAATATAACTGTCATGAGTAGTTCATTTGTTGACCTGGGCATCTTTAGTGATAGCACTGTTCTTACCATTTTCATGATCCATAGAGAAAATGTAATTTTTTTATATAAAATTGACCACTGGACTAATATGACGACTGGAGGGAATAGGAAGGGGAATGCCCATATGATAAGGTGGGATAATATTAGCTATCTTGTTAAAGGTGATAGCGGTCTATGTGTCTCTATACAGACAAATAATACATATGTACATTTATGTACACACATATTTTATTAATATACATTTATATTGAATGCATTGGGTATGTGTGATCTTTTGTAACATGGAATTGTTTTTGAAGTGGAAGAGTTTGTAGCTGACTCTATTCTGTATCAGATGATTCTGAAAAGAAAGAGGGCATATAGTGAGGAGTGAATGAGAAATGCACCATGGTGCATACCTAATGGTATACACATTAAAATGAGCAAACAGGAGAAAACTTATTCTAGGAATGAGCATTCAAAGAATTGTTCTCTCAGGTATTACATCTACCACTCTGATTAACACATTCTAATGGAGTACTTAGCATCACCACTAGCCTGTTAAGGAAATCTCATTGGTTTAAACAAAGAATCCCTCTGACCTTTCTAAATGAAAACAATGTGATGCTAAAAAACAATTATTAGAAGGATCAACTCTACACACGAAATAAGCTTTGGAAATTAACTGCTGTATTGAGAAAAGTCCTTGTATTCATTACACTGGTACTGTAGTGGATTCTTTTTTAATTAAAGAAAATTAAAGTAATATTTCTACTAAATGAAAATACAGAATGCCTGCTTGCCTGTGGCGAACACCTCTAAACAATGTGTGCTTTTCTACCTCTTTGTACCTAATCTTTTACAATCACATCCAAAGAGCAGTTCCACTGATGTGCAACCAGTCAGAGAGGTGATTTGCAGGTTTTGGAAAAGTTCTTTTCAAAGTATCAGAGTCATTCAAACAGTCCATATGTATGTTATCATGAAACCTAACGATCAGGTATGGACTAAAATTCTACAGAATGCCTTCCACATAGTTGGGACTCCCAAATAGAAGAAATAAACAATAATGTCAGACCAATACTCTATAAGCTTAGTAGGAATCCATTGGCTGATGCTACCTCGATAACAGTGAAAAATATGTTTCTGGCAGAAGTAGGAAGTATGATCTTGAAGCATGTGGAATTATCACTTGTGGAGATGTTCTTTAACAAGATCTCTGGCCAATTTCTGGACTCCATTTTAAGCTTTAGTTTCCTTTTCTGCCATAGGAAAGGGTCTAGACGAGCTATTCCTTATTGGTACTGCTAAAGAAATAGTTTCTACTTCTAAACAACTAAACTTACCAGAGTAGAATTTAGTTTTGTCAATATCAATATAAGGGTACGTTCAAGTTAATTTTCATTTAATACTTTAACACTTTTTATAGTTTCCATAAAGGCTCCTCTTTTGCATTTTGAAGCAAACCACTACACATTACTTTTTTATAGCTAATCAGAAAATGAAACAAAAATTGAATGGAAAGCAGAATTTAACACTTTGATCGATAGTATCTTGAAATACTTCACATTTATAGAAGATCCACAGTTTTCATTAAGTTTGAAGTGCTAAATCTTTTAAATTTCTGGGGTGAATCTTCTGTTTGGAATTGCTGGATTTTTCAGCCAGTATTTCTATTGTACAGTAGTTCTGTTTAGTTTTACTGCAAGAAACAACTCATTCTTAGTTCAGAGAGCAAAAATGTAGACTGCATGGCACCAGAGAAATGTGGAAAATCTACAGTATGAATGTGCTTTCTAATTAAAAATGTAACTGCAAAATGTCAGATCATCTGTGTGAGAAATGCTAACAAAACATTCATTATAATGTGGTATGCTGGATGATTTAAAAGACTGTGTTAGGATGAAAGAATCAGATTTGTCTATAAGAACAATTTTAGAGCTGGGTTGCTTTATGAGAGTCTTTCCTTTTGTAGGTGGCATAAAGCTATTTTAAATAACATTTTAATCATAAAAAAAGAAAATTATTTGGTATCCATTAGTGTGTATACGAGGTAATATGCTGAATGGTTCAAAAAAAAACATTGTAGTAAGTCATTTTATAGAATATTTTTATATCTGAAATTACCTAGAAAGAAGACTGATTAGTTCTGAAATTGAGAAAAAACTAAGGTTGAAAAAAGCACAAATATACTAAGGATAAATCTCAAATCTGCAATATATCATATATTTGTGAAGCAGGTGGTAAGAGCCATGTTTTAATAATCAAAAGAACCAAAAAGGTGGAATGTAAAAGAAACAAAAAGAGTGATTGTTATGATCTAAATTTAAATATAAAGACAGTTGTTTTTTTTTTCTTGACGGAAGAAAATGCTAAATACGTTGCCTTCTTCTCTACTCACAGAACACCAGTCTAGTTCAGGCCCTCTTCACTTTTTACCTGGTATTATATTAGCATACTAATTGTCTTCAAGTCTCATAATCTTCCACAAAGCTGCCAAAGTAATGTTCTTGAAGTATAGGCCTAATTGTGTGCTTGATAAATTTTTTGGTTCTCTGTTACCTACAGGATCAAATGTAAACTCTTTATTTTTTTTTTAATGTAAAGTCTTTTACATACCCTTCCCCTTTTATGAATTCTATAGTTGAACCAAATTAGCCTTCTTGCTAACCCTCACATATAGTATTCCATCTCCAAACTTGCTAATTTGGCACAAGTTAATTCTATGCCTTTCTCATCTTCACCTCTTAGAAATCCTAGTTTCCTTCTCAATTCAATTCAAAGACCAGCTTTTAAATTATCTTTCCTTTAGCCCACTCATCTTCCACTTACCCATGCCTCACTCTCCATAATTATTTCATATTTATTTGACACAAGTGTATAATACTTACTATGTTAAAATATTATTGCCCCCAATAAAGATGAAAGCTCCTTGAAGGTAGCCATTGTTTCATTTTTGGTTTTTTGTATACACAGTGCTTGACACAACTGTGCTTAATAAATTCTTGTTATCCAGTTTGCAATTTGAAAGTCATTTTCCAATTGAAATCAGAAGTCCTAATATAAATTTTTGATGGATTAAGAAATGTTGATACATTTTTACTGTTACAAAACTTACAAAATTTTAAGTACTTTTACTAAAAACACAGCCAAACCTCACATGATAGTTTTGCTTAATGTAATAAAATTCAAGTTTATTTGGAGTCACATAATAAAGTTATAATCTTGGATCAGACTTGGGATGATATCCCTATTGCAGCAATGTAGCAATGGGGAATAATTTTCCCAGTGTATGTTTTAAAATTGTTTTTTAAGAAAGACAAATATTTTCCATAAAATAAAAGTTAATGTAATTTCTCATTGACAATTGGGTTTGATTATCAAAATACTCCATACCTATATCTATCTATATGTATGTTATATGTGTGTATATATATACATATATATATTACACATATATGTATATCATATGTATATACATATACATACACGTGTGTGTGTGTGTGTGTGTGTGTGTGTGTGTGTGTGTGGCTGGTAAATTCAACCTTAATAGTAGTTGATGTTTTCAGAAGAAGCTAATACAAAAGGCATAAAAAAGGATATCATCTTTTGTGTTTGTTATATAATGATTTTTTAAATATAAAGATCACATGTCTTAATTATAGGTTTCGGTATAGGAACATGTTGACTGAGTCTCAGAATGTGCTATACAATGCAAGTATGAAAGAAGTCACATATCTTATCCCACATCTGTTTTTTTGCTACTTTGAACAACTCTCTTCATCTCCCTAGGCCTCATTTTCTCATCTATAAATGGAAGGATTTCAGGGGTAGGGAACCTGCAGTCTTGAGGCCACATGTTGTCCTCTAGGTCTCAAGTGCAGCCCTTTGACTAAATCCATACTTCACAGAACAAATCTCTTTAATAAAAGGATTTATTCTACAAAACTCAGACTCAGTCAAAAGACCTCACCCAAGGGCCTAGAAGACCATGTATGGCCTCGAGGCCACAGGTTCTCCACTCCTAAGGTCACTGAGGTCTTTTCTAGCTGTGGATCTATGAATCTATGCCCTTAGAGATAATCCTATCATCTAACCCCTTCATTTTACTCATTAGTAAAACAGAGTAACTGGAAACACATTTATGTATGCATGTTTGTATGTGTGCCAACACATACACATCATACAAGCCTACATATGTATGCCTACAAAGAAGCACATACATAGATATCTATTATGTGTGTGAACACATGTATTTGTAGATATTGCTATATATACACATCCATGTATATATACATACATGTACATATATACATATATATATGTTTGTGTCCTAAAACACATTTTTCTAACTGTGCCCAGGAATCTAGAGTTTGGTTTTTATATATAGTTAGGAATTTTATAATATCAACAATGTACATGAGTACTGAGGAAATAAATTAAAAAAGCAATTTCTCAAGGTCCTTTCAGCTTTAAAATTATAAAATTTTATGATTAAAAAAGAGATTTGAATGTTTTCAAAGCTACATAAGTTAAAAAAAAAAACAAAAAAACTAGGACCAGATAGGCATTCTCCTCACCCCTGACTCCCATTATTCCACACTGACTAAAAATCACAATTCTGGCTCTAGTCTTTATTTCTAGTCTAATTTAAAATAGTGAGGCGACACCTATTAGGATGAATAGTTTGTTTTTATTTTTTTTAAACAAGGAATGCTTTTTACTATTGAATAATAAGAACATATTTGGTTCTTATAGCAATTAGGGGTTTTATGAGTGCCTTTCCTATGAAGTGTGAAAAGCAAATTGCATTTTCTTTCTATCAAGGAAAAAAGTGCTTTCTGATCTGTACAGAAATGCAGTAAATTTGTTCATTAAACTTAAATGCTACAATTGTTGCTGTTTTCCTTGATCATTTGCATAAACTATATTGGTAATGTTCAACTGGAGAAAAATTGTTCTGTATATTTGCTTAAGCTTGATAAATAGAAGGTTTTGATTGATGAAACTAATGCAGTTTGGCCCAACATTGCCAAACAAAGCTTCGGACACTTGATAACTAGTTGGTCACTATCAGGAAATAGAACTGAAGGAAGTGAGAGGATCTCAATAACTGTTCTAAGGAATTGACAGTTGTCAATTATTTCAGGTTAGGAATTTTTTTTTAAATCATAGTGTAGACATTTAAGCAACTATAGCTTTCTAGAATATGAGAGTAAATACAGTACATGGTCCTAATTTTTTACAAGCAGAAAGGTAAAAGAACTACTCTACTAAATACGTGTGTGTGTGTGTGTGTGTATATATATATATATATATATATATATATATATATATATATACATATGTGCATATGTATGTACACAAACACACATCACTGAGATCGTACTCGATTATTTAAAGGGGACCTATTCCTCGCCGTGCAGGGATTGTGAGTTTTCAGGTTATATAGTTGAGTTTTGACAAGGTGCAAAGAGAAGCATAACAAATTAAGAGGTAGATGTTATTATAATTCCCATTTTTAAGGTTTCCCTTTAAATTCCCATTTAAAGAAAACTGAGGCAGACAGAAGTTAAGTAACTTTCTCAAGGTCACATAGGTAGTAAGTGACTGAAGCCAGATTTGACCTTGAGTCTTCCTGACTCAAAACCCAGTATCCTGTTCCTGAATAACCAGTTATGATAGTTCTTAAAATTTAGATAGCAGTTGACTCCTGCTCTAATTTAAATCTATATATCTCCAGCTAATTCCTAGCTATTCTGTATTCAAAGGAAGATTAGAATACAGGAAATGTTTAATAATAATCCAGCAGAGAGAATATTATGCTGTCTGTTATTGGATAGGAACATGGTGTTAATGTTGGGAGAAAATAGACTTGAGTGGGGAGGGGGTTTGGGGAAGGAGCCTTCCCTAATTCCTGGAAGATTGAGTATGACCACTTTCTTCAACCTGAATTCTAATGGCTTTTCCAAGGTGACTATAGAGACCTTGTCACCCTCCTCAGATCTATTTTCAGTTCTTTGTTCAATTTCTTTTGTTGATCTGTCCCTATACCAGCAATGTTTTCCAGTTTTGGAAAACAGATTTGCAGTTTTTATCCAGGGGGATATCTAACTGTCCCTTTCTTTCTATGTGTTATCTTATATGCTCTGGGTGACCCTGTAAAAACTCTTTTATATAACTCTAGTCATTCTTCTGGCTCAAAGATCATGCTAGTCCAAATGCTCTGAGAGCTACAAAGGAAAGCTTCTCTCTCAAAACTATAAATCTTAGAATGTCACTTAGTTCTCAATCTCCTATTATATTAGTAAAGTACATTGATAATTGAAAGCTTGCTATAATTTCTAAAATGCCATTCACTATTCAATTTGAAATAATGAAACTTAAAAGCGTATGATAATTGATTCTAATCTTTAAAAACATATATTTATTGTTTTCTTCAACCTTAAATTTATCAGTAAGAACAATATTCAAAAAATGTGATAAGGAAAAAAGAGTAATAAATTTTCCCATGGAGAAACAACTTAATTTTATTGGAAGAGGCATATTAATTAGACTAGATAGAACATTTGAATGAATATTCCCAAATATTAAGATGAGAATAAAAATATTAACTGTATTCTATCCAAATCAAACTTGTTTGGATGTTCTGAATATCAAGACCTTTGGCATTGTGTAAATTAAACTTTAGGCTTAATATCAAAATTTCTGTCTGTTTAGCTAAATACCAGATGTCCTAAGGATCTGAACAAAGATAAGAAAAGTCTATTATCACACAAAGAAATTGCATTTTTTTTATCAAAAAAGGTTAGTTCCAACGGTCAGCTAAAACACCACACACACACACACACACACACAAAACATTCTTGAATGAAATAAGACAATTAAAAATTGTAACAATTCTGAGATTTCACTTCACCCTGGCAAATTGTCAAAGATGAAAAAAATCATAATAATATTGAATGAGTTGCAGGAAGAGACATTAACACACTTTTTCTGGAGTAGGGTATTGGTGCTTTTGGGAAGACATTTTGGAACTATGCAGAAAAGGTGACTAAAATGTCCTCACAGATTTGATACACAGATTGCATTGCTAGGCATATAGGCCAAAGAGATCAGTATCAACAAAGAAAGGCCACTCATACATCAGAATATTTTTAGCAACATTTTTTTCTTTGGAGAAGCAAAGAACATGAAGGCAGAATATGCCCATCAGAGAACAAATAGCTAAAAACATTGAAGTACACATTTTTAATAAAATATTGTTATGCACTAAAATACAATGAATATGAAGAATAGAGTGAAATACATTTAGGAACTAATGCACAGTGAAGTAAGCAGAGTCTACAAAATGAATAGGCATAATGACTAGGATAATTTAAGAGGAATGAACAATAAAAACAAAACAATTGAAAGTAAATACTCAGAAATTACATTGATCATGTTTGGCTCAAACAAGAGAAATGAAAAGGCATTCCCCCTCTTTTCTTTGCAGGGTATTTGCATTGTGGGTATGCTACATTATCATTGGTGATGTCAGTTGTTTAATGTGTTGGCTAGTTTTGCAAAAGTTTCCATCTTTGAAATGGAAAAGGAGAAAGAAATATTAGGGATTAAAACAAAAAGAATGAGAAATTTGATCTTTGCAAAGGTGTGGGGGAGAACAATCATCGTCATCTTCTTTTTTCCTTGTGTTCCATGACTAATATTGGAAATCATTATAATATGTGTGTTTCTTGACTAGTGACATTTGTTGTGAAGGATCAAAATTCAACGATCCCAGCAGAATGTCGATGTGTCAGTGGGGGTGTGTTGGGAACTCTGAAGTTATTTTCCCTGCCTTACTTACAGCATTTTTTTATCTCTGAAAAAAGAAAAAAAAATTACTATTATTTTTAAAATCTTTATTTAATATATTAGGTTCACTTAGGTCTCAGTAGTTCCATATTAAAGTCTGGGATTCCTATGCCCCAGCAGAAGCATTGGGGTCATGTGTCTTTATTTTGAGCAACACCAAGATTAATGTGTTTTTATTTCCTAACAGTCTCCATCTCGTTTTCTGCACAGTTTGTCTTTCTGTGAGTTTCCAACTCTATTTTGATCAATAGGAGTATTTTTTGGTTACATGATTCAGTTCCATTTAAGGAGACTTAAGAATAAGAACTTCAGTTGCCATAGACAAAAGTATAAAGGAAAACATACCCTCATAAGGACTTGTCTCCACATCAATTTTCAGATGGAATATGATACTGAATACATATTTAATATAGCTGTCTCATACTGAACTTATACATAATTTGGCTACCCTAATTTTGTTCACTGAAAGGAACCTGTTTCAGTCCTCATTTTTTAAAAATATGTTATTATATTTCATGTCCTCTCCAGAGACATCACAGAATCTCTGTCCTCATTTCAAACTGAGTCAGAATCCAGGATTATTTGATTGAATCAGATAAAAAAGCACTTATTATTTGCCAAAATGAGACACAAAAATAGGTTGTTCTTACTAACTAAAAAGAAATAGGCTAGGTAGTTCCTTCATCTTTCTGGGAAATGAATAAATATGCCCAATCATATTCTATTTTCTTTGCAAATGAATAGCTAAGTAAATTTATCTCCAGTTCCTAATAAACCTGAATTTTTCACCTGATTTCATTTTAGAAAAGTTGTTCCTTCTATTAATGGGACTGGTTAGATAACTTAATATCATCCTCATCTTGCCTAATGTCTTAGAATATCATATAAGTACACATAAGACATAAATGAAAAGATTCAAATCCCAACACAGATCCTTAACAGCCATATGATCTTGGGTATACCACGTGTGTGAGACTCTATTTCTTCATCTGCAAAATCCAGGAGAGGGAGGAAATAGACTTGATTAACTTTGTGATTGTTCTTTCCAAATATACAGATATTTGGAGCCTTTCTAGATCTGAATATATAATCCTATGATAAGTTTTTCTTGTAAACTTTAACAAAGTGGCTTATAGTCAAACTTTTTTTTCTTCCCCCACACAATTATTTTTTCATAATTAGGATTCCTCTTTCAACTCACTCTCCTCAAAAGTATGCTTTTATGTTTTACTGTATTTTTATTTATTTTGTTAAATATTTCTCAATTATGTAAATAGTATCCCCCCACCCAATTTCATCAGTATTTTATAACAGTGACCCTATACAGTCAAAGTAACTTCTTACAATGCCGAACTTTTGGCCTAGGCCTGTGATTTTGTTAATCTAGAGAACCATTAGTGGGGTAATTCTCTTTACCAATGCAGATTGACAAATCACCTGCACTTAAGTGTGTTGCCTCTGGAACTGAGAGATTAAGGGATTTGCCCCTGTCACAAACTTCATGTTGTCAGGGACCGGATTTTCATTCAGGTCTTCCTGACCCCAACGTCAGCTCTCTGTCCTTTCCACCTACTATTTATTTGAATAGCTTCAATGCATAAGCTTTTGACAGAGCCATATTTACATATAATTATCCTCAAATTTTCACCAGACTGATGCTCCTCAGGAAAAAGTAGAATCTCAAAGGGACAGTATAACATAGCATATGTGATTCTTGGAAATAATGGAAAGGATTCTTGTTCTTGAAGGGCATCTTTATCCACAACCCTTTCCCTTAAGCTAATTAGCAATAGAACAATTTACTAGAAGTTTCAATTAAGCCTTTAGATACTTTAGACGGCACTAAGACTAGAAAATATTAGGTAGCGATACTGAATGTTATTAATCTTAGATTAACAAGAGGAAATTTAAAAAGCAGAAAACAAGCAAATATTTCTATTTGACAAAAAATGTAATCAGAAAGATGATAGAGTAACAATATTCAGCAAAAATGAGCTTAAATGCCAATGGATTAAAAAAAAGTGTTCCTTCAACAAGTGAAACCTTTGAGAAATTTCTTTAAAAAAATATGCAACAGCAGTAAAATGTAATGACCAGAATATTCTAATTGAGAAAGAGGGAGAGAGAGAGAGAGAGAGAAGAGAAATATGAGAGAACTAAAAAGTAAAATTATCAAGAAAAGATTTATTGAGTCTACAATTGTACTAAGGATTACTATTTGACAAAAACTGCTAGGAAAACGGGAAAACTGTTAGACAGAAATTAGGTTTATACCCAAACTTTTCATAATGCACCAGGATAAGTTCCCAATAGATACATGACTATATATAAAAGACCACATCATAAATAAATAAGAAGAGCAAGATGGAAATTACCTTTGAAATCTATGGAGAGAAAAAAAGCTAAATGTAAGAACCAAACAAGGTTTAGAGAGATCACAGAGTATTCAATGAACAATTTTGATTATATAAAATTATGAAGTTTGATACAAATAAAGCCAATCTACATGTGCTTAGAAGAGAAATAGTTAACTGAGGGGGAATGTTTATAGTGAATTTCTCTTATAAAGGTGTCATTTCCAAGATATATGAGAAATTGACTGAAATTCATAAAAAAAAAACTAAGCTATTCTTCAGTTGATAGTGAAAGGATATGAATAGGCAATCTTCAAAGAAAGAAAGAAAGCTATCTATAGCCATATTAAAAATAATGCAGATGACTAATTATGCGAGAAATAGAAATTAAAAGAACTCTGAGATTATAACTCATACCCATGATATTGGCAAAGTTTAACAAATGTTGAAAGGGCTGTGGGGAAACTCTTGATGAAGCTATAAAGTGATCCAACCATTTTGCAAAACAAATTTTGAACTTTATAGATACACACACACACACACGTATGTGTGTGTATTATGAATATATCATTTGATCCAGTGATGCCATAACTAGGCCTATAATGCTAAGAATTTTTTAAGGAAGAATATTTCCCATATATACAACATATTCTCTTAGGGGGGTTCTTTTCTTATGGTCCAAGAAATGGAAACTAAGGGATTATCTGTCTGTTACAGAATGAGTAAATTGTAGTAAATAATAATGAAATACTATTGTGCCATAAGAAATGATGGAAGACAGAAACTCAGAAGGCATGCAGAGACAGACAGAGAGTGAAATGAGGACAAGCAAGAGAAAAAATCTAGAATATAATGACAGTACTGTAAAATTAACAACTTTCAAAGAATCAAGAACTCTAATCAATCCAATGATCAACCATGATTCCGAGGACTTTCTACCCTTTGAAAGAGAAGGGATGGTTTAAAATATCTAAAATGAAACACATTTTAGACATACTTGATGATGAATATTTGTTTTGCTTGATTATGCATATTTGGTATAAGGATCCTTTTTTTTTTCTTTTTTGCACCCCCCCCCCACCTAAGATGACGATTGGATGATAAAGAAAGATCAATATATGTTGATTTTTTAAACAAAATTTAATTTAAAACAACAAATACAATGACAAAATTTCTTTTCCCATATTAATAGACTGTTTATTTTTTTAAAAAAAGATCTTCAGTCGAGGGGTAAATTAAAAGGGAAACAAACATAATAGGCTAAATAATTTAGAAGGACTTTAAGGAATCAAGAAAAGAGAAAGAAGAAAAACTCAATTAATTATGCTGTGGACTAAATTATAGACTCCCCTTTAAATGAATCAGCCCTTTGTGAGAAGAATAACATTGTGAGAAATCAATGCAGTGGGAAGAGCATACATAAGAAACAAAAGAAAGCTAGAGATTTATTCCCAGTCAGAGGTGAGCAGAAAAATGATGTTTATTTAGGTTATTGAAAGTGTGGGAACAATTTAAAAATAAGATAAAAGCAATGTAGGGGAGGGACTAGGATATGGGAAATTAGAATGCATACTTTGCCCATGAAGGAAAAATTAATATGTATCATTAAAGAAGACTGTCGTAGAAAATGGGAGCTTTTTCTTTGTCTGTGGTAAGAGACAGGGATCATGGGCACAAACCTATAGAGGAGACCACTTCCTCTAATCAAGGTTCATACCACTCCAAGAATGATGTATAGTTCCCTAGGGAACACAGCATGCAGGGTTGTGGAAGAGATATAAAATCAAAGATGGATTAGTCTGGCCTTAACAATTAGTGATCATGGGTGAATTTTGAATTTATGGGCACCAGATACATAGGGATGTCCACCATGGATAGCGCTTTGATTCAACATTGTTTCCTTCATAAATTGATATTTCCAAAAGTGAGGCACAACAGGGGAAAAATGTAATTGTAAGACATATAGACTAAGTAATAGAGAAAGAGGATAGCAATAATTAAAATAGCGTTAAGATTTGTTCATTTTGAAATATTTTTTCTCTTGGTCCTCTCAATACCCCTGAAGTAATTGTGATAACTTATACCATTTTAAAGTGGAGGAAAAAGAAATTTGAATATGTTAAGCAACTTGTCTAGGAGTGGAGAATTAATAGGTATTCATTGGGTAATTTGAATCTAAGTCTACCAATGAAAATTTGGTACTCAAAAAACTGAATCTCCTACTGAAGAAGAGAAAATAAAGAAAAAAAACAAGTAATGATATAGCTAGAAAAACTTCATCATTAAGGAATGTTATTTGACCAGATGCATCCATGGCAAGACTGAAGAATGACAGCTCTAGAGTAATAGCTAGAGCTCTCCTTTGGTACTCTCTCAATATTAGAAAAAAATAAAGAAGTATTTTATTACATTGGGTGATGCTGATGGCAAAATTATCGAAATACATGAACAGGAATCACATTAGATAGGCAGGCATGAATGAGGTGGAATCCCAATCATTGGAGGCAATTGTTGAATCAATAATAAATGCGCTTAAGTATGTACTAGCGCACAAATTTAATACAACTAAATTCTCAAAGGAAAAGTTAACCTAATTATAAAGAGACAGCAAACCACTAACTGTAGGAGTTGCTAATGTTCATCTCTCAGAAACAGATAAAACTAAAAGATAAAAAAGAATAGAATGCAAGAAATTTTAGAAATATTAATTGAGAAAGACAGTGTTTTCTGAATGTAAGCACTAAAGAATAAAAAAATCATCAGACCCACATAGTATTTTTCTGAAAAGAATAAAAAAATTGTGTTATGAAACTTTAAAAAATTGTGAATGAAAAAAGACAAACAATAAGTATGTTAGTTATTTACTATAACATAATAAAATTGCAATTTATAAAGGGATTAGCAGCATATGATACAGATATAAATGAAGACTTGAAATTATGTTCTGATTAATTAATGAGTTGAAGAATGAATCATAAAAACAATTATGTAAAAGAGGAATACCAATGAGATAACATACCACAGTGTTTGGAAACTGCTAAAACAGCCATCAAATATTTATTAAACATCTACAACATTCAAAGTACTGTGCTAGTCATTGTAGTTACAAGGAAAAAAAAATTCTCTGTTCATTGAATTTTCATTTGAAAAGATCAATAACTGATCTTATGATAAACCTTTACCTATCCTGGTCCCCCCAAAGTCGGGGAAAGGTCGTTAAAGTTATATTAAAAATTAACAAGATATAGTCACAACCAAGAAGAAATGAAAGTGAATTTGTTAGAACCTACCATACTTAATCATTTGCTTTCAGAAATGAAAATTTAATAAAAATCCATACTTACATATAAAATATGGAAGGGCTGGACCTACAATTCAGTTGCAGGAAGAAACTCCCTCTACCAATAAAGTTCAATATCTGCTCTGCAACTTACAGTCACAGAGTTAGTATTGCTTTGAGAACTAAGAATTTGAATATCTTGTGTAGGGGAACACAGTTTATATGTGAAAGGGGCAGGATTGAAACCCAAGTAATTCTGGTTTGGAGACCAGGTCTTTATTATGCATGCCACATTGTCATTACTAAATATAAAGTACCCATGTCAAAATAATATGAAATAAGAATCCTAAAAAAATCTAATCTCATAAAGCAGTGGTTCTCAACCTTCCTAATGCCGCAACCCTTTATTACAGTTCCTCATGTTGTGGTGACCCCCAACCATAAAATTATTTTTGTTGCTACTTCATAACTGTAATTTTGCTACTGTTATGAATCATAATGTGAATATCTGATAGGCAGGATGTATTTTCATTGTTACAAATTGAACATAACCTACAGGTTTGAGAACTGCTGTCATAAAGGGAAAAAAAATGATAGAGGAGTAATCAAAGTAAAAATTGTTTTAAGTAGATTTATATCAAATGTTTAAGGAACTATTAATATTTATGTATCACAAATTTCCCTTAGTCAGTGAAGAAAAAAGTTATCCAGCTTCATTTCTGAAATCAATATGTCCCTAACATATAAAACATGTAAAACAAACAAGAAATATAAACTTACATCACTAATGATCATTGAAATTTTTTAAATTAATTTTTTTTTGTTTTGACATCACCTGTGTTTTTAAGAGTCAGCCTGAGAGAAAGAGAAAGTTCAAAATAATAAACTAAAAAGTCAACTGAATCTGAAGTGTATGCATTATTCCACAATTATAGTTCCTGTCTCTACAGAAAAAGAGGGAGCTACATTTTTTTGATCTCTTTGGGGAGACAGGCTTGGCCATTATAATTACACAGCATTTATTTTCCATAGTTTTTCTTGTTCTTTTTACTTAGTGTTATTAGTGTTGTGTATATTATTTTCTTGTCTGTGAAGCATTTAATATGTCTTCCTTGTTGTTTTTCCTGTGTTCTTCTTACTGTATAGCAGCAAGATACATTTATGTTCCTGTGCCGCACTTGATTTATTTACCCATCTAAGAAATCAGTATCTACTTTCCTTTCCTTTCTTTGCACATGATCCTATAAATATTTTTGGTATATATGGGGACTTTCTTTCTACATTACTTATCCTTAAGGTTTATGTCCAGTTGTGAGATCTCTCTCTAGGTCAAAACATAACTGACAAATTTAGTCACTTTAGTAAAATTTTAAATTGCATTCCAGAATGGATGGACCAATTCATATCTCAGTCAAGAGTATATTAGTGTGCGTGTCTTTCCATAGCATATCCAGTATTAGCTATGTTCTTTATCATTTTTTGCTAATTTTCTAGGCATAAGGCTTCACCTCTTGGCTGTTTTTTGTATATACTGTATACAATAGGTACAAGCTGATGTTGTTAAATCTCTATAATAATGAAGCACTATCCAGGAAACCTGTTCATGTAACCTTCCATAGATCCCTGCAATTTGATGGGCTAGTAGAAAAAAAAAAAAACTGGAAAAAAAGATGAGGAAATCCGTAAAAATCCTTAATTGTTCAAAATTAATTTTGTTTCTTTCATTGTATCAGTATGTTTTCTTATACTGCTGTCTATTTCAATTATACAAAAATTATGTTGCCATTAGGAGTCAAGGTTATCAGCAGGATTATTTCAGTCATGGCTACAATATTTCCCACTAAATTATCTTGAAATGAAAAATCAATAAATCAACATGTAATGTTTATATTGTCTTACCTAACTAGACAATTTGTTATCATGATCACTTTCCACTTAAGTCAATACAGAAAAAAAAAGTAGTATCTTCTGTTTTCCAAATGACAATCATTGCATTCGTTGATGCAATCATTTATGAAATTTTTGTGATTTATCAAATATTGTACTTGGTACATAAGCTTAAAAAAACAAAAAAACAAAAAGAAAGAACATTTTCCTCCAGGGAGTTGTATTGGGAAACATAGCATACATGCATACAAGTAAATTTATATATGTCTACATGCATGTATGTGTGTATATGTATATTTATAATGTGTGCATACATATATCTCCCCCATAACTGATAAATAATGTTATTTAAAGGGGCATTTGCAGCTGGGGAAGAGATAAGAAAACGTCATAAGATGACCTTTCAAGAAAGCTCTAGAGGAAATTAGTGATTCTAAGCAGTCAAGGTAAAAAAATAGTACATTGTAGGCATGGGAGATAAAATCATTCTATGAGAGAATGTCAAATTGAATTGTCCTATGCTTGTTTGCAAGATGTAAACTCTGGAACTAACTTGCAATATAACTTTGGAAAAATTGCTCCACATCCAAGAGTGCCAGTTTCCTCATATGAAAAATGAAAGATGTATTAGATATTTACAAGGATTTTCCACTTCTAAAATTTCTACTTATCAGTTATGGATGACAAATAGTATAATAAAGTTAAAAAGATATTGGTTTTGTCTTTACTTTTTTGATATCAGGATAAAGAATAGCAGCTAATATTGATTCCCACAGATCTTCCTCTGGGATGGCATCAAAGACAGACTTCTGTACTTGAGGAGCTTTTACTTAATCCTGGAATGGTGTTTCTGTTCTTTTGAGTCTTCATCATGCAGCCTATACAAATAAGACATATACAGGATTACTTGTAGATAATTTCAATAGCATTGAGGGGGACCATGAAAGACTTCTTGTAGAAGGTGGGATGTAATATGATACTCTCAAAGTGGATATCTTATAGACATCTTAAGTCCATAGCATCTGAAAACAAACAAACAAATATTTTTTTTTCCTGGTCCTTCTTAGCCTTAATGTCTTCCCTCTGTGATTATTTCCAATTTATCATATAACTATATCAGTCAATATGTATGTAGCTAGATAGAGATAGAGATACACACATATACACACAAATATGTCTGTGTATACATCTCTATATATACATATATCTACATATACATTCATATTTATCTGAATCTGTGTATACATCTCTTTCTCTCTCTAGGTATATATGTATATGTATGTATGTATATATATATGTGTGTGTGTGTGTGTGTGTGTGTGTATAAAATGCACACACATACCTTATTTGTATGTAGTTATTTGCCTGTAGTCTTCTCCATTAAACTGATCTTCAGACTGGTAACTACTTTTGACCCTTTTTTTTGCCTTTTCTGATCCCAACACTTATCACAGTGCCTAATACATATTAAGCAGTTAATAAATTGTTTGTTTTATTAATTGTATCTTGAAGAAAGTTAGGGAACCTAGAAGATTAGAGATGAGAAGGGAGAATATTCCAGGCATGAAGGGACAAGCAATTAAAAATGAGTTCAGAGACAGTATTTCATGTGAAGAATACCAAGAAAACCAGTGTTATTGGATTGAAGAGTAAGGTATAAGAAGACTGGAAAGGTAGGAAGGGGCCTGGGTTAAAAGGCTTTAAAAGTCAAGTAGAACACAGTAACAGCAAAATTGTATAATAATCAACTAGGATAGACTTAGTTCTTCTCAGCAATATAATGATCCAAAGCAATTCCAAAAAACTCATGGAAGAAAATGTTATCCACATCCTGAGAAACAACAATGAAGTTTGAATGCACTTAGAAGCATATTGTGTTCACTTTTTTCATGTTTTTTTCCCTTTTATTTTGTTTTTTCTTTCACAAAATGACTAATGTGGAAATATGATTAACATTATTGCATGTATATAACCCATATCAGATTTCTTTCTGTCTTGGGGAGGGGGGAAGTAGAAAGGGAGGGAGAAAAATTTGGAGCTCAAAATCTTGTAAAAATGAATGGTAGAAACTATCTTTACATAGAATTGCAAAAAAATAAAATGTCATTTACCAAAAAAGTCAAGCAGAGGATTTTGTATTTGATGCTCTATGCAATAGGGAGTCACTGGAGTTCATTGAATAGGGGTCAGAAGAGAGCTTTTGGAATGCTACTTTGACTGGTGTTAGTGTTAGATGAGATAAGAAGGCATATGGAGAGGTCTTCCACAAGACTAGATGTGGGAGATGAAAAAAGAATGAAGAGTAGAGAATGATATTTATGTTGTCAACCTGGGTGGTTGAGAGGATGGTGGAGCCCTAGAATATAATGGGGAAGTTAGAATAGGTGAACATTTTTGGTGGAACATAATGAATTAAGATTTAGATATGTTGAATTTAAGAAACTTCTGAGATATCCAGTTCAAGATGTCCAACAGACAGTTGGAGATGCAAGGCTAGAGCTCAGGAGAGATGTTAGGGACAGATAAATAGATATTGAAATCATCTGCATAGAAATGATATTAGAATCCGTGGGAGCTGATGAAATCACCAAGTGAAATCACATAGAGGAAGATGAAAAAAGGTCCTAAAAGAGACCCCTTGGAGATATTCACAATTACTAGAAGAGACCTGGAATTATCCAGCAAAGGAGACAGAGTAGTTAGATAAGTAGAAGGAGAATGCAATATCACAACAGTCTAGAGATAAAAGATTATCAAGGAAAAGGTGAGTGGTAGTTTCAAAGGTTTCAGAGATGTCAAGAAGAATGAAGATTGAGAAAGGGCCATCAGATTTGGCAATTAGTAAATCATTTGCTTTTTTTTAAAAATGTGACATGGTCAACTTAAATACTTTCTCCCAGCTTCATATATTGCAGTCCCTTCATTTCTGAACAGGTATGTCTTCATAAATGGCTGTGACCAAAAAGATTATCTCATATCCAATGCTCTGTTGAAAAGATACCTGATCTAACAAAGGCTGATTTCATAGTTTAGAAGCACAGCTCATTTATGAGCTCTTAGTCAAAGCTTTTCTAATTCAACAGGAACTGTCACTAAAAGTTATGTTCTGCTAGAATAGTATGGCAGAGAGCATTGTAATGCCTCCCCCTATGAGAAGACATAAGAACAGCACTTTAGGCAAAGCTTTCACCCACCCCCAACCTCAGTCAATGTTGTTAATTAGCCATCTTGAGAACAATATTGAAATATTTTCACCATCCATGTTATATATGAGATGTGCTATCTTGTGATTATCAGTAGGTTTTTTTCATAAAGTTTTATTACCTCTTTTAGAAAAAAAATGTAAAATACAATAAAGTATTATGCCTATTTTGATATATTTGAAATATGTGGTGGTAAAACATCAGCTTATTTTTCCTCAAAATTGCATTTCTGTAGAGAAATGGGGAACATAGCACTCAAATCAAAATTGTTATTTTCTCATAGTCTGGCTATCCCTACCTATTAATAGCATTCTTAGGAGAAAATTAAGTGAATCTTCTTTTAAAAATCACAAGATTCAATTTGCGCCACGATATACTTAAGGAATGCAATTAACCTTTCATTATTTTATATGGTATGGATTTAATTCCACAAATGGTTTTAAATGTAAATGATTTCTATTTCTCACCATGTATTTCCATTTCTGACTGCTAAAAGCAACATTTAAAAATTAATTATATGGATTGAAATGTAAAGTTATACATAGTGTGCATAATGGTACCAGAAATGGGAAGCTTGGGTTAAACTGAGAAAACGGTGATTACCTGAGGTTTCCCTACATAAGTTAATTGTAAGTCAGCATTTAAACTATAAAATCAGTTAATTCAGAGACAAAGGTTTATAAAAGGTGTCATTTTTTGCCAAATGATATAATGGCATTAAGTGAAAGCTAATTTATTCTATTGCTTATCTTAAGTCTGTAGTTATTTGCTCTCCTAATTAACCTCATTCATTGTTGTATCTCTTTTAGTAAATATACTCTATATTTTTTGTTGAATTTTTAAACTCTTAGGCCTTTCCTCAATGAACCCAGATTAACCTATTGATTTCTGAATGGGAAATACTCACAGAATGCAAAGACTCAGGGTATGAGAAAAGCCTTGCATGTAAACTATTGTATTATAGTTTACTAAATAGCACAGAAAAGAAAGAAACATTCATAGAGAATGCATGTTTTTTTAGTATTTTCTATATAGTTATGGTACCATTTCTTTTTTTTAAGACCAGCATTGTTCCCCCCCCCTTTAGACCACTAAGCTATTGTTATAAATGTAAACAGAATCTTGATTTCTTGTGATCATATTTTTTACAATGAAATTTTAAAAGTCTGTTTACTTTTAAAACATGTAAATAAAATGCCTTATAGTCATATTTTACTTGTCAAAAAAATCACATTTCTAACTTAAAAAGAAAGACAGTTTGAAAAAGAGGATTTAATATGTAGCCATTCACTTTCCAAGAATCTTTCCATGAGTTCATTTATTAAGCAATGAGAAGCAAACTTGTAGACATTCAGAACTTCAAATGAGTTTCTATAGCAGCAGTGTCAAGTAAGTAGAAAAGGGTCCACTAATGTCTACAGAAGGATCTCTACAAGAATATAGTGACTTTAAAAATATGTTACTATTTTATTGCATTTTTATTTTTTTTATTAACTACTTCCCTCTTACTATGTTTTTAAATACGGTTACAGCTGCACTCAAGAGTATGGCAGGCTAAATGCATATTTGGTACCTCTATTCTAGACATTACATAACTATGGTTTCACCTACTAAGGCAAACTCTTCTGATAAATAGTTTCATGTAATTTTATATTTTCATGTAGGCAATTTTGATTCCCTTCTGTGACATAAATTGTATTTGGTAAGTTGATCATTGTCTTTAATTCAAGTTGTCATGCCCCAACACTTCAGTTAAAGGAAAATGTCTATTAACATCAGTGTTAAGATATGTGCCATATATATTGCAGCTTTCTTTGAATCCACTGTTTTGGAAGAATTATTTTTTGAAATAAAATATAATCAACTCATATAGCTTGAAGACTTAAAATATTAACAGCCTTTAAGAAGTCCAGTTAACATAAAATGCACAGACCTATATATGAATAAAATTACCGGCCACCTAATATATACGGGTAGTTTTAAAATCAATTTTACTGCAGACAAAAACATTTGTTCATTCAGTGGATCTTAATTGATTCAAGCTTTTTCATCTTTCTCCATACCATACGTGGGAAGTCACTTTGGAAGTCATCTGTGTCAAACATCCACCTTTTATAGATCACAAAACTGATTCCCAGGTGATGTGACATGACTCACTCAGAACCACACAGCTAATGGCATAATATATAGAGCTCTGTACTTGGAGGCAGGAAGCAGTAGATTTAATTTCAGCCTCAGATAATATCCAACTATGCAACCATGAGCAAATCACTTAACCTCTCTGTATCTCAGTTTCCTTATCTGTAAAATGGGTGTGATTTTATAGTACCTAGCCCAGACCAAAGGTTGTCGTGAGGATAAGAAAATAACATATTTATAAAATATTTGCAGATCTTAAAGTGTTATAGGAATGCTGGTTATTATTGTTTCACTCAGGTCCTTTGACTTCATGTCTATTAGTTTCCACTGCATCATGTTCAATGCATTGGAATCTTCATTAAATATGCATATACCACTGTAGCACTTCACGTATCTGCCCAGGTGCTAGGCATAGACATACAAAAGAGACATGGTCCCAGACATCAAGGAACTTCTGTCAAAGTGATTTTTCAAAAGCACAGGTCTAACCATGACATTTCCTTACTTAATAATTTCTAGTAGCTCCTCATCTCTAGAAACATAAGTTCTCCTATGTGGCATTTAAAGCCCTTCTCAACCTGGTTCCAACTTATATTTCCAGTCTATATTATTCCCCTTCACCCACTCTACAACCTTCAGACTTTCTTATTATTTATTATTATTCTTATAACTTATTTTTATTATCATGTTTTGCCCAAACTGTGTCTGTGTCTTCACTCTCACAACTCCTCTTATAATCACTGGTTTCAATCAAGACACAACTCAACTACCTTCTATGTGAAGCCTTCTCTGATGTTCCCAGATGCTAGTATTCCACCCCCCAGCCATCACTTTGTATCTATTTTATGTATACATGTTATTTCCCACACTCCAAAAATTAAAAAAAAAAAGGTCTTTGGGGGAAGGGAATGATTCCCTCTTGTCTTTGGATCCCTAGTGCCTAATCCATTGTCTAGTACAAGTTAGGCACTTAAAAATGCTTGTTAATTGATATCCAATGATCTCTGCATACCCATGAACACAAGTCTCCAATAATAATATGCTACATCCTATTCATCCTCAATATATTTCTCTGTTGCCCTTTGATTACTGTCAATTGTTATTGATTGAAATTGTTTAGTTATTCATGACCATATAATATATAGTATGATATATTTTGAAAATTCCTCCTTTAGAGATTATGTAATTTTTTTTTCATCCAGAAATGAATTCTTCTCCATGTCTGGTTCATCTTGTCAGTAGCATATCCCATAATGAGACATAAGAATCAAGATATATTTGTTCTATTATTATCGGTGCTGAGCATAGATCAGTATAGAAAACTCTGACCGTTGTATTGTTTTGTGTCTATGTGTTGTCTTTCCAGTTATAGCTCTAAATTTGGTTAGAATGATTTAGCTTAGTTGAATTTCAATACATTATTTTTTTTTGTTTTTTCATATTTGCCTTCAGTGCTTTTCACAATTTATGTTACATTTCTACTAGAAATCATCCATGACTCACTTGTGTAATAAGGGTTTTTACACTTAATTATTTTTTCTTCCTTGGTTATCTATATTCTCCACATGGTAAAGAAAACATACATATGCTGGTTGTGATGATTTTTGGAATCTTTTAATCCCCTTGTTATAGATTTGCTTTGTATTTTTCACACTTTGCTTTGAAATAATGATTATCAGATCCAGTGTTTTAATCTTTATTGATTTCCCATTTTTCAAGATCAACATTTTTTAATAGGTCAGGTTAGAGCTGATGTAGATGCTTACATTTTCTTATTTTCAGGCTTATACTTTCTTCTAATAATTCCATTGATTTTTATTTTTGCATAAATAAAAGTCAATGGTCTCCATTCACACAAAAGACTTTTTGTTGCTGGTTTGTTTTTTTTTTTTTGCTTTTTGGAGGGGGAGGGGAAGGTAGGGCAGTTGAGGTTAAGTGACTTGCCCAAGGTCACACAGGTAGATTTGTGTTAAGTGTCTGAGGTCAGATTTGAACTCAAGTCCTCCTAATTCCAGGGCCAGTGCTGTATTCAATGCGCCATCTAGCTGCCCCCAAAATGACTGTTTTTTAAGTGACTTTCACATCAATGGGGCACTTTTGTCTATTAAAATATTTTAAGTTTCAGGGCAGAGGCAAGATGGCAGCATAAAAGCAGCAAAGTTCTGCAGCTCCCACATAGCCACCTCAAATATCCATGAAATATGACTAAACAAATTTTAGGGCTCCAAAACTCACAAAAATACAGAAAAGTACATCTCCTGCTGAAGGCAGCTTGGCAGAAAGGGCTCATGACAGCACACTGGGAGCCAAAGCCCAGCCTGAAACTGCAACTTGGCCCAAGGGTGGTCAGAATGAGCCACAGCTGGAGCCTTCAGGAGATTGGATCAGCGGCAGCTGTGGCAGTTTCTAGAATTATCAAGCCATAAGAAACAAGGACAAAGTGAAAGGTTAGTGGAACTCAGCTAAATTTGCGGAAGAAAAGTGGTCAGGCCTAACTGCCTCCAGAGCAAGGAAGTGGCAGAAGCAGTAGCCCTGAAGCTGCCTCCACATGGTTGCTTCAGAACTTCCAACCTGAAGACAGCAGGGGAGCCAAGTGATCATTCAGAGGCTAAGTGCTCTTGTGTTGAACAGCCTGGATCCAGATCTCAGTCTTAGGTAGTGGTTGTGGGGTGTGTTTTCAGTGAGCCAAACCTGGTGCAGGCTGCCAAAAAATGGTAGCATCCTAATAGCTCCAGCAGCTGTGAAAACTGCTGCAGTTTGGGACAGAGCTCTCCGCCCTGGAAGCAGAGTTCCACACAGCTAAAAATTCAAGTAATTGACTGGCATCATGAGCAGGCAAAGGAAGCAAAGTAAGAACAGAAATCGAACTCCAGATTCCTTCTTGGGAGACAAAAAGGATCAAAGCATGGAATGGGAGGAAGAAAACACGGTCAGAACTCCAACACCAAAAGCTTCCAAGAAACATGAAGACTTCCTACAAGCCATAGAGCAGCTTAAGAAGGATTTTGAAAACCAAATAAGAAAAGTGGAGAAAAAATTGGGAAAAGAAATGAGAATGATGCGAGAAAATCATGAAAAGAGAGTGAACAATCTGACTGAAGAAAATAACACCT
>CM053580.1:169469045-169484275 GCA_028627135.1 Pseudochirops cupreus | reverse complement strand
AGATCCATCCTGCCCTACCGAAAAGTGACATAGGAGAGAAGAGACTGGGGGAGGGGGGACACACTGGGATGGCTGTTTTGGGGTGGTGGGTAGGGGAAAGAAGGGGAGAAAATATGTAACTGAAAATCTTGTGGAAATGAATGAAGCAAACTAAAATAAAATTTTAAAAAACATGGAAACTGAAAAGAGCAAAAAAAATAAAGTGTCACTGCTTCAGAAAAAAAAATAACTCTAGCACCAACCTCTTATGGTTATGGGGATCAACTGATGAAATACGTATAAAATGTTTTATATCTCTTAAAATGCATATATAAATATCAGCTGATATGGTAATCTGCCTTTCCTTTCAAGAACCAATTAAATTCCTACATCCTCCAGGAAGTTTCCTAGCCCAGACTAGGACACAATGATCATCTCCTCATCTGAACTAATATTTATTGTACATGCTTCTGATACAGCAAAAAAATACATTGCCCTATGCTATTACTCACATCATTGTTTCTTAACTGTCATTTATTTTCCACAGGATACTGAGTTATCTGTATAATAGATTTTATCCTCCTTAAGGGTAGAGGTCAGATATTTTTTACATTTATCACAGTATCTAGAATAGTCATTTAAACATAGTAAGTGTTCAATCAGTATCAATTTCAACTATACAAAAAAAAAGAAATTAAGAAGAGAAATGCATCTATTTTATATATCATACATTAGGTCTTCAATAGTATTTGTGCCTTGAAAGAAGAATCCATGAAAATAAAAAAGGAGGTTATTTTCCAAATAAATCTGCCTAATACATACTGTAGTTGAAAAGCAAATAATTTTAATGTGTACGTTATAAAGTAGAGAAAGGCAATTATATATGGTGTCTCAAAAGTCTTAGTGCACTTTGATGCTATTACAGCTTAAAACACCATTACAGCTTCAGGGAGATCCTGTAATTGCTTGTATGTCTACAAGGAAATACATAACTGTGAATACACAGTAGAAAGCATTGATAGTTGGGATTAAAAACAGAGAAAAAGAGACAGAAAATTGTGAGATTATATAATAAATAGCCTAGCTACAAGGAAGCTATAGTAAGAGGAGAAAATAGAAGGAATAGTAGAAATTGATTTTAAAAAATTGCACCCCATGGATGTACTTCATATGACGAATGAATGTAATGAAACTTCCATTGAAACAAGCTATAGTAGTGAAATATATACATACATACATATACAGACACACATTTTACATATATGATATATATAACAAATACAGACATCCACACACATACATGTGCATTCATTGATACTATTTGCTGGAGCTATTGTTTAGCTGAAAAAATCTAATGTGTTCTATTAAAAGTTTGATCTCTCAGGACTCAGCAGATGTAAACAGCCAATTGGTAGTCTAAATATCATTCTGATCAACAAGGAGGAATATCTTGTTGATAGGTTAGTGCTAGAAACCTTGGGAGAGACTAATAAGTACTTTGAATAGATTTCAGAGAAATGTTGAGAGAAGGAGCTTGAATCTTTTAAAGAAGACATGTGATCTCTTCAGAAGAAAATAACTGATTTTTTTTCCAAACTTTTTGAAATCTACTTTCTTTACATCAAAAGTACATATCTGATATGTCCTTTCATAATTTTCATGACTATAAAATCATATAGTCTCTTTCTCACAAGATTTATATCAATTTTAAATGAGTCTGGGAAAAAAGAGTGTTGTTTGGGCTGTGGGAGGCAAGACTTTTTCATTGTAGACACCAGTAAAAGAAAAGAAAAAAGAATAAACAGAAAATGTCTTGGATTGTCATTTATTTTTTGTTGCATCCATGTACTACTTGCTGCACTGATAATTAAGTGTATAAAAATTAACAAAATATAATTTTAAAAGATTGAGATTAATAACGATCCTAGAGAAATGGATATACAGCATTTGCTGGAGCTATCATTTACTAAAGTTTACTGAATATGTATAATATGGTCAGACTTGCACCATAAGAAAATAATTTTCACAACTATCGTGGATGATGGATGGGAGAGGGGATGGATTTGATGTCGGGAGAATAATTAGGAGGCTCAAACGACAGTCAAGGCATGTGCTGAATCAGAAGACCGCAATGAACATAGATGGTGACTACGAGAATGGAGATTAGGGCATGAATGCTAGAGATATGGAAGTAGAAATTAAGAGATTTGGAAGCTGTGGTGTGAAAACAGAAAGGCTAAAGATGACAATGAAGTTGACATCAACATCACCAATACCATTCCAGTACTTTTATACCTTATATTCCATTCCCTATCCCCAGATACTTTTCAACCCAGTGACACTCCAGCACTCCATCTTCTGACTCTGGGCACTTTCATTTGCTCTCCCCTATGTCTGGAACCCTCTCCCTCCTCAGCTCTTTCTCCTAGGTTTCCAGGATTCTTTTGGATCCTGGCTAAAACCTCATATTCTACAGGTAGCCTTTCCCAATCTTTTTAAATTCTGGTGCCTGACTGTTACTGATTATTTCCAATTTAACCTTCATAGAGTCTAGTTGTTTGGTCATTGACTTTCTCCACTTCATTGTAAGAAGACCAAGGACTGCTTTTTACCTTACTTTGTATCTGCAGTGCTTAGAACAGTGCCTACCATATGGGCAATTAACTTTTATTGACTAATTGAAGGAGAAACTTGGAAGACAATGGGAGAAAGATAAAGTAATGAGATCTATGATCTATCAAAAATCAGTCTTTCCCTTTTCATTCTATGCCATTCATTCTATCCTATCTTAAAGGAACAAGGAAGAGGTAGGCACCATGACCTGGAAGCAGAAGTTATTGAAACAGTGGCAATCATTGAGTAATACAATTTGACTACAGTAAAGAGTACAAAAAACGGGTAATAAGACTGGAAATATAGGTTGAAGTCAACTGTGGAGGGCTTTGAATATGAGGTTAAGGTGTTTGTATTTTTCCCAGCAAATAAAAGAGAACCACTAAAAATGAGTATTAATTCATGCTAATGGGTGGTAGACATGAATATATGTTGGTCTAACTCATGATGGGGCAATTAGCAATTATAGCTATAAGGTACTTTGGGAGAAGAGCTGTGAAGATGAGATGGTAGGAAAATGCTTGAATATATCTGTTGAAGCAAAGTTTAAAGATTTATGGGGTTTTTTTCCATGTTTCAAAAATAAATATAATGCTACAGCTGAGAGAAAGGAAACTATCAGCTATTATCCAGCTTGATGGTTCTTGTCTGTTCTCCTCATACTTGCCTTGTGGACATTTCATTGCTCATTAGCATCTCTACCAGAAATCATAGTAAGAAAGGCTTAAAATCAAAAACTCAAATCCATCCAGTATTGTTACTTATGGAGGATCACAGGAGTTAGTCATTTAGTCAGAAGTTTTAAGAACCTACAATGTACCAGACACTGTATTAATGACAGGGCATACAAAGAAAGTTAAAATTAGTCCCTTATTTTCAAGAATTTTGCATTCTAATAGGGAAGATAACATGCAAATAATTATCTAAAAACAAGGTACATACAGGATAAATTTGGATAATCATAAAAGGAAGGTACTAAGAATAAGGAGGATTATAAAAGGCTTCTTGCTGGGAGTGAAGTCAGGACTTGAAAGAAGCCAGTGATGCTAAGAGGCAGAGGTGAAGAAGGAGGGGCATAGAGGATGGTCACACACTTTATTGTTGAGTTGTTCAGCTGTTTCAGACTTTTTTGTGACCTCATGTGGGGTTTTCTTGGCAATGATATTGGAATGCTCTGTCTTTCCCTTCTCCAGCTCATTTTACAGATAAGGAAACTGAGGCAGAGTTAAGTGACTTGCCCAAGGTCACACAGCTAGTAAGTATCTAAGGACAGATTTAAACTCATGAATATAAGTTTTCCTGACTCCAAGCCCAGCACTCTATCCATTGGGTCACCTAGCTGCCCTGATCAAATACTTACACACTTATGAAGGACATAGATTTTTACTTTTTATTTTTTAATTGTTCCATTCAAGGAATGATCCAAATTGGAATACTCAACAAACATTTGTTTGTTTATTTGGTTTTTTTTGTTTGTTTATTTATTTATACATATACTTTTATATGTATAAGACACTATATTGGGAGATGAGGATTGAATATTGGCTTTTTTTCACAAGCATTAATTAAAATAATTTTAAAAGTTTAACATCTGAACTGACTTTTAGTTATTTTAATAGCTACACTGAAAACTAGGGTACAGATGAAAGGCAATTCTCCAATAAATGACCTTTAGTGTATTATAATTTCTCTGAAAAAAATTAGAGTCAGTCACAGAGTCAGAAATTGGAATGACTTGTGGGAAGAAAAATAAGTAGTCCAGAGTCATTGGATCTAGTACCTGGAAGGGAGTGAAATCTATGAGAACACAGGAAACGTAAGAAGGGGCCAGAATAAGACGAGTTTTAAAAGCCTGAAGATTTTATATTTCCTTCTGGAAGTAATAGGGAAACACAGGATATTTTTGGGTGGGTTAGGTTACATGGTTAAATGTGTTCCTTAGGAAGATCTTTGATTGCTGAATGGATAGGAGGGAAGGATTTGAGGCAGTGGGGGAAAAACAATCTCCTGTAGTTCAGGAGTGAGGTACTAAAGGATTGCATCATGGGAGTGTCAATATCAGTGGAGATAAGGGGACAGATATGAGGGATGATAAGAAGTCAGAACTAAGAGGTTTTGGAAACAATAGATTTGGGGGATGAGAAAGAGTGAGGAACTGGTTTGGGAGCCTGGGTCACTGGGAGGATGTTAGTACCCTTGACAGTAGAAGAAAATTTAGGAAGAAGAAATATTCTAAGTAAGAGATAATGAGTTCAGTTTTGAACACGTTGAATTCAAAGAGCATATGGAATATTCAGATTGAAATATCTTAGTTACTTAAAGTAATAATAATAGTTACTTAAAGATGTCAACTTTGAGGTCAAGAGAGATAAAGGCTGAGCAAAATAGACACAAGAGTTGTTTGCATGTAATTAATCATTGAAACCATGGGAACTGATAAGATCCTCAAATGAGACAGTATAGAGGGAGAAGACTGCCCAGAATAGAGAGTTGGGGGAATCCCTACAGTTAAGGGGCATGAAAATTCAACAAAGGAGACAGAGCTAGGAGGGGAAACAGGAGAGAGCAGTATTGAAAAAAAACAGACCTAAGGAAAAGAAAGTACAGACTTTTTAATCTGAAGGCAAAGTCAGTTTGCAACCAATGCTTGGTGACTACCAGTACATAATACTAAATTTATACAGGTTATACCACTTAGCTTCCACCTTGCCCTAAGATATTTAAATGACCACTGTTTAATTAAATTTTTAATTATTCATGGTAATTCTCTAATCATTTTCATTATTTGTGGTTATAGTGGCTCAGTTATAGCATCAACGAACCCAGAGACAACCCTAAATAAATAGATGACATAGCTGAAAATATTTCAGATGAAATGAAAGATCATTCACCTAAATTTTAAGAAACATTTGCTAGATCTCAAATTACTGACAGGTGAACCATTCTTTCAGTTTTCCCCAGAAAATTTCCTGTTACAGGACCAAGGTTTCCCTGATACAGTTTCCTTTATTCAATCCCCAGCATAGGGAGTCCTAAGCACTTCTTTCAAAATATTTGGGGAGTAGCTTTACAGAAAGAAGATAAAATTGCCCCTGGGACGTTATTGGTCTTGGCTTCCCTGACACAGTTTCCTGATCATTTAAGGGCATTAAAACTTCAGCCATGTGAATGCTAATTCTGGTCCTCTAAGATTTGGTGGGTCTCAAAGACCACTTGAATCATCATATCCTGATGACTGGATGATCTTTCTATTTCTGTGACAATATAGAAAATGTTGCCTCTTCCTAAGCTTGAGTTAAATGTAATTGTATCTTCATTGCATATCCTCGTCATGTTAGGGCAAAATAAACCTCCTTATTGTTGACTGTTCAGTGACTTAGTGTCTCATTTTGTCCCCAAACTGTACATGAACTGAGAGAGTGCTGGTATTAGAGCTGCCTTGGCAGCCCCTAACATGTAACTGGTAGAGGTAATAAATATTGCCATTTATACCTATTATTATATTATTATATAATATATTATATAATATTTATTATATAATATTATATATAATTATGTTATATAATATTTATTATATAATATCATATATAATTATGTTAGGGCAGTAGTCACTGCCCTCAAATACATTACCTTCTATAGTCAGGAGACAGTATGAACTATACATGTTGTATGGTATATGTATAGGAATATAAAACTGTGTACAGAATAAATATTACATAAATTGAAGGGCAGAATTAGCTAAGAGGAATAGAGAAAATCTCATTATGGAAGATTACATTTGACCTGTGCCCTTAAGGAAACCACAGATTCTTAACTATATATTATATAAAATATATTGTATATTATAATATATTATATATAAATTATATTATTATAAATATTATATTAGCTGCATTAATAAGCTCCCATGAAGCACAAGATAATGTTCTCAAATTACTATTTAATTAAAATAGGGAGGAATGTTGAAGAAGGAACACTGGAAGATGAAGAGTCCTTGGGTTAATAAGCAAGATCCTAAGTTTTGGTTTTTTATATTCAATTGCTATAGGATAAAAATAAATTTAAAAATAGAGACAAAACTCTAAAGAATTCAACTAGAAATTTCTTTTATGTTTTTATGATTATTTGATTGCATAGGAAGAGACTAAAAATTCAACCTATGCCATTTTTGCAGCAACCTTACTGGAAAGGACTGAGAAATTATAAGGGTTGGATAAGGTGTGTTTGGATGCGAGCTGGGTCAGTATATATTTCATTTGCTAGGTTGTTGTTGGATACAACCATTGTTGGACATTGAGAAGGAAAAAGACCAAAACTCATATTTTATTAAAATTAACCATACAGAAATGCACAGGTTAAAATGCAGAAGGGGCAGCAAAAACAAAGATTTAGAATCAAATATTATGTGGAAATTGGATTTGAAGTCTTCAAGATAAAGGATAATTTAACTTATTCAAAAATATTTATAATCAATCAACAACCATATAATAAGTATCTATGAAGTGACATGCAATAGGCTAGGCATTGGGGATAAAATGAGAAAAACAAAGTAGTCACTGCCCTCAAATACATTACCTTCTATAGTCAGGAGACAGTATGAACTATACATGTTGTATGGTATATGTATAGGAATATAAAACTGTGTACAGCACAAATATTACATAAAGTGAAGGGCAGAATTAGCTAAGAGGAATAGAGAAAACCTCATTATGGAAGATTACATTTGACCTGTGCCCTTAAGGAAACCACAGATTCTTAGGGGCAGAGGTAAGCATGATGTACATTTCAAAGACGATAGGTTATATAAAATAACAAAGATGGGAAATGTAATACTGTGTGTGAGAAACAGCAAGGTCAGATTATTCTGGATACTAGAGAGCATGCAAAATAAAACAAGAAAGATAAGTTGAAGCCGGGTCATGCAGAGTGTTAAATGCCACATAGAGGAGCTACTGAAGTTTAATGACCAAGGGATTAATTGTCATATTCACATCTCAGCTTTGGGAAAATCAATTTGACAGCTGGTGGTTGGATGGATGAAAGGTAAAGGAATCTAGAAACAGGGAAACCATTTAAAAATATTGCCAGAAAAGAGGTTCAGAGGAGGTCCTTGACTAAGGTGGTGGCTATGAGAATAGCTAGAAAAGGACCAACACAAGATATGCATAGATACAGAACTGACAGGACCTGGCAACTGGTTTTGCATGTGAGGAAAGGGAAAAATCAACAATGATTCCAATGTTTTGGTATTTGGTTGGTTATGCCCAATACAGTAATAGGAAAGTTTGGAAGGAGTGTATAGGGTAAGATAACGAAATAACTTGTTTTGTAGTCACGCCAAGGTTAGGATATGTAGGAAATCACTATTTTCATCATCTTGAAAGGTCTAATAGTTACTTTATGACATGGTGCTCAGGAAAGAGATGAGAAGTCTTAATTGAACCCAAGGAAATTAAAGAGACTTCTCAATGAGAAAACTTCTGAAAGAGGTTGTATAAGAGGAAAGAACCCACAATATATTCTTTGGCTGCAACCACATGGTGGGAGGACGTCAAGGATGAGAACAGAAAAGAAACTGAGAAGTAATAAAAAACGTAGAGGGAGCAATGTCACGACAAATTGGAGAACAATAACATAACAAACCAGAAAGGAAAGCATATAAGAAGTTGGTGGTTAAGAGTGTCAAATACTGCAAAGATATTAAAAAGAAAAAAAAAAGATTAGCATTGTGAAAAAGCCATTGAATTTGTCAATTAAGTGATCATTGGTGACTTTGGAGAGATGCTAAGTGACCAGGGCTTCAATAAATATAGAGTTATAAAATATCATAAATTATTTACTAAACAACATGTTATAAAATAATAGTTATGAAAAACTCCACAACCATCACATTATTCTTCACTCTAATACTTCACACTCATTGTTCTTTTACATGCCCCCATATGAATGAAATAATGAAAGTTAATACCATTGAGTAATCCTCAACATTCAGAGAGATGGGGAAATTCTCTGATAACTCAGGATTACTTATGAACTAAAGTCTAGCATGATATCAGTATGACAAAATACTAGAAATCTGTACCTCAGGTTAGGAAGCCAATCAGGAAACCTCTAAGACTTTTAAAGCCATGTCATGTTTTCCAAAGACTCTGGATATGCTTTGGATATGATGGCTCAACCTAAAGGTCATGACTGTACTATGAAGTGGAGCTTCCCCTCCCAAAGACAGCCTACTTTCTGGCTCCCAGCCTCCCACATACAGAAGCCATTTTCTTATTCCTCAAGGAAGTATTAGTATCATATGTTCATTTACTCAGAGTAAGAATGGATCTTGGAGGTCATCTATTTTAACTGCCTCATTTTGCAGAACTGAGGTGCAGAGCATTTAATGGATTTGGCCAAGGCCACACAAAAAGTAAACAGTAGTGTTGAAATTTGAATCCTTATTCTCTGACTCTAAATCCAGTACTTTTTCTGCTATGTTGCACTGGCATCAATTTCACAAGCTACCTGTCAAGATTATTTTGAATAGTGGCACCTTGTTGATTCCTTTAAGCATAACAGAAAGAAGTACAGCATTCAACAGAGATGACAGAATATAAATGTAACTACACTCAGACCAAATGGAATTTGTACACAAAGAATACCCTGCCATGACAGAGAGTACCAGGATCAAAGCTAGCAATTTTCAGCACATAAAATAATAATGATAATAATGATAATAAAGCAGCAGTATAGCAGGCCCTATAATATAGATAGCAGAAGGTAATCCTAGTAAAGGCAAGAACAGAGAACAATGGAATAGACTGGTTGTGGGGAGCCAGTCTTGTTGCTGTTGTTGTTAATGTTGTTGCTTTTTTAATGCTATATATAGCCTAGTCATTTGACTGATTTGCTTAAGTAACCAACATCTTCCATTGGAGATCAGAAGCATAGATAGAAAATGCATTTATTTAATGTTTAATATATTACCTAAAGCCATTTTAAGCACTGTGGATACAAAGAAAAGCATTCTGGCTAGACTAAACCAGAAGTAAACTCATGTCTAAATTCAGGAAGAAGAGGATACACAAAGGGGATCTGGAATGGAAGAAGGAGGGTGTTATGGTTAGAGAAGTCAGGAAGAACTATAACTATAATATTAAGTTGAATATCCTAAGTTGCATAAGAGAGGTACAAAGAATTCAGTGCAATAGTTCAGATGTAGAAGATATTGCTTTTGGCTAGAGATTCACAGGAAAGATAAAAGATAAAAGTGAGAACCAACCTGGAGCTTAAAGGATTATGTAGCATTTCAGAAAGGAAGAGAGTTAAAAAAAGAAAAGAAAAAAGAAAAAAAGACAAAGATATTAAGGTGAATATTGTAATAGATTTGAAGAAAATTAGGACATGCTGAAGGAACAACAATGCCATAGTGACCTTTATTTCATATTTGATGGACTTAATAGGCTGGGAAGTAAAAAAGAATGACCTAAATATAGAGTAACTGAATTTCAACCAGGAATATATTGACTAAATCCTTCATGATAACCCTTTTGCAGAGAAGGATAAATGTTGATTGCTAGATAATACAGTTATATGGATATATAACTAGCAAGTTAAAAAACTGAAGTCAAAGAGCATTTTTTAACAATAACCCAAAGATGCTTACTTCACAGTTTCCAAAGAAACAATGCTATGGAGGCCTGAAACACAGAGATAAAGCCAAAGTCTGCCTATCAATGGCCAGTGAGGTTCTCGGTAGGAGAGGAGTACAATTTTCTGATTGAGAAAGAGAGGAGATGATGGCCTAAATGTTGCAGTAGAGTGGGTTCACTAGGATAGGTTTAAGACCAATAGCCTTCACTACTGTCTTAATTTGATAACTGTAGTGATAATACAGTTTCACGGTCAGAGGCCACAACATGCCAAAATATAAAGGAGGTCTGGAAGGCATAGGTAGATAGGTGTCACAGTGGTTAGAGTGAAGGTCTTGGAGTCAGAAAGATCCAAGTCCAAATTCTGCCTTACACACTTATTAGATGTGTGTTGCTGGACATATCACAACCACTCTGAGTTCTAGTTTCCTCATTACCTGTAAAATGTGGATAATAAAGGAGGAGCAAATGAGCCGATTTATCTATCAATCTATCTAATCTATCTATCTATCTATCTATCTATCTATCTATCTATCTATCTATATCTATATCCAAATATGTATATATATATATATATATATATACACATATATATGTAATTTGTGAACATTAAGGTATTAAATAAATGTAAGGTATAATTATTGAGAATGAAACTTAACAACATTTTGTGTTTTGTCAAGTTATTTTGTTATTCTTTGGTACTCAGTTTCCTCACCTACAGACAAAGGGTTTGAACAAGATAAGTTTCTTCTTATTTTACATCAAAACAATCTTGAGTCATACAAAAAACCCTTAGACTTCAAATTAGAAAATCTGGAGTCAGGTCTTGCTCTGGGATTTGGAGAAATCATTTAATCAGAGATTTAATTTCTTCAGCAATAAGGGTGAATCAATATTTGTCCTATCTTCTACACAAAATTGTGGCTTTGGAAACTGTGAAGTAAGCACGTTTGGGTTATTGTTAATGAGTACTCTTTGGCTTTAGTTTTTTAACTTACTTACTATAGTTATATATCCACATAACTATATTGTTATGTGGATCAATTAACATTTACCCATTTCTACAGAAGGGTTATCATGAAGAATTTAGTTAATATATTCCTAGTTAAAATCCAGTTATTTTATATTTAGGTCATTCCTTCTGAGTTCCCAGCCTATTAAGTCCATCAAAATATGAAATAAAGGTTACTATGGCATTGTTGTTCCTTTACCATGCCCTAATTTTCTGGAAATATATTATACTATTCACCTTAATATCTTTGTACAGGGAATGGGGTGTTTTTTTCTTTTTTCTTTTCTTTTTTAAAAATTCTTTTCCTTTCTGAAATGCTACATAATCCTTTAAGCTCCAGGTCAGTTGTCCCTTTTCTTTTTTTATCTTTCCTGTGAATCTCCAGTCAAAAGCAACATCTTCTACCTCCAGACTGTTGCACTGTATTCTTTATACTGCTTATATGGAACTTAGAACAGTCAATATCATATATGTATTTACCATATACCTTTTTGTATTAGAAACTGGACCCTAACACTGTGACTTATATAAAACAGACACTCAGTTTTTATTTATGGAAAGCATCAATGCATTGGTTTTAGTGAATACAAATTTGACTCAGATTTATTATCCCTTTTTTTCTATGTCCTTAAAACCTATATGCTAAATAAGTTATTCTAAAATTTGATAACAAAAAATATCAGCATGACAAGTTGATAGTTTTCATAATCTACCTTTTTAGACAACTAGGACAATATTTACCTGTTTTCAAGTTTTGTGTTACTTCTATTTTTTTTTTCATGATTTCCCACAGATTAAAGACTCAACTTCATGATAACATTTTTAGGTTCTTAGCATACTGGGGAATCATTTGATTTGGCTGGAATATTCTTTTTTTTTTCTTTTTTAAAATATCCAATTAAGAAATAAAGTATTCAAATACACTCTTAATATCTGCTGACCTACTTTTGACTTCATCAACTCATCACTGCTCCCTATCCCTCTGATTAGAGAGTAGGACTATGAACTTCAACCCTTCCCTTTAAGTAGGGAACTCAGCTCACAACATCTCATTTCTCACCTGGTTAGAATTCTTTGGGTCTTCTCTGTTTTCTCTAACATGCCTTTGTTTTTGATACTTTAATCCTTTCCCCACCTTTTTCCTCTCTCAATTTCAGCTTTCTTTTGTGTGCCTTTTGTCTTCCCCTAACAGATTGTAAGCCCCTTGAGAAAAGGTGTTGTTTTTCTTTTTTCCTATCTGTATCCCTGGCAATTGGTACAGTGCCTGGGACATAATAAGATGAAGAGGTGTCAACCAGCACAAGCAAATTTATTTCCTAACTTTGGAGTTCCTATCCTAATAAAGTTGGAGGTTTTGTCTCTATCTCTATTTTTGTTGAAGGTGTTGGTAGGAAACAAGCATACATCTGCAAATGATATTCAACAATGGGATACATCTTTACTATGTCATAATTGACTGAAAATGTAGAACATTTGAAGTTCTACTCTGTTTATAGTTTGTTGATTATTACTATCTTTTTTTTTAATGGTAGTACAAAATGATCCTTACAGGTTCTTTTACAAGATGTCTCCTGGTCACATTTCAAAATGATTTAAGATTCCCTGAAATATATAAAAATAAAATAACCTTGTTCAACAGCCCCTGGCCATAAATATTAGGTCAGGGGAGATGTATGTTCATTAAAGTTGTTCATGATTGTGATGGAAGAATCCATTACACCTTCCAGCAAAGAGCCTAAGTTAAAGAAGTATTCCAAGTAAATGATGAGGCCTACTAGATATTAAAAAAAAATCAAATTGCATTGAATACATCAAGCCCTAGAATAGTGCAAAAACTTATGAAATAAATCTTTATGAGGACTGAGCATTCAAGAATGAACAAAATGTATGAAGAATGCTTATTTGCCCATATCACAACTTACATTTGTCTATCTTGTATATGTCTCTGTAATGGTAATGGAAATTTGAAGATCTTCCCTGCCCCTTAATAAGCCTAAGGGAATTTGAAGACCTTCCCTGCTTCTAAGATCTTCCATGCTCCCTAATAGACTGAATGTAATCAGATGGAATTTGAGGTAGGAGGAGTTTGCTGAAGGTTGGAGCAGAGTGCACAGGAAGCTGGGAATTATAATGACAAGCAAAGAAGTACTTAGCACCTTGTTTCAGTTCAAGTGTCTTTAAGCCTTGCCCTGATTATATCAAGTCTTTGTTAAGAAACAGAACCTGTGAATCCCACAGTGGGAGGGACTTGCCAAAGATAGGATCAGGAAGGACATATTAGGTGGGTGGAACAGGGAGGGGGTAATGACAGATAAAAAGCTGAGCATAGCTAGGATGGAACAGAACTGAGAAGGGAACACTTGTGGTGGCTGGCACTCTGTTTGTTTATCAGTTTTAATATGTGTTTGTGATACTTTGTACAGAGGCTCCAGGACCATACTGAAGTCCTGAAACAGGATTTTCTTGTTGTGTGTTTACAGAAGTCCTGGAAGAGGGTTTCAGAGGTTCTGGGACTATGCTGATGATTTGTGCTGACTTCCTGGACCTTGTTTGTGGGTCTGTATTGATTTCACAGGCAGAGAGTGAATTGATGATGGTGCTGGCAATGTGTGTGAATGTTGTTTTGGCTCTGTTAAGCTTTGTCTTCCCAGAAACAGAAAGTGCAATGGTCTTGAGGTGGACTAGATGCTGTGAGCTTCAATATGGAAAAGGAGCTAGAAAAGGAACTGGAAGAGGAACTGAGAGCTGCCTGCCTGTGAATCCAGATGAAGGCTGGGTAGATTCAGGCAAGAGCTAGACCCATGGAAGAGGAACCATGGAATCTGGAAGCCAGCCTCAAGTGAAGATGAAATGACTTTTCCTTGGATACTTACTGCTGACAGAGAAGATCATGATTTATTGTGGCCTAGGGGAGGGAGAACTTTGTACATTGTACCTTGTACCCCTTAAGGATGATTGAGTTAAGGATGACTGGAAACTAATCTCCAATCAAGAAGAAAGAAGATTTTTGACGGATAGATAAAGACAATGTGACATAGGGGTGGGAAAACTTTGACCTTTGTACTTTGTGTCCCTTAGGGAGGATTGCTCCTTAAGGATGATTGAATTAAGGACTTACTGAATGATATATTTTGTTTAAAACTATGTGGTCACTTTAGTGATAATTTGTTACATCATTGTGAAAGCTGTATTTTGGCATCTGTGAATGTTTTGCCTTAGCTTATTGCTAAATAAATAGTAAGTTCACTACACTATATGATCAGAACCTTAGAACTATTCACAGCAGCAGACCTCTGGAGAGCTACTGATGCTTGGCTTTACAGGAGTCAGAGCAGTTAGAGACAGAGGGAGGAGAGGACACACCTAGGCAGACAGCTAGGCTTCTGAGTGTTAGTTTGTGGGAAGGCTAAAGGATGGTGTGGCTCTCTGTGCTGGTATGGCTTATCAACTTCTTTGCTAATATAATGAAATCAGCTTGCTGGTTTCGGGATTCTGTTTTCTCATCTGAATAAATGTTTTGATTGTCTTTTACATGGAGAGTCTGCTATATTTTGCATTTCAGCATTACTCTAGCATATTCACAGTCACCATCAGTGCTGTGAATGTTGTGTTGCCATGACAGTCTCCTACGCATAGTATTGATGAACAATGATTTGGGCCAAAAGCTGAACCAGAGAAGATAAGATGCATTGCCTTTGGGAAATTGCAAAACTCTTTTAATAACTTCAAACTTCCCATGAAAGAAAAGAGCTCATCTTTTTATAGTAATTGCATCCTTTTTTATGTTGCTATGTAGAAGTGAAGCATGGCAGGCAATAATCCCCAGAGAATTAAAAACAAAAACCAAAACAACCAAATATTTTTTTTAAATTTTATTATAGTTTGCATCATTCATTTCCACAAGATTTTGAGTTACATATTTTCTCCCCGTCTTTCCCCCGCCCACCACCCCAAAACAGCCATCCCAGTGTGTCCTCCCTCCCCCAGTC
>CM053580.1:169446867-169468545 GCA_028627135.1 Pseudochirops cupreus | reverse complement strand
AAAGATAAAATATTAAAAAAAACCCTTGCAATAAACAAATATATTCAAACAAAAGAAATCCCCAAAGGTAGGTCTAAACAAACATTTGCTTCATTATTTCTCTAATATAAGACAGATATTATTCATTGTCATTAGTCCTCTAGATTATTACATTGATTAGAATTCTTAAGTGTTTCAGAATGTTCACTTTTTTTTTAATATTTATGTTATGATAAAAAAATTTTTTTCCTGGTTTGATTTGCTTCACTCTATGCTAATTTTTCTCAGATTTTCCCCACAATATAATACTATTCTACTACATTCATACACCATAATTTGCTTAGGTAGTCCCCAATTAATGGGTACCACCTTAGTTTCTCTTTATTTGCTACTTCAAAAAATAAAGCTGCTATAAATACTTTTGTACATATAGATCTTTTTTTCTTTTTATATGATTTCTTTGGGACTATGTAGTGATAAAAGTAGGTCAGAGGACATAATTCCAAACTGCTTTCCAGAATGACTGGAATAATTCACAGCTTCATCAGCAGCATTAATTTGTCTCTTTTCTGGCAGCCCCTCCAACATTTGCCATTTTCCTTTTTTGTCAACTCTACAAATATGAAGTGGGAGTTAAAGTTGCTTAATTTGTGTTTCCCTCTTTATTAATGAAATGGAGAATTTTTGATCAAGATAGTTTGGATCCAGACAGTTTGGATTAGATCCTTTGGAATCTTTCTTTATGTGCTCTGGTAATTTATAAATTGGGGGATGGTTCTTATTCTTAAAAATATGAATCATTCTTTATATAGCTTGGAAATGCGACTTTTAGCTTAACTTGCTGCACATACTTTTCCTGGTTAACTGTTTCCTCTCTCATGTTAGCTGCATTAAATTTATTTGTGTAAATAATTTTTAAAGCTTATATACTAAAATTGTCCATATATTTTATAATATATATCACATATAAACATATATAAATATGCACATAGAGAATTATACATACATATGTGTATATACACACACACAATTATACATACATATGTGTATATATATACACATACACACACACAATTTTCTGCAATTTCCTTTATTTTTTGCTTGCTCAGCAACTGTTGTGCTATTTGTAGATCTGAAATATAATTTCTTCATTGCTGGTCTGATTTGTTTGTGATGTGACCTTTCCTGTCTAGGTCATATAGCCTTTTGAAGCTTAGCTTGGTATATGGAATGCATCATTGATATAAACTTAACTTCTGCAAAACTCTTATGAATTAGTTTTTTTTTTCCACCCCAGAAGATTTTGTTGAATAATGAGCTTTTACTACAGTAGCCTATGTCTTTGGATTTATTAAATAGGCTACTAAATTTATGTGTTTCTGTATACTATGTAGCTAATCTCTTCCATTAACCAATCTGTCTGGTTTTAAACCAGTACCTGACAGGTTTGATGATTATTTCTTTGGGTTATAGTTTGAGATTCAGTACTGCTATGCCCTTTTCATTTCCACTTTTTCCCCCATAAGTTTCATTTGCATTCCTGATTTTTTGTTCTACTAGGAGAGAAACTAGGTAGTGCAGTAGGGAGAGCACCAGGCCTGAAGTCAGGAAGATTTGAGTTCAAATCTAGACTTAGACACTTAACTAGTTGTGTGACTCTGGACAAGTCACTTAATCCCTAGCAGACTGATATTAAATGATAAGTAAATTAGTTAGATTACACTTGTATCAAATCGTATCATCCCACTCATGAGCAATTAATATATCTGTAAATATTTATGTCTGCTTATTTCCACAAATAGTTTTGTAGTTGTATTCATAAAACTTGCTTGTATATCTGAGTAGATTGTCATTGTTCTAAGAAAAAGAAACACTACTTAAAAAAGTAGAAGCCTCTATCCATGAAGTAAAACTTCCTAAGATAAATTAAAAACAAAGAAAATAGTTTCTTTAAAGTCTGAGGAAAGAGAGGTAACCAATCACTTTTGAATTTTTCTCACATTTTGAACAGAAATATATAGGAAAATTTTTAGTTTTAGAATTGATTTTCATAAAATATTGCAATAATTTCTGTCTACCTACATTTTTTCTCTCACAAAACCAATGTCAGGCCAAAAAAAGGTAAGATTACACATGTTTTTGGTTATTTTAAAATATATATTCTCAGAGAAGGAGGATCAAGTCATAATTAAATATTAGAACAAATAAATCTGTTGTATTTATAATTTTTCCATCTTCTGAGGAATTCCAGGCTGCCTAAAGAATGAGTGTTTTATATTACATTTGGAAAACTAAGATTATATTAAGTTGATTTAGTACGATCTCATAGGAAGAAAATGTCCCTGCAACAATAAACAGGTTCTGGTCAATCTTTTCATTAGATAGTTTCCTTTTTTTCCCTTGGGCAGGTTAACACACTGGTTATAATTTCATAAATGAAAATGCTAGGAAAAATAACAATTATCCTTTACTATGTAAGGATGTATTTAGAATGATTTAGATGTGTATACATATGTGTACAATACTCTTCATGTTCTCATGCAACATGAATAATTTAAGATATATCACTACTTGGAGTGTGTATGTATGTATATACACACTCATAGGCACATATTATTGAGTTACACAAAGTGGTTGTTCATTTATAAATATCTATTTATAATGCTAAAAATAATTTTGATGGAAAGATGATTACTAAATTAGAAATCTCTATTCCTTGAATAACCTTTGCTATCCTCAAATAACATGTTAAGATTATTATGTAAAACACCCTATTTTTTTATCCTACAATAGTGACATTCTCTTACTGGAGATAAGCTATTTGAGTTTACTATAGGCAAATATAGTATGCCAGATGGCTTTCTATTTCACACCTGAAAGAATTTTTATATCACTCTCTATAGAAATTAAGAACAAAATAAACACCTTAAGTTTTACTATTTCCTGATTTGGTTATTTTGGCCTGATAAAATAAATCATGAATAACCTAGTTCCAAAATCATGACATTAAAGGTCAGTTGCCCTTTATTTCCTCAAACCCCGTGGCTAAAGAAACCACTTCCTCCCCCAAAAAAAGACATCACAATTTTCCATGGAAAATGACTCTCAGAGGTCATTTATTTTAAATGTTATTTAATTCAATCATTGTTTCCTCTGCCAAGAAACTCTCTAAAACTTTGCTACTGTTATAATTGAGGTATGATTGCTTTCAGAGGAGGGCATTTTTACACCGGAAATTGCCTACACTGATGAAATTATAAGTCCTTCAGTATTGATATAACTTAGCTAAAAAAAAAAAGTAGCTCATTTTTCTCATGTCTGAAAATAAACAGTATCTTCTGTGACTATCTTAAATCAAATCAGAAGGGAGAAAAATGAAAAAAAAATTGGCAAGTTTCTTTCCCAATCTTTCCATCCCTTTTCTGTATCCTAAAACAAACAAGTAAATTAGATAAAACAAAAACAAAACCTCTTTTCTTTGTATTCTTTTTGGTTTTTAAATCCATCATATGGGGAAATTTCAATTATCTAAGGCAGGTCAGTGATTGCATTATCTTGATCCATATGTCTTATTTGCCTTATTAGACTCAAGCCAAGGATGGGGGGTTGTTTTATTTATTCAACACATACATACTTGTTAAGCAATTCTATGAGTCTAACACTATCCTAGGTGCTGTTGGTACAAAACAAAGTATTTATCCCTAGGACAATGATTTGCAAAGAATAAATGAATTGATATGAAGATAAGAATATGGTGTCAGGAAGGGGAGACAAATATCTATAAACTACGGACTTTTTGATACATGACAATACATGCTCATTCCATTAGATAAAAGATCACAAGAGATACTCTCACAGCCATTTCTCACAGCCTTGGTTAAGACATTTGCATTCCACTTCAGATTCTTCAGTGGAGAGTTCACTTCCGACCTTTCTGGCAGGATGCCTACAAGGTATCTAGCGTGGCTAGGAATTACCTGTCTATTTGATCATCTCAGCTGCTTCAGTGACTTAGAAAAACAAGATAGAGACAACACTAGTTATGCGGTTTATTGATCATTTGAAGTTCTCTGAGACAAAGGTTCCAGTGCAGAAGGTGAATAAGAATTCATAGCAAAGACTGATTTAACTTTTTTGAGAGAAGTCCATAAATCCATCATAAATGTAACAATATGAGTAGATTAAATCATTTAGGAAACAGATATAGAAGTATAACAATACAGGAATAACAGAGGCAGGGTGGGAGGGAAACAGAGAAAGAGAGAGCTAGAGTAAGAGAGTTAGAAACTGAGACAGAGACAAAGACAGACAGAGAGAACAAGACCCTGAATGACAGAATAAGCCTCCACAAAGGCAGGCAAACCACACAATAGATGTACTAAGCTAAATTTATGGGCTGGTCCTGGGCAAAGGAAAAATTAGGTGTATTGTCATTAATATCTTCCTAAATCTCTTTGGATAACTTTCCTCTACCTTCTAAAGCTCTTCTCCTCAGGTACAGACTGGCCTTTTATTGAATTAAACATCCCAGGGGCAGCTAGGTGGTACAGTGAATAGAGTACCTGTCCTGGAGTAGGGAGGACTTGAGTTCAAATCTGGCACTTGACACACTTACTAGCTATGTGACCTTGGGAAAGTCATTTAATTCCAATTGCCTTGTCTTCCCCCCTCAAAAAAAAAAGAATTAAGCATCCTATTTAGGCTCTCCCTACAAATCTTCATTTTTCTTATGTACTATTTCCAAATGTCTTCCTTTCTTCAACTTGCCCCCTCTCTATTCAATGACAATTTATATCTCAATCTGTTGATTTCAAGCAAGAGGGAGAATATACCTGAAACTAATCCATACTAAAGTATAAGTAACTGACAATTTTAAGCCTCCAATTAGTGCTTACTTTTTTTTTAAGGAGGTTGCTACTGAAGAATACAGCAGTGAGAATAAGAAGATATTACTAGTCAAGAGATCATGACCCCAAAGGCAAGGGGGTCTTAACCCATAACTTAAATCGTGTAAGATGTTGCTGCTTTTCCCATTTTTTTTTCCTTTTCTCCTAATTTTAAAGGACAGTTTCTCTAAAAAAAAGTTTATAACCTGGGATCTCTGAAATTGATTGATCAATATATCCATACACATATATAAACATACATGTGTACACATATACCTATATATTTCACTGTAATTCATAAATAATTTCCTTTGTAATTATAGATATTTAATTTTATTAATTTAAAAATATTATTCTGAGAAGGGGTCTATGGGCTTCACTAAACTGCCAAAGGGATCTATGACCCACAAAATATTAAGAAACCCTGCTCCAAACATTCCAAGTATTTCTGAAAGTAAATCCCATGGGAGCAACAATGGGGATTTCTGAGTGGTAGCAGTAGAGAAGAATGAGGGAGTGGAAGGGTTTTTATGTATGAGATCTTTGTCAATGGAGGTCTGTCCCTGTTTACCCATAGATTTTTACTGGTACAAATAACATGTCAGTTTGCAGCTAGTGTATTTTGCTGGTGTTACTTTCTTATGTTTCATTTTATGTAATGCATGTTTAAGAGTTAATGGTAAAATATTTTCTTTTAGAGATGTTTTGCTGAGGAAGCATCAAAGCCTCTATTTCACAGCTAATACTCTTTACCTGCCATATATTTCATCCTGGGTGAACAGCATGATTTCACACGTCTTAAGAGAAAAACAGAATCACAGAGTAATAAAGGGCTGCTGTTATGTGGAGACTAGCTTTCATGACTGTAGGCAAATGTGAGTGGTAGATGTATTTTACAAGCACCATATTCTACTACAAATGCACAAACCATAATAAAGCAGGCTCTTGCTTTTTATTAAAGCTTCCACTGTGTGCATTCTTAAGGTGTCATTAGCCATTCCCTATCTAAGTTCACAAATGTTGAAAAAGGAATAAAAATAACCGATAAAGTATTAAGCCCACAGAGATAAGCAAATACAAGATTTAACATTTATCAGTCTCAATTATACCAGCATTTAATTTTAATAACCTGTAAGCTTTTAAACTTATATCATTTTATACCATACATTTATTGAAATCAACAATCCTTGCTGGGAAGAACAGTGACAAAACCATTTAAATAAACAGCATGCTGAGCTTATAGCTTCAAGGATCCAAATGTAAAGTTGACACAAAAATACAACTGTAAGTTTGACTTCTAAAACATCTAAATAAAACACAGTCAAATTGCTGAAAAATAAAATACCAACATGTTACAAAGCACAAAACATAAAAACACAACCAACATAAACATACACATAACACATACACACACACACAGCCCCAATAGAACAACAGACTCCACCCTGCCCCCCTAAAAATAAGTTAAAACGTAGCCAAGTTTTTCCAAGAGATGCTTTTAATCTGTAGTACAGAACAATTAAAACCTGCATTTTACCTTTGCCCTTTATTCTTCACTAATTATATTTATAGAGTTATGCTTATATATTCATTTGTAGGTTGTGTGTGTATACACCTATGGGCCAGTCTAGATTATTTAGTAAAAAACGTGATCAGTAAATACCTTCTGTTTGCAAAGACATTATTAGATATAAGGACTTGAATTATAAGAAAACTTCACAATTTAGGCTTAAAAATCTTTAAATGCAAAAGAGAAAGAAAATAGAGACATTAACAATTTAGAGGAAAATATAATCAAGTAGTTGGTTTTGTAAATTATATGGACAAAAGTAGAGAGATTTACCATAAAAACTGGGTTGTGCTTTAAATAATCTAATGGCCTGGTTCATTTGGATCCATGTGGTAAGACTGAAACAACCAGGCAAGCTATGTGACCCAGTGGAGAGAGTGCTGGACCTGGAGTTGGAACACCTGAGTTCAAATGTGACTTCAGACACTTATTAGCCAAGTGACTCTGTCAAGTCACTTAACCTCTGTTTCCCTTTCCTCATCTGTAAAATAATGTGGATAATTCTGCCCTTTTTGGCCTACTAGAACGTGTCTTCTACATGAATACCCTTCAGATATCTGAAGACAACTATCATATTCCAATCCTGCCCCGCCACCCCGCTCCCACCAGGCTAAACCTATCTTATTCCTTTATTTTTAAGACTCTTCATCACCCTTACTTTTTGGAAATTCAGGTTATAAATGTTGTTTGTAGAATGTGGTTTGAAAAGGGAAGAACACAGCAGAATTACAGTATCACAAGTTTGGTACATATCTTGTTTTGTGTGTCAGTCATGTTCGTGACTCCATTTAGGGCTTTCTTGGCATAGATCTTAGAGTGGTTTGCCATTTCCTTCTCTAGTTCATTTTACAGATGAGGAAACTGAGGCTAACAGGATTAGGTGACTTCCCCAAGATCACACAGCTAATAATTATCTGATACCAGATCTGAACTCACAAATATGAGTCTTCCCAACTGCAGGCCAAGTGCTCTATCTGCTACATAGCTGCTCCGTTTTATACACTTTGCCTCCTTTAATGGAATTTTTATATTAGCCTTTTTTTTCTGGCCTGCCATATCAAGTTCATATCAAACTAGTAACTATTAAAACTTTCCTATCACTTTGAGATGATTTCTTCTCTATCACACTCCCCCTTTTCCCCCAGCAAGTACTTGTGAAATTGATTTCTTTTTAATAAAGAAACTTTATCCTATTATGGTTTCAAGTTGTGTCTCTGACCCATGTTAGTTTTCTAACCAAGGGCAACTCACTGAACCTTAGGATGCTTAGACAACTCACTAAAATCATAATTAACAGAAAAGTTAAGAGTCTGTGAAAGAAACTTCTGTACCAAGGAGATTCATCTCAAAACTCAAAAACAAAAACAATTAAACGAATAGAATAATCAACCATTCTCTTCCTGTCTTTCTCTTAGAAAGTTATTTTCCTGGGTGAAAATAACCTTTATTAAAATAATTGATTAAAGAGTTTTCTTTTCTTTTGTTATTTTGAATAATGACTAAGAAAATTATTCATACATATTATCATTCATATTAGTTGGCTATCTCAAGTTTCTCTTTCAAATTCTAGGTTTTGTGTACTGATTTTTTATTCCTCCAAATAGCTGTACCCTGTGAAATGATTTTCTGCCTTAATCTTGGCTAGGACCAGGCTGCTAAGTAACATCCTAACCAAACCATGCTTCTACTGAGCATTCCCTCCCCTTCTATTCCTTCAAGTTCCCTTATATATTATCTGCTGATGCAATATAAGCTTGGTGAGAACAAAGACAGTCTTTCTTTCTTGTATTTATTTCTCCACTATTTATCATACTAAACATGCTAACATGACTGCCTAGGTAACCTGATTTAAGATTGACCAAAAAAAAAAAAGAGAGAGAGAAAAACAGTATCTTATAAAATATGAGCAAATGTTAAAAAAAAAGTCAAATATTAGTGGACTGCATTGTCTTGATCTGTACATAGCAATGTTAGTTTGTAAAATAAAATATAAAAAGTGGTTTCAAAGCAAAAATCATTGTTATTTTATTGTTTTTATTAGTGAGATTAAAATGAATAATTTGTTCTTTACTGAGATAGTATACTTTTTTGGCTTCATAATGACATCAGTAGAAACTCATTGCTCTGGTATAGTTAGACAAGAACAATTTTATCATTAACGTATGAGAAGAAATATACTGCAACAATCTGGAGACAAACTGTTTAGTCAATTGATTATTTTTACCAATATAGTTCAGTCACCAATCATTTGTCAAAATGAGAATAAAACATTGTTTTTAAACCCACAACCATAATACTTCTTATATGTCTTTTTCAAATTATATCACTGCATATAACTAGGCATGATGAAGGAAAAGCGTGCTAGATTTAGAGTCAAAGAACCTGGGTATGAACCTCTGCTGTGCAATATATTAATTAGGCAAGTTACTTAACCTCTCTGGCTATCTGAGTAACTTCTGAGGTGATTTGTAGCTCAAATTCTATGATGCCATGATCTTTTTCTAAGTAAATTCAACCTTCCATATGTTGCAAGAATCCCCTTTTATCTAATCTCTGCTTGAATCCATGCAGGGATATTGAATTCACTACTTATCAAAGTAGCCTACTGTACTGTAGACAGCTTATTAGTATGTGAATTTTAAAAATTTTATTTATTGGAAGCTGTAGATTTACAGGGGTTCTTAATCTTCTTTGTGTCTACGGAACCTTGTGGCAGTCTGATGAATTCTATAAATCCTTTCTCAGAATAATAGTTTTAAATACATACATCCTATATGCTACTCTGAAGTGGAATGTTAGTACAAAGTAAACTGAAGTAAAACAATCTAAGAACTATACTAGGATTGGGGTGTCTATGCACTCTTCTTCTGTCAATCTTTCCTTTTCTCAAAGGCTGGGGAAGTAGTAGAGGGGAGGATAGTCCTTTCTCCTCACTACTGCTTACTTCCTCCAGAAGGATCCTCAGTACTGAGCTTCCTGATAGAGTGGCTTAGGGCATAACACCTATAAAGGCAGTGTATTTTACACATAGTGATACATTTAAATTAAATCAAAATGGCATCTAAGGTATTTTATTAATTTAAATCTTTGATCACTTAATCCTATAATTACAGGAATTTTCTCCAAAAAAAGTTAAAATCTTTGATGACTTGGTTCTGAATTTGAATAAAACCTAATGATAAGGGAATATCCTCTGAAAAATCATATAAAAAACTCATCTATGATAAAAAAGCTACTTTCGAGTCCATAGCATTTCTTTGTCTATTATCTGGGGCTTAGTTTCTCCACCTATTAAATTTCGCTATGAGACTAGTTGATGCCTAAGATTCCTTCTTGCACTATAATTCTGTGGTTATATGACTCTAAGTACTTTTGAGTTGTTATGCATATTACAAAAAAGTAAATTAAATGGAAGTAAACTGGCATATGTGGTGAGTCCTTGGAGCACATAAATACTTCCCACTGGTTTCAGCTTAAGAAACCAAACAGAAACCCAGTCTGCTTATTTCTGGCCACAGTGACTCAGGAATTTGCAACAAGTGATAATTTAAAGTTCTCTAAATTTCTGTAAGGATGGAAGAAATGATGACACAGAGGTTGCCAAATCAGGATTCGATAGGTATATAAAAACTCAGTGGAGTATAAAACCCTGCTTATTAAATGTCATCTTTCTTTTATCTCTTTATCTCCATGTCTTTGGCATGTTTCTGCTCCTAGGGTAGCCACTTCCACAGATAGTTGGCCACAAACACTCAGGCAGGCACTGCAGCCACTTACAACATTCTGCTCCAACTGTCAATGAGACCTCTAATGGCAACACTATGGGTTTCTGACTTCATGAGATCACTTGTACACCCCTGTCATGAATACATATTTCCAAAAAAAACTAGGAAAGAATAAACATTAAGATATTGGAAGCCATATATACTCATGAGCACCATGGCTATTTTGGGGCAAAAAATTGTATTAGAAGGCAAGACAGCCTCTCTCCGTGACACTTCACACACATCTCTTGAGGTAGTTCAAAGCAGATCATTCTTGTCTTGGTGATGTAACAGTGCATCTATCTTTTGATATATTCACTGAGTTCCTGTTCATCAATCCCTGAGTCATCAGTTCTTCTAGCTCCACAAAAATTTTAAAAAAAATTATTACCACCAATTCCATATCCTTTGTCTCATCATTCCTGGAACTATCTCAAGATTCCATGTCTTCACTTGGTGTACAACTAGGTAGGGGAAATTTGCGCATATCCCCAAACCAGATAGTCTTCCCTCTTACATTTAAAATAACAATTTCTGTATTCTGCTAAAAACAAAACCATAAGGGTTATAGTAATAAAACTTGGTTAAGTCTTTATCTAAGAATTCAAAAAGGAATCTAAGTATCATTCCCTAACCATGTATCTAAATAGCACTTTCCTGTTATGATTCTTTATTTATATCTGATGCATGGATTACAAAAATATTTCTAAAAGATGTGAGTTACAAACTGACTTTTAGTTACAGGGACTATAACTATATAGTAGCAAAATATGGGTCCCTGAAACAAGTAGCTCACTTAAGAATTGGAAGCAAGAATAAGATTGCAGTCCAAGTAGACTCTACATGGTCTCCTGACTCCTATACCGGTAAATTGAAGATCCCTCCCCCATATCTATATCTATATCTATACCTATATCTATGTCTATATCTATATCTGTATCGGTATCTATATCCATACACACATACATATATGGTTTGCTTGAAGAATCAGTTTAGTTGATTTCTGGATTGTCTTTAAGTTAAAATGAAGCATAGTTTTCAGATCAGTGAAGTTCTGTATTTTTGATTCCTCAAATAGGAACAAGAAAAATTTTTTTCCCCTACAATATAATATACTTCTATTCATTGTGAAAAGGCGATCAACAATTGAAGTCATAGGACACTTGTTCAAAATTGTAAAAAATTTTCAGGAGATAAAATTGTAGGGAAAGGAAAAAAAAACATTTCTTTGAAGACTTATTGACTTCCAAGTGCTTCCTTAGAGGTGGGGAGGTGAAAACATTGGCAGTGTTAAAATTTATACAGTGGAATCTTTAAGTTGAAGGAAGAGTAGAAGCTCCTTCTTTATAGAAGTGAAGAGGTTTGGGGGTACTGGAACCTAGAGAATGCCAAGGCAGAGGTGCCTGGAATGAATTCACACAAGCAAGTGGCAAAAAGTTTAACACTTCAGCAAAAGCTGGCAAAGGTCCTTAGGGAACCTGCAGGACAGTGAAGATGGTGCTGGAGATTATATGGAAAAGGGACAAGGGAAAGATAAGGATTCTAATTAGGGAATCTATGCCTTTGGGAGTTATGGATGGGGAAATGCAGGGAGTTTTGCAGAGATAACTGTTGATATGGTACACTGAGGGAGGAAAGATAGTTTTTTGTTTGGTTGACAGAGATATCCCCACAGTTGGGGATCTGGCAAGAGGGGAGAGTCCTTTGACCAGCTAGGGACAAAAATCTGGGCCAAGCACCCCTGTGTCTGTTCTGATAAGAAAATGTATTCTGCAACTAGGGAAATTTTTCTCATACAACAGGAGCCTACTGAGAAATTGGGAGGCTTCCAGAGACATGATCTTAGGGCTTTTTGGGTCCAGGTCCCACTACCACCCCATCAGAAGGGTTCTCTGATTTTTCCCAACAGTAAAGATGTCTTCACATGTAGAATTTGCATTTCTCTACAGAACAATAATGATAATGATAAAAAACATTTTATATAGTCCATCAAAAGTTTGCAAAGTACTTTAGAAATATTACCTCATTTGTTCTTTAAAATAAACTTGTGAAGGAAGTGCTAATATTATCCTCATTTTACAGATATGCCATGCCTGAAAGAAATAGGAGGAACTCTTTCTACCTGGACGTTTTCCTTCGTCACTGCTTGGCAGACTACCCACAGAAGAATACATGCTGAATGATTCTTTAAATGAAAAAAAAAACAACTCTTCAAAAATGGATCTGTCTTTACTAATGAAAGATGTCTGCAATGGGACCCTATTTAAAAGTGGAGAGAACTAAAGTTTAAAATTGAATCAGCCCAAGAAGAGAGAGAGAGAGAGAATATAAGTTTGAAAATATACTGGAGTGACACACTGAGTTATAGTCAGTGATATTTATAAATGTATATGTACATACATAAAACAAAACACCCATTTATATAATGGTTTAAGGTTTGCAAAGCACTTTATATACATATACAGAGGTTAAAAAAAGCTACTAGCTTAAAAAAGATAACTGTTTTGTCACAGGATCAATGAGAATAGACTCTACACAAATGAGATGTACAAACATGTATGTGTGCAAGGGAAAGAAAAAGAATTGTATATAAATCATGACTTATGTATTTTTAACAGTTTTTGGTATAATAGAATTCTCTAGTTTTAGTTTTCAACATCCCTTATAAAACTGGAATGGGACTGAATCATTGTTCAAGTTTTTGCTGAAAAAGTATGTGTCGATTCTTTTATGGTCTTCTGAAGGTTTTCTTCTTAGATGATATTATAAGGCTTTTAACCCATTTGGCTTTCAAGCTATGTTGTTTAACAATTAAATAAACAAAAAAAATACAAAAAACCCAGATAACTCAAAGTAAATTTCAATTGAGACTCATCATTTTAATGCCCTCCCATAATTAAAAACAAGCTAAAATTGTAAGTTGTCTAGTGCCAACATTGAAACAGGACATCTGCCTTGGCACTCTCTTGTGAAAAAAATGAATGTAGAGTAAAAAGGATTTCAAATCCATTTAGGATAGCTAGTATTTCTATTGAAATACTCATAGAAACTCCGGTTTTAATGGATGACACCAGACTGATTCTTTTAGTCCTTTGAGCGTCCTCATATTCCTTTAACTGTACCCTATTTCTTTTTACTTTGGTCGTTCATCATTGTTTCTATTTTCAAATCCATGTATCCTATGATAGTAATGGTAATAGAATTTAAAGATCCTCTTGTATTGGCCTGGTTTTCCGGTTAAATGTTAAGACCCAGAGCTTGTGAATCCCACAACTGGGATGGACCTGTTGACATGATGAGAGGGGGCTGAACAGGGAGGAGCTGCTGAGGGAGAGGCCCAAGCTGAGAGAGGCAAGAAGAATTTTTGGGAGCAGCATCATGGAGGTAGAGAGGGAGAATTGCCGGGGCCATTGTTGCTGAGAGAGAGAAAGAAAGAGACAAAGAAAGAGGTACAGAGAGAGAGAGAGGAAGAGAGAAAGAGAAAGAGAGAGAGTGAAAGAAACTGCCAGCTGAAGCTGCCCAGGACTGCTGAGAATTGCAACCCAGAGCTTCTGAGAACTGAGGAGGCATGACTGTGGTTCCAGTATTTTGTCTGTCTGTTTTGATGATACTTTGTCAGATTGTTTGTTCATAGAGGCCTCAGACCTTGTTGAGCCTAGGTTGATTTCCCAGGCAGAAGGTGAACTGAAGAGAATGCTGGCAATGTGGATGAATGTTGTGGTGTCTTTGTTAAGCTTTGTCTTCCTAGGAACAGAAACTGCTGAGAACTTCCCCTGGGTCAAGATTAAGAAAAGACCTCTCCTTGGGTATTGAATGTTGTGATGATATTGTAACCTAGTTGTGACCTAGGGGTGGATGGCCTTTGTGCTTTCCACTGCCCCTTGAAAAGGTGCTTGGTGGTGAATGATGATATTGTAATTTAGTTGTGATCCAAGGGTGGGAAACTTTTTCAGTTGTGATCCAAGGGTGGGAAACTTTTAACCTTTGTGCTTTGTGACTGACCAAGTGAATGTACTTTGTGATTGGAAACTAATCTCCAATTGAGAAGAGAGAAGACTTTGTGACTGACTAAATGAATGTACTACTCAGGGGTGGAGTACTTTAACCTCTGTACTTTGTGACTGAATTAAGGAATTGCAAAATGATTGAGTTACACTTGGTGAATGCTGTATTTTGATTTTCTGTGAAAGTTTTGCCTTAATCTGTCACTGAATAAACAGAGTTTGCTATGCTACTAATATGAACCTTGGAAGCTGCTTGTGCTTGGCATTACAATGATAAATTTTCATTTTAAACACTTAGATTTTCAAAGCACACCGAGATTTATATTAATGTTAAATTAATATAAATACAATCTAGTCTTTCTCTTTCTGAAAAGAAAAAAAATGGATTCAAATGAAGAAAAAAATCTTGAAGAGACAGTGAGAAAGATGACAGTTGATTTAGGTGAACCTCTGATAAAAAAGTTTTCTCTCAATGCATGTGAATATTAATTGAAATGGGAAATCATCTTAGTGTTTAGGCATCATTTCAAAAACAATGAAAATTTACATGTGTATTATGTTTTGGTCAACATCCTTAAGGAGTTTACTTAAATATACTGTCATCTATTTTGGTGTATGTGCAAAGTTTTCACTTTGAATCTAATTCTTCATCTTCTAGGAAGGCTATGCTAAAGTTATGGCTTTAACAATGCACCCATTACAAGCTCTCCCCAAAGCAGCTAAATTGTACAGTGGAGAGAGCATCAGATCTGGAGTCAGAAAGACCTGAGTTCAAATGTGTTCTCTGAAATTTACTGTCTGTGTGGTCCTGTGCAAGTCATTTAAACTCTGCTTCAGTTCCTCATCTGTAAGAAAGAGTTAGGGACTTTCTGTCCTAAACTGTTTGTAAGGATCAAATGAGATCAGAATTGAAAAACACTTAGCACTATGTCTCTGGCACACAGTAAGCACTATATAAATGTAAGCTATTATTATCTTCAGTAGAATATCATTCTATCCCTGTTGAAGTATAAGGCTTTGGTACATAAAGCTTCAGTCAGCATCTGGCTTCCAAAACTGACAAATAGGATAAATCTAGATATGAAAGCACATGCATTCCTCTACGTCTCATTTTTCCCCCATTTTATGTACACATTCATTTGTCCCTCACTGGTTCAAATCTCACAGTGAGACAGAACACTGAACTATCATTCTGGCTTTAAAGGATAATAATATATTAGAGCTGGGGAAGAAAAAGTGTCACTGCACCCTCTCATTGTGAATAAGCTTTCCTATGTGCACTAGCGACTGAGAAGAAGTGAGTTACATCATAAAATGTGAGAGCTAGAAGAGATCTTCCAAACACAAAGCACCTTTTGCCTTTACAGATAAGGAAACTGAGGCTCAGAGGGGCTGTGGCTGGTCATACTCATGCAGTTGCTTAGTGAGACAGCAAGATCTAGAAATGAAGTTCTCCTGGGCTCTTACTAATATCCTCTTTAAACATCCGTGTTTACAAAACATATAACATTTCCTTTCTTTCACTGGGAAAAAAAAAACCCAAAAGACTACTATGATTCTTGATTGCACTGATGTTTGATCTTGACCCTGAGAGAAGCAAGACAGCACTAAACTCTGGGAAATATATACACACATCTAACAGCTATAACAGTATTCTAAAGAGTTAAATCTTTACAGAAGATATGTTTATATTGTGAGATATTTGTGAAAAGATCTGATAAGAAAGTGATTAGGTAGGTGATGTCATGATATTAAACACCAACAAACATTTCAGGAAGGAGAGGAATTCAGGAACTTGACATGTGGACGTTGCAAAAAGCTCACTTTTGAATCACTTTTGAAATTTCTTATTTATAAAGGAGATGACTGAATATACTTTATATTGAAATTCAAAAGTTATCTTGCAATGCTTCATTGTCCCAAGCGACTTTTAAAAATATTTATATTTTCTTTTGAGGAACATTTTCCAGTTCTTTCAGATTATTAATGTTATTTCATAATTCATAGTTTTAAATAATTAACACATCTACAATTATGTTCATAATTCTGTATAAATTGGCATATGCAAGAGAATATATGACATGATCCCACTATCTCCAACAATTAGTATATAGTCTAAATATAATAATATGATATAAAAAGGATACAATCATTTACCAGGTTGACACATAAGATACCTTCAAACACTGTAGCTTTAAGATCAAAATATGATTGCAATGAAAGTTTTTAATGATTTTTTGACACACTCATAGGTTTATCAATGGACAAGACTTGAAATCACAAGTGTTTACATCCTTTAATTTAATTTAATTTAATTAAAATTAGTTTCTGTATTTAGAAGAATGAAATAAAATAAGAGCATCTGTTGTATTTGAGGGTTTTCTAAAAAAAGAAATTATTTCACATAATTCACCTTCCTTTAAAATATCTCATATCTTTTAAAGGTCAGATTTTTATTGAAAAGGTCAGGGTTGGATTTTTTTTTTTTTGGTTTTTACAAAAAGTCACAGAATTTGAGTTGGAAGAGACTTTAACTGGAATTTATAAGTCATATTTGAAAGGAATCCCCATGGTAACATCATGACCACATGGCCATCCAGTCCCTTGCTTAAAGATCTCCACTGAATGAGAATCCATCAGTTCTTAAGACAGGCCATTCTATTTTCAGACAGCTCTATTGGTTAGGAAGTTTCTCCTGACATCAAGCCTAAAATGGCCTATTTACAACTTCCACACACTGCTCCTCATTCTATCCTCAAGGGCCAAACTGAACAAGTCTGATCTGTCCTCCACATGACAGGATTTCTGATACTTGGACACAGTGATCAAGTGCCCCTTTACTTTTCTAGGTTAAACATCCCCAGTCCCTCAATCCTAATTTTACTGGGATTCTTTCCGTAACCACAAAAACTTCCTCTGTATGTCCTTTATTAAAAATATATATAGACTGTAGTCATTATTTAAGTTTCACATGTGATTCCCCCCTCACCGAAAACAGCTATTTTGTTACTAAATAAGCCCACTTATGGCTTTAGAAATGTTGAAAATTTAATTGCTGCAACTACAAGAGAGAAAACATTTCACAGCAAATTATTAAGTAAAAAATGGTCCCTCTGCCCTTACCAAAATATCCTAGTAGACTGTGGTTATTCTATGTAGTATTAAGTCCATTATTTTTTCACAAGTAGGAGATTATGCCTGGAAGCTTGTCAACTGTTATTAGGCACTAAAAATGCTTAGACATAAAGCCTATAATAACACTGAAGTGATGATTAAATAAGTACCTTTATTTTCCCTTGGATTAGGTGTTTCTTTAAAACATGGCCTATATTAAACTACATACCTCCTAAATTATTCATTTGTAATTACCTAGAGGCTTTTTCTTTTTTAGCAAGCACTGCATTTATAAATCCTCCATATTAGTTTTGTAACTTGGCTAGAAATTATTTAGTTTCAACATTTATCCATTTATTCATTAAACTTTCATTAAGTACCTACTGTGTGCAAGGCACTGGGGACATAACAATTTATATGGCAGGGACTATGCTCTCAAAGTGCTTACAACAGGCATCTATTTATGTTTCTACCATCAGCAGCAGCAGCATCATTTCCAAAGAACAAACACTAAGATTCAAAGCTATTCATACCCTAAATGACTTTAACACTGTGGATATGCAAGTATCAGAGAAATGGAAAAAGGACACAATGGATGGTAACAGAGAAGAATGCTTTATATGAGGGAAGAGTGTTTATTGTTGTTGTATAATTGTTTTAGTCATGTTCCTCTATTTGTGACCCCATTTGGGGTTTTCTACTACAGTGCTTTGTCATTTCCTTCTCCAGGTCATTTTACAGATAAGGAACTGAGGCAAATAGGGATAGGTGACTTGTCCAGAGGCCAGATTTGAATTCAGAAAGAAGGGTCTTTCACGTTTGTAACCTAGTGCTACGAATTCTATCCACTGGGCAACCCAGCTACCCTAGGAAATAGTAGAGTGCGGAAAGTAAATTTTAGAAAATCCAACCCCCTGGTAAAAAGTTGTCATCAAAAGTCTTTTCTACTATTTCAAGTTGGTTTTATAAACCATGAAATAGGGGCAGCTAGGTGGCACAGTGAATAGAGCACTGGACTTGGAATCAAGAGGACCAGAATTCAAATCTGATCTCTGACACTTAACATTTACTAGCCATGTGACCTTGGGCAAGTCACTTAACCCCAACTTCCCAAGCCTCAAAAAAAAAAGCAAAAAAAAAAAAAGAAACCATGAAATAGTGAAGTTGAAGGGTTGTTCACAATAGGAAGAAAGATAGATTATAAGAAATGTGGTATTCTGAACTTTTAATGGTTAGTAGTAGCCATGACATCAGTAATCATAGATCTTTCTTTTGATTACAGCACTTCATTTATAGAACGACAAAACAACTCTAAAACAGAAAAAAAAACCACCACAGTTTTCAAATGGGATTTGGATAATTTTGAAAAGAAAATTATTTGAAGGAGTCATATCTTGTGAACACCAAAGCAGAGTGACACCTTAATTGGTGGGAGCAGTTTGATGTTTTAGAAATTTGGGAGGAAATAATTTACATATCAAAAACTAGAGAAATGTGAATGAAGAAACCTTTTCAAGCACACCAAATAGACAAAACTTATGTAATAGACTTTAGCACTACAGTAATGTTGGCTACTTCAGCTAATTTGCAAACATATCTTTTTATACATAAGGAGGATAAAATTAAGACCATGAGAAATCACATAAACATCTAAATACCAAGATATGACTAAAATGGACTATTGATTAGATAAGGGAAATTTGGGGACTTTTAACTTTTTTAAGTAAATGTAAGTCTAAGTCAAGAGGTTCAAATATAAGCAACTCCTAAGGAGTTAGTCTTGTTAGATACACAAAACAGCCCAAAATTACAAACAGTGACACAAATACTAACAAACTGATGGAGAGAGGCCGTTATGTTAAGCAAGAGAAAGAAGAACTCAATTAAGATTGAAAGACTAGAAACAGAAGAAAGAGAGGGGAAATGAAAAGACAGGGAAAGAAAGCAGAAAAGATGTGATAGGAGAATTGGAAGGAGACCCAGGGAAAAGACAAGTTGTTGTTGGCTACCCACCAAAAAAGCCTTCACAAGCCATTCTGGGTCACCCCTTTGGACAAAGTAAATGACTTCTTTCAGCTTGATGGTGCTCGTGGAACTGGCAGTTCAATTTCTATACATCACATAAATGGATACATTGTGTAAGGAGAATAACACATAATCTCAGATTTTAAGACTTTTTAGATACATGAATTTTTCCAGAAAGAAAAAAACATGAAGCTCAAACCAGAATGATTCAGCACTGCACTGGTCAACCTTCTACAATGGCCAAATGAAATGGAGGATGTCATGTACACATTTTTAAAAACCAAGAACCTCTTCTAATACTGACTACTATGTTAAAGTGAACTTAAAATGATTAAGTGATACTTATTCCTCACCTCCTCAGGGTATGGGAAGATACCTGTACAGAAAACTGAATTATAAGCCTCCCCAAATCTTTCACTATCTTCAATCATCCTTTTGAATGATATGAGTGAAGACCAACCACCGTGCCAAATTGTGCCAAATTGCATGTTGCACTTGTATCACAGGTGTTGTGCCAAATGCTAGGGTTAAGGAATTGAATTAGATATGGTTCATTTAGATTTCAGACCAAATCGTTATAGGGAGAGATGAAAAGGAGATTTCTTCTGCATCTGTCATGTCACTCAGAATAAGAAGCAAATGCCAACTGTCTGTTAGAACCAAGTCCACGAATTAAAGTGACTTCCTATTAATTCGGTAACACAAGAGATCTACTTTTAAAACTGGCAAGATTTTCTTGTTAAGTAAAGTGGCCTTTAAAAAACAAACATGCAGAAGGATCCTAACAAAAAACTTCTACAAACATAATGCTGCATTTCTCCAAAACAAAGACAGGAGAACACTACAGTATATGCAATTCTCTGTGAAAATGCTATGAAATCCAAATTTCAACAGCAACTGTCAAGCTACATCCCTAACTCAGTTCATCAATGCAATAAAATACCTACATATCCATCTGTTAAAATGATTCTTACCTTCTACTCTAAACACTGGGAACACACCATTTCATATGGGAGAGACCTGACTGAAGTGAGTTTTTGTTTGGGTGTGTGTGGGGGGGAATGGGGTGGGTATTGTTTTATGTCTTTTTACTTTGGGGGGGCACACAAAAAGCAGTCAGAAACAAAACAAACTAAAAACTAAATTCACCTTTGAGATCTTAGCTTTTCTTTAACTATAATATCAAATGAACATGAACTAGCCACATACGATAGATTGTTTTCAAAATTCTGCTTTTTATATTTTTTTCCTTAACTTTTTGACATTAGTAATTTTGTAGATACTATCAGAGTTAGAAAACAACAATTTCTTCTGGGTAAGGAATAAAATTTTCCACAATGTTTCTTATACTACCATATCTTGAAACATGGTTGATATCACCATATTGCTCCAAGAAATATGTTTAACCCATTTCTAGATTAATATCTAGTTATTCTTTGGCTCTTGTATATGGAGCATATTTATTTTTAAATGGACCTTATTTCTAGCTCTTATGCATTTTAAATATAGTTCTGAAATAGCTTGTGTTTATTCCCCTAGTTAGTCAACACAGGGGTACCTATGTGGCACAGTAAATAAAGTGCTGGCCCTGGAGTCAGGAAGATTTGAGTTCAAATGTGGCCTCAGACATTTAGTAGCTGTGTGACCTTGAGCAAGTCACTTAACCCTGTTTCCTCAATTCTTCCTCTGAAAACCGAGCTGGAGAAAGAAATAGCAAATAGCTCTAGCATCTTTGCAAAGAAAACCCCAAATGGGGTTGCAAAAATTCAGATATGACTGAACAACAACAAAAAGAGAACACAACTGTAATATTGGGCTGGATTTTGAGGTTCCTTGTCATGCACTAAGAAAGATCAATCTTTTCGTTTCCTCTTATTTTCTCATGGTGCAAACCAGGCACCATAAAGAATAGGGTCAACACCATAAGTCTTTATAAGAAATAATAGCACATGCTGCAAATGTTTTCTTTAACATAAAGCAAAACAAAAGAAAGCAGGGGTATGTAGGTATGTAGGACTGTTCTTCCCTGAATCTGATTTTTTTTTCCTTCTGTATTCTTTCTACTGGAGTGAGTAAAGTGATAAAATAAATCTTGATCACTCATCTCTCCACTGGAGCAGTTAGAAGTCATCTCATAGACGGCAGATAAAGGCAGAAATGGGCAGCCTGCTGCCATAGAATGACCTCATCTTCTTCCTTCTCTTTTCCTCATGCACTCTCAAGTTCCTCTAAACATCAGTTACAGCTGTACATGAAAAAAACCTACCTTGCCCTCTTGAGGCTGATCTCCAGTTAATTTCTTTTCTTTTCAAGTTTGTAATAACTATAAACCTCAG
>CM053580.1:169407260-169436460 GCA_028627135.1 Pseudochirops cupreus | reverse complement strand
GTGAATATTATAATGTTTTGAATGTTTGTCTTGATTTGTAATGGAATAAACAGAGTGTTCACTCTATTTTGTAATCTGAACTCTAAAGGCTGTTCACAGTAGCATTCCTTTGGGAATCTGCTGGTGCATGGCGTTACAGACATTCAGTAGGAGATAAGGAGGCTAGCAAGTAAGTATCTTATAATTTTGTGTTTGTTTTTTTTTTCTCAGAAAAAAAAACATTTTTCTTGTGTTTGTAGATTTTGCTACTTGAAAGATATCTAATGGGAAAATAAATGCAGCCAGCCACAAATATTGTGAAAAGCTGTAGCCAAAGAGTTTAGTATGCTGGGGAAAATTAATGAAGTTTCATATTTGAAAATACCTGATGCTAAACTCTCTGTCCCAGTAAGCAGGACTAATTCCCACTTCAGGCTTTTAGCAGGAGGTTAGGTTAAGAAGAAGAAGAAGAAAAAAAACCTCCAAATTACTTTCTGTGATTTCAGCCCTGGTCAGATTGGGGTTATAGAGATAGAGTCAGATAATCAAAGAAAGGAAAACTTTTTTTTCTTGATTTGTAGAAATTTATGGCATTACAAGTAAATTAGAGACTGAATTTGTAACTGAAATATATCTTTCTTTTTTTTTTTTGGAGGGGAGAAGGCTGGGAAGTTGGGCTTAAGTGACTTGCCCAAGATCATGCAACTAGTAAGTGTTAATTGTCTGAGGTCACATTTGAACTCAGGTCCTCCTGACTCCCAGGCGGTACTCTATTCTCTGTGCCACCTAGCAGCCCCTGAAGTATAGCTTTATGGTAGATTTCCAAATTATGGTAACTGCTAAAACTGTTGTAGTAGATTTTAGAAACACCTTGCTCCCCTTTGTGGAGGAAGGATTTGGAGTTTGGAAGAAGTCTGAGGAGGTTTTATTAATATTACAGGGAAAACTTAGACCTCTTATCACTTATTTCCTGGGACCAACAGAGCTGTTGTTTTAGGACAATAGAGAAAAGTGGTTTCAATGATTAAAAAAAGGAAAAAATGAGTTTGCAGTTAGTTTAAATTTATCTGAGAACTGCCTCTTATTAACCCTTTCTTGACCACAAAAAGAGAAGAGCTTGCTTAAATTAGGGAGCAAATTAAAAATGAGTAAAATTCAAATAAGGTATGAAAAAAGAGATTTTTAACAAGGAGGAGATATGAGGTGAGAACACCAAACCCCACCCCCACCTCTATTACCCAGACCCATTCTGGATAATGGATATTGATGGGAGGGGAAAGGTGACCAAGAGCTAGGAATGTTTTTGGGGAACCCTTAATTAGAATTTTCAAAGTCTTAAATAACAGTTAATTGTTTAGGCAAATTAGGATCAACATCACTAAAGGATATTAGAAAGAAAAAGCTCTTAGAAACGCCCAAAAGTAATAATATTGTGATAAATCAGGGTTGCTTGAAAATTTTGTGCCAAATTACAGAGGAAAAATAAAATAAATAAAAATTAGTTCTTTAGATATCTTGGGATATGACTGGTAAATATAATATTTGACTAATTCTAGGATGAATTCTAATCTTTGAAGCCTCCTGTGACTGAAATTAAAGGATTAGAATTCAAGGCCAAAGCTACTTGGAGGCTTTCCCTCTCTTTCACCCAGGGTTTGAAGCTGAAAAGCCTCAGGAAAAGGTGAGAGGGTGGAGTTTAGTTATGAACATAAAAAGAATTGATTTAACTTTTTTGGTGATTTAAAAGGAAAAAAAAAGTTATAGGGAGCTGGGAGTACTACTGATAATCTTTGGTCTGTAAAATTTTGAAGGGCTATCAACTAATATCTTTTGGGAAAAAATTTTTAGGGTTTTAAAAGTTACCATAAGTGACTAAAAATCTGTAATTTATTTTGATGAAATGTTGTTCTAGAACTAAACAGGATAATTGTAAATCAGAAGCTAATACAAGCTGCGATTGTTATGTGGCATTAAGGAATTTATTACTTGTGTGACCTTAAGTAAGTAACTTTACCTCTGTTTGCCTCTATTTTCTGATTTGTAAAGGGGATAGGATTAGCACCTACCTCCCAGGGTTGTTGTGAGGAGCATATCATATAACAATTGTGAAGTAATTATCACATGCCAGGCACAGATTTTAGCAGAATTATATAGGAATCTATACAACTGACTTGGGATCAGAGATGCAGAGCTTCTTTTAGAGCTATCCTGTAAATGAGGCCTATTGCAGAATGTCCAAGAGAAGATATTTCCAGGGACTAGATGACTATCTGGACATCTTGGATTTAAGACAAAATGTGCCTATTAAATGGACATCAGGAGTTTGTAGGATAGGAAGAGACTTAATGTTATTTAGTATTGATTATTATTCGGGCTTTTGCCAGGGCAGCTAGGTAGTGCAGTGAATAGAGCACCGGCCCTGGAGGCAGGAGGACCTGAGTTCAAATTTGGCCTCAGACACTTAACACTTACTAGCTGTGTGACCTTGGGCAAGTCACTTAACCCCAATTGTCCTGACTTCCCCCCTTCAAAAAGCAAAAATAAAAATTTATTTGGATTTTTGCTTCATGGTTTTTATGAAGTTTACCTGAGTGACATGTAAATCTCCCCTCTTAAAATTAGTCCATTCTGAGCCCTCTAAGTAGTTTGATGCCTGACAGTTAACTTATAGAGTCTATTTAACAAAATTTGTCTTCTTGGAGGGTATCATCATTATTTATATTAGGCTTTGTATTAGCTGTTGTACTAAGCTGTTTGAGAGATTGCTTCCCAGTGGTCTTTTCTTGATATGTAATGTTGATAATGAACATGAGAACATTAAAAACCTTAAAAATTTGGCTTATAGATAAGTGACCCAGTAGGTGAGTGGGCTAGCTTCCTCCCCAATGGCTTAAAAAGGAGGATTTGAGAGAATTATCAGAATTGCGTGAACCAACTGACTCCATGTTGTAAACTGACTCTAGTTTGAGACTTAAGTTTCATTTTCCTGTAAATTCTATCTGCTTTCCAATAATGGGAATTGAGTGACATCCTGTTTCACATCTGGGAAAGTCCACTTACTTTTTCATTCCCATTCTTATAACTCTGGAAGTTCCTAATATTTCCTCCAATTAGAAATCAGATCGCCCAATCTTGCGTCCTTATTTATATTCTGTTAATTGTTTGCTTTTAATGCACAAAAAATGTGTCTCCTCCTATATCGGGGGCCAGTGCCAGCTGAGGAGCCTGGCTATGATTTGTTGTGCAATAGACATGCATTGCTTAATAAATCAATCTGCTTGGAAACTAGAACCTTTGTTTTCTCAGTTATTTAAGATTCAAGCCTTCACAAAAAACATTTCTGCAATACTCCATATTGAAGACTAATTGCCGATTCAAATCAGAGCATACACTCTTATCATAGAGATTCCCTCAAAAGAATTTCCTGAGTGGTATTAAGTAGCAGATACCTCTTTTCTGCCTCACCCCCATTTTTTGCAGCTTGCAAGATTTTCTTTCCTTTTTAAAATATTAGAGTTTAAATATGATCTGTTTCTGTAAGATGCATCTTGAAATTTCTCTGATCAATATCCTGACTGTTTACTGAATCACAAGAAGCATGGTGTCATAGAAAATGTCCATGTTTGGCATCAGAAAAGCTAGATTAAACATTCCATTTTTAACAATTATTAACTATGAGATCTGAGGCAAGTAATGTAAAGTCTCTGGATTTCACTTTTTGCAGTTGTTAAATGAAGAGCTTGGTCTATTCTAGACAAACATTAAGGTCCCTTCAAGCTCTAAATTTAAGACATTATGATCCAATGCATTTACTAGTGTCATGTTAAACCCCTCCTCCCACTTATTTTACATTATCTGAAATTCTGTTGCTTATATAAAATAAGGTTGTTTTTAGTTAATTTTATATTCTTCATACTTTTTTCCACTTTTTCTGAGAGGACAGCTTCCTGAACAGTAGGTAAATCTTCTTCGGAGAATTCATGGGATTATATAGGAAATTATATTATAGACAACAAAAAGGCATGAAGAGAGAACAATAAGTATGATTGAAGGAAGTACTTATATCTTCAGAATACCAATTTTTTTGAAGTATCAATATGAGTCTTTTTGAAAATACATTTTTCTTCCTTTCAGTGTTTCCAATGTGGTTTCTGTGGGGTATGTGAGGAGCCTATGCTTTCCATTTTCTCATTCCACTGTCTTGATGGAAATCTCCCAGCAGACAATCTTCTTCCAGCAGTCAAAGTGGTAAGTGAAAAGGCATAAAGAAATAAAATCTAAAGTGTTGAGTCGCACTTGGAGAAGCCATTGTGTTGAGATAACTGGATATCTTTCAGGTAAAGAACTCATTTCTTCCTTACATAGTCATTCGGTATTTCAAGTAACAGTGTTATTTTCTTCTCATTTTGTATAGAAGTATTAACAAAATGACATGTCCATTAAAGCATGGAGACAAGATACTCTGCACATAGAAATATGACATACTGGTACTTAATAAAGTCGGGTATTTGAATTGTCTTAAATCTTTTATCAAACCCTGATAAACTAAAAAATTATTTCTAAGCTTAAAAATTTTAGAAACTTTGTTTCATCTTAAAGAAAGCACTTTTTCTATGAAAATGAAATAAAGAAAAGTTTCAAATACTCGGTGTTATCTCAACATGTTCAAGGGATACTTCTATTATATCTTGATTCCATAGCATCTACTTCATCCTTAAGAACCCATTATTTCATCAGTGTGGGACTCTGCCTGTGGACATAGATTGAATCCTCTTCCATGCTGTTGTAATTCATGAATTGCTGTGTATCAAAACAAAAACAACAACAACAACAAAAAAAATCTTGGGTCAGCTAGGTGGCTTGGGTGAATAGAGCACCAGCCCTGGAGTCAGGAGGACCTGAGTTCAAATCCAGCCTCAGACACTTAACATGTCTTAAGTTAACCCCAATTGCCCTTCCTTCCCCCCTTCAAAAAAGGAAGAAAAAAACAAAACACTTGCTGGTGAAGCATTAAAAAAGGTCTACAGTAAGTTTATTGCTACCATGTCTTTGGCTGCTATGGGATCCTTTGTGGAGTGAGGATTTGAAGAATGTTTTGATTCAGAAGGCCTTAGTTTCAAACTATGTTTCTCCATGATGCCTGAAATTCTTCAGCTCGCTTGCCTTAGGTAACAGTATCTTTTAAAAATGCACATATCTTGAGAACTTAATTCACACATTTCTGGAAATTAGTTTAATCACATTTCTTGTCTCCAAGCTACTGAATTCTTATATATTCTTTGACGGAATGTGATCTTTAATTACAGGGAAAGTGGTTAGAGGAAGGATGGGCAAAGGTGCTGAAGTAGAAGCTTAAGGCAGCCTTTAGGCCCTGGATATCTAAAGAGAGAGGTTTTAGCAGGGTGGAACAGGTGGTTGAAGGTGACATGCAAGTAGTAATAGATAAAATTTGTCATACATAGACATATATATGTATTTATTGTATCCCTTATTAGACTGAAAGCCCCTTGAAAATGGGGGTGGGGTTTCTTTTTGTTTCCCAAGTCCCTAACATAATTCATGAAACATAGTAAGCACTTAATAAGTTCTTGCTTATTTGAATAATTATACTACCACCACCATCACTAATAGTACTACTTGCATTCTACTACTAGTTACATCTTACTATTTTTATTCACTTAAAATAAGCTATGTTATCCATGCTTATTTTCATCCATAGAACTAATTGAATAAAAATAAAAGCAAGGTAGGGTCTTATCTCACGACCCTTGCCATCTGAACCCCCATGGGGGCAAAGAGATGAGAATGAGATAATGATAAAAAATTAATAAAAAATATTTATTATTCAGAAAGTCTCTGCCCTCAAAGAGTTTACATTCTAACAAGGAAGATAGCACATATGGAGGAAGGGTTATTTTGCTTTGGAAAGTCATAGAAATGGGCAATGGAGCCATAGGGCAGTTGATTGTTCACACACTTTTTTAGTAGCAAAGACAATATTAATTTGGTTATGGTTCTAGAACTGGACAAGGGTTGGGGTTGGAGTTGTTATGAAGTATATGGATTGTTAAAAAGATGGATTGGGAATTAAGGGGAAACATGGATGCAGTTTGTTTGATGGTGTAAGTCATGAGGTACCTACCAATCAGAGAAGATGAAGTATAAGTATAAGTATGAAGTATGGTATAAGTCCTAGAGGTGAAAAAAGTTAAGGTCTTCAGGCCATCTTCCCTGGTGTTTACCAAAAGAGTGACTGGCAGAGGATGTCCAGGGAGTGATAAAAACTGACGTTTACGTAGCATGTTAAAGTGTACGAAGAACATTACATACATTATCTCACTTGATACTCACTATAATTACATGATATAGGTATTATTATCCCCATTTTTCAAATGAGAAGATGTAGAATTAAAATGGTCAAATGATTTGCTTATTGTTCATTAACTGATAAAAGATAAAATAAATAATGTTTTATATTGTTATATCTCAATATATCCAGTACACCCAATGCAAAATAGGTCTGAAATAAGATGCCTCAATTAACTTGTTTTGATTAAAGATGGGTGACTCACAAATAAAAGTTGAAAGGCAAGTCATATGGTCAGAGTTCACAGAGGCCACAGGAAGGAGCTGAGTTGTTTTAGGTTCATATTAGGCAATAAATGCTAAGTAAAAAGCTTACTCAATAAAAGGACTCTATTTGTACATCCTCAACTGAAATTGTCCAGACTTGAAGGCTATGTCAATGGAACATGAATTCTGGATAGTCCTGTGAAATTGTAAAGGTTTAGAATATAACCTTGACAACAGCCTATTTGTCATAAGAGCATTAGCCTAATTAAGTTTAGAAGCATAACACAGAAAAAAACAGAACAAAATTCAGAAGAAAATGGGGATGAGCAGGAAAGCTGTTAAAATAACATTTAATTTCTTATAAACTTTAAAGAAAATTTTAGATAATGGAGATGTGCAGGTCATATATAATACTATCCTCTTCTCCCTCCCACCTCATTGTATTCTGTATATGGAAATTTGATTATTTGGGCTACTATTTGGTAAGTTCAGAATGAAAAAAAAATTCTAAAAAGATACAGAAAACAAACTTTAGAAGTATAATCTCCTAAGAGCAATAATTTGAGTGGGGAGATTTTAGGATAAAGTAATTTACAGAAAGCATTGGAAAGAAGAGTAAACTTGGGGTCATAAGGCCTAACTTCAAATCTTTGCTCTGTTATTATATAATCTTGGGACAAGTGATTTAGCCACACTAGGCCTCAGTTTCTTCTTTTGTAAAATGATCGGCATAGATCAGATGAACTCTGATTTCCTTTTTAGCTATTAATGGTGATTAGTGGTTATTGGTGTTAATTGAGGGAGCATTCACTTTAATCATTTGAAATATTGATTTCTATCTCATTCAAATCGATCACACAGGTTTGGGAAAGAAATACATGGAACAGAGAAGAAAAAGGACAATCACTGAGCCGGGCAGCTCAGCCAAATCAACCCCACCAATCAATTCAATGACAGATGTCATAACCAGACCTCCCTCACATCTGCCACAACATTTTCAAGTACTACTGTTATTGAACACAGTCCTAAACATCATGAGAAGGAGAAAAGAGAAAATTAGATACTTTTACTGCTGGGTTCTTCCAGTAGGACCACTTCAGATTCAAGAATCTTCCTACTGGAAGACAGCCAGCTAATATCCCAGCCTTTGCCTACACTGGCAGAACACCACTGGGCTGTGGGTTCACAAGTACTGCAGTGATATTGCAAATAAATGCAGCATCATTATGAAGTCATGTCATACCACCAGCTGAAAGATAGATTTGGACTTTGGCCAGTAGAGCTTTTTAAGGAGATGTCTCCTGGCAGGATTTCAAATACTCAGCCTGATACTCATGAAGTTCTTCTTCTTTTTTTTTTTTGGAGGGGGGGAGGGAGAGGAGAGCAAATGAAGGGCACTGGTGTTCCCATCTCTTATGCTGCCCCACCTTATGCTTAATTGAGTTCTCATACCACACATGGAATATGAGCAGCACTGTATCAATGTACCCAAATATAGGCAGGAACATTGCAAACCTATAACTATGTTCTATATTTGAATTTTTATGACAAATACTTAAAGGCCTACTCATCTTGTGGCTGCATGGATTTTTAAGCTGATGGTTAGAATATATGTTAAACTAGCACTGGACCACAACTAACAAATGTCTACAATATATAGGTGATAACTATGGGGTAAAATTGTAATCATTAAATTGTGAGCTCCTTGGAGTCAGGGACTATCTTTTGCCTCTTTTTGTGTCCATAAGCAATTATAACAGTCCTGGAACACAATATGTGCTTAATAAATATTTATTAATCATTGATTGGTGAGAGTGTTTTGACATTTACAATATCAAGTTAGAATACAGGATATGGAACAGAAGAAAGAAGAGTCAGAGTCAGATCACGACATGGGCTTTGGTCTCTTTGAGCAGCACTCATCTTGATCCTTGAGCAAATAAACCTTTTATTTAAGGGGAAAAAAAGAATACAGGATCTAGGAAGTCTGAGAAACATTTTCAAGTTGCTGAAGCTGTAGTATGCTTCATTTCCAGTCTAGGAAATCCTGTTATTCTGGTCCTGGGCAACTCTTGAGCAAAAAGATGCCAAGATCACAGTTGTTTTGGATGAAACTGTTACAAAGGGGGAAAAGATCCAAGTCAACACCTTGAATTTCACCCAGGATGAGTCTGGTATCTGGGCTGGATATAATTCACAGAAGTTGCATGCTCCATACCCTTAGCCTAACCATCTGTTCTGCATCATTCTGATTTTGTGTAGGGAGCAATTCAGTCAGTTCATTCTCAACCAACCATGCAAATTGGACACTGGGATCATAGGTCCAAACTGTCTGACTTAAATGAACGAGTCCAGCTTGCGTTGGGAGAGCAAAAGAGTCTGATGTGAATGTTTCTTGAGCCAAAACTGTCTCAGCTTGTTGCTTCAGAAAAATAGAGTAAGTTGGGCATTTATCATCACTTTCATTCATGGATTAGCAGGGTCTAAGAGATGGAAGGAACCACAATAGTTCTTTGGTCTAATATTCCAACCAATGCTGTAATCCTCTTTCCAATACTCCAGAAGACCTTATTACCACAATTACCATTACTAATACTTGTATCTTACATCCATAAATCATTTTTTAATTACAAAAGGCCTTGCATCTATTGTTTATTTCAATCTTCACAACAACCCTGTGAAATAGGTAGCATAATTATACCTCTCAATTTTTTACAGATCAGGAAATTGTGCCATAGAGAGGCTAATGACAAAGTTCTGATAGAATATGGTCAATGATCCTATACATAGCTGGAGGAAGCCCTGCAAGTTTACTTACTAGGTACATACCACTATCTGTCTAGTATTCCAGTTTTCAAACCTCACAGTCATCTTTGACTCCTTGACTTACCAATCTTCACATATCTAATCATTTGCCACATCATGTCTATTCTACCAGCATGATGTTTCTCTTATCCATTCTTTTCTCTCTACCTGCATGACTGCCACCTTAATTAAGGGTCTTGTCACCTCTCACCATGAATATTGCAGAAGTATCTCCCTGCCTCACCTTTTTCCAGTCCAATCCAAACTCCACAAAGATGCACAGCAATCTTCCTAAAGTAGAGGCCTGAGCATGTCACTCTACTGCTAAATAAAAACCAGTGGAGTCCTATTACCTTAAGACTAAATACAGACTCTTGCTTGGCAATAAATCCCTTCACAACTTGGCTCCAAACTGCTTTCTAATCGTTCTAGTTTAATTACACATTATTCCCCTTTATTCACTCAACTAGAAGAAATCCAAGCTTTAGCCAAACTGGCCATATTGCTGTTTCTCACACATGGTACACAATCTATCATCGGTATGCCTCTTCACATACTTTCCTAGATGCCTGGAATCTACTCCCTCCTTGCCTTTGCCTTTTAGGACCACTATTTTCCTATAAAGTTCAGGTCATGTGTCACATCCCCCCAGCCACTACTGCCTCACTCCCTAAATTAACTTGTTTTTATTTGTTTTCAGATGTTTAAATATAAATGCACATGTTTTCTCATCACACAGAATAGAAGCTGCTTGACGTCTGAGACTGTTTTAGTTTTGATTTTGTACTCACAGTACTGGTTGTTGCACACTTTCTAGAAACATAGGAGACATTTAAGTGATTGTTAATTGACTGGTGGTAAGCTCACTGTTTAATGAGAAAACCTGCTCCGCTCCAGTCAAGCTCTGTTAACGTGTTCTCCCATTAACTAAGTTGAAGTTAGAAATCTCCTCTAGAACTTCTGTCCGTTTGGCCTACAACTGTCCTCTGGAAAGAAACGGAATACATATTATTGAAACATTCTTCCACATACATTTACAAACATAATAATCTCATACCTTAATAATGTGTTTTTTTCACATGACAACATTAACAATTCTTTCAGCAGGTCTGCTTATGACATGGTACTATCACATGAGGTTGGTAGCATTGGTGAAGGCCTGATGGCCCCGTATTTCGAATGTGCACATATCCACTAATTACCAATTCTCCTTTAACTGACTTCAGGAACATGGCTTTCCTTCAGTTAATGCCTCCACTCAATCTCTCATTATGGAGAGAGCAATTTCAAATGAAAAGAGAAAATGAAGGGACCAAATCCTGCTTTCACCAATCCCTTATACTGTTGTTGTTCAGTTGTTTCAGTCATGTCTAGCTCTTCACAGCCCCTTTTAGGGTTTTCTTGGCAAAGATACTGGAGTGGTTTGCCATATGCTTTCTGAGCTTGTTTTACAGATGAGAAAAGTGAGGCAAAAAGTGTTAAGTGACTGGTCTGGGGTCATATACCTGGTAAGTATCTGAGGTCAGATTAAAACTCATGAAGAGGAGTTCAGCACTGTATTCACTGTACCACCTAGCTGCCCCAATTCCTTATATGGCACATGTCTATTGACTCAAACTCAATACCCTATAAAAGAAGATGGTCGAGAGTTATATAGTTTCATCTAAGTTTTGAAGAAGAAGAAGAAGAAGAAGAAGAAGAAGAAGAAAAGAAGAAGAAGATGATGATGAAGAAGAAGACAACATAGTAGTAGTAGTAGTAGTAGTAGTAGTAGTAGTAGTAGTAATAGCAGAGGAGGAGGAGGAAAGAAGGAAGGAAGGAAGGAGGGAAGAAGGAAGGAAAGAAAGAAAGTAGGAAGGAAAGAAAGGAAGGAAGGAAGGAAGAAAAGAAGGAAGGAAGGAAAGAAAGAAGAAACAAAGATTAAAGTAAAAGTCAAGGGATAAAGGGGAGTTAGAGGTAAGGTACTTGAAATAGATGAATAGACCTCCAGAGGGGGCTACTTCAGTGATATCTAAGAAAATTTGGTCTGGGGAGGAGAGGAAATGATTTTGTCTTAGTCATGTATTATGCCAGACAACACTTGGAGCTCTGTCATTAAATCCTGCACTGTTGCTTGGTTTTGCCAGACTAGAATGAGCCACAGCATCACAAAAGCTGGAATTTTAGAGTTCGATACTGGGAATGACATTCAACATCAACTATTCCAGGATATTCCAGAATTCTTCACATTTATTGTTATAGAACTATTTAGCAATCAGGTGGATCTTATGGACTCTTTTCCAGAATATTCTTATTTTATTTATTTTTTGTTGCCTAATTTTAATCTTTATTTATATTTCTCATTTTTATATCATCTTAATTTTTAAAAATCTATTTTCTACTCCTACCCAGTAATCTATCCCATAAAAATATTTCTAAATAAAATAAAAAAAGAAATTCAGCAAAACTGGTGAACACATCAACTGTGACTGTATCTATAATATTCTACACTCATAGGATAACATCTCTGCAAACAAAGGAAATTACATTTTCTCATTTCTTCTCCAGAAACAAGTTTAATAATCATAATTACACATTATTCAGTTTACTGATACTTTCCTTTGAAATTATTGTAGTCATTGTGTGTATATGTGTATATATAATATATATATATATATATAATATATATATATATATGCTCTCACATATAAAACATATAATAAAATGTAACATAACATAACATAATATAATACATACAAACAAAAATATACACATAGATACATACACAAGAACATACACACACATACATATTTCTGGTTCTGCTTACTTCATACTGTATCAGTTCATTTAAGATTTCCTCACCTTTTTTTCACAACGCCTCTTTTTAAATTAACTTTTTTCAATTAATCTTTGTTTTTTTTCCCTTCAACCCTCCCCCTACCCCCACAATGGAGAAAAAAGACTATAGGAAAAAATAAGCATATTTAAGGAAAACAAACTTCATATTGGCCATCTTGAAACATGTAGTGGTCATCTTAACTAATCCTTGATTTTATGGATAAGGAAACTGAGGCATGGAGTTATTGGTCTAGGAACGTTGAACTACTAAGTATGAATTAGTTTTTCTGAGGTGCTTCCCTCCTGCTCTCCACCACCTTATAAAAATCTTTATTATAAAGTATGACTCCCTGAGTTTTGACTCTAGCTCCTTTTGGTTTGATTGATCTTTCTGTTATAACATATGATTTTTCTTTCCAAACCTATCATTCCTTTATAGATTTGGTCACCATATTTTCTTTTTTTAAAAAAATACTTTTATATTTTTAACATTTTGAGTTCCAAATTCTATCCCTCCCTCTTTCCTTCTCCTTCCCTCTCCCTGAGATGGTAAACAATCAGAACTAGGTTATATATGTTAAATTATGTAAAACATTTCCTGTATTAGCCATTTTGTACAAGAAGACTAAAAAAAAGTAAGAAAGTAAAAATAGTATACTTCAATTTGTATTCAGACAATACCAGTTCTTTCTCTGAAAGCTTATCATTAGTCCTTTCAGATTGTCTTTGATCATTTTATTGCTGAGAATAGCAAAGTCATTCACAGTTCCTCATCAAACAATATTCTTGTTACTGTGTACAATGTTTTCCTGGTTCTGTTCACTTCACTTAGCATCAGTTCATATAAATCTTGCCAGGCTTCTTTTTTGTTAAACCATTCTGTTCATCATTCCTTAATAGCACAAAAGTGTTCAGTTACAGTTACATACCACAGCTTGTTTAGCCATTCCCCAATTGATGAGCATCCCCTGAGTGTCCAATTCTTAGCCACCACAAAAGGGTCTGCTATAAAATTTTTTTTCACAGATAGGTTCTTTTCCCTTTTTTGAATGTCTTTGGGATATATATCTAGCAGTAGTATCACTGCACCAAAGGGTATGCACAGTTTTATACCCCTTTGGTCATAGTTCCAAATTGTTCTCCAGAATGGTTGGATAAGTTCACAACTCCACCAACAATGCATTAGTGTTCCAATTTTCCCAAATTTTCTCCAACATTTATCATTTTCCTATTTTGTCATGTTAGCCTATATGATAGGTGGGATGTGGTATCTAAGAGTTGTTTTGATATGCATTAGTCTAATCAAAAATGATTTTTATATGATTTTGATAGTTTTAATTTCTTCCTCTGAAAACTGCCTATTCATATCCTTTGATCATTTATCAATGGGGGAATGATTGTATTCTAAATTTGACACAGTTCTCAATGTACTTGAGAAATGAGATCTTCATCAGAGATACTTGTTGCAACAGTTTCCACATTTTCTGCTTTCCTTATAATTTTGGTTGAATTGATTTTGTTTGTGCAAAAATTTTAATTTTATAAAATCAAAATTATCCACATTTTGTAATGTTTTCTATGTCTTCTTTGGGTTTAAATACTTCCCTTATCCACAAATCTGACAGATAAACTGTTCCATGCTCGCTTAATTTGCATATGGCATCACTTTTTAGGCATACATCATGTGCTCATTTTGACCTAATCTTGGTATACAACGTGAGATACTGGTCTATATCACATTTCTGCCACACTGTTTTTCAGTTTTCCCAGTGGTTTTTTTTTTTTTGTCAGATAATGAGTTTTTGTACCAAAAGCTTGGGTCATTGGGTTTATCTTGTACTAGTTTACTATGATCATTTACTATAATGTAATTTGTATCTCATCTATTCCACTGATCCACTACTCTATTTCTTAGCCACTACCAGATTGTTTTGATAATTACCATTTTACTATACAGTTTGAGATCTAGTCTGGCTAGATCACCTTCTTTTGCCTTTTTAAAAATTGATTCCCTTTATATCCTCGAGCTTTTGTTCATCCAGATGATTTTTTATTTTTTGTAGCTCCATAAAATCATTTTTAAGAGTTTGATTGGTATGGTAGGTAGATTCTAAACTATTTTATATTGTCTACAAATATCTATCATCTATCTATCTATCCATCTATCTATCTATCTATCTAGGCAGTGGGATTAAGTGACTTGCCCAGGGTCACACAGCTAACCAGTGTTAAGTGTCTGAAGCCAGATTTGAACTCAGGTCCTCCTGATTCCAGGGTTGCTACTCTATCCACTGTCCCACCTAGCTGATCCTTTACAGTTATTTTATTTTTTGTTTATATTCATTTATTTATTTATTTTTAGTTTTCAATATTCATTCCCACAAGAATTTGAGTTCCAAATTTTCTCCCCATCTCTTCCCTACCCCTCACCCAAAGTTGTCAAGCATACTGCTTAGCCCTTCCTCCAGTCTGCCCTCTCTTCTTTCCCTTCCTTTTTCCTTCCCCCACCCCATTATTCTCTTACCCCTTACTTCCTTGTAGGGTAAGATGGATTTCTATACCCCATTGCCTTTATATCTTATTTCCTAGTTGCATGTAAAAACAATTTTTTTAATGTTTGTTTTTAAAACTTTGAGTTCCAGATTCTTTTCCTTCTCTCCTCACCCACCCCCATTGAGAAGATAAGCAATTCAATATAGGTTATACATATGTAGTTATGCAAAATATTTCCATAGTTGTCATATTGTGAAAGGTTAACTACATTTTGATTCATCCTGTCCTGCCCCTCATTTATTCTATTTTCTCCTTTGACCCTGTCCCTTTTCAAAAGTGTTTGCTTCTGACTACCCCCTCCCCCAATTTGCCCTCCCTACTATCATCCTCCCTCTTATCCCCTTCCCCTCTACTTTCCTGTAGAGTAATATACCCAGTTGACTATGTATATTATTCTATCCTTAAGCTAAGTCCAATGAGATTAAAGTTGACTCATTCCCTTTCACCTCTTCTTCCCTTCCATGGTAACATCTTTCTCTTGCCTCTTTTATATGAGATAATTTATCCTTTTCTATTACTCCCTTTCTCATTTTCCCAATATATTCCTTTCTCACCTCTTAATTTTATTTTTTAGGTATCACCCTTCATATTCAGCTCACCCTGTGCCCTCTGTCTATATATACATACACACACATATACATATATACATACATACTCACACACACACATATATACATATACATACACACACACACGCACACACATGCACGCACACATATTACCTGCAACTATCCTAATACTGAGAAAGGCCTCATGAGTTACAAATATTGTCTTTCCATGTAGAAATGTAAACAATTCAACTTTAATAAATTTCTTATAATTTCTCTTTCCAGTTTACCTTTTCATGCTTGTCTTGATTCTTATATTCAAAAGTCATATTTTCTGTTCAGCTCTGGTCTTTTCATCAAGAATTCTTGAAAGTCCTCTATTTCATTGCATGTCCATATTTTCCCCTGAAGTATTATACTCAGTTTTGTTGGGTGGGTGATTCTTGGTTTTAATCCTAGCTCCTTTTACCTCTGGTATATTATATACCAAGTCCTTCAATCCCTTAATGTACAAGCTTCTAGATATTGTGTTATCCTGATTGTGTTTACACAATACTTAAATTGTTTCTTCCCGACTTCTTATAATATTTTCTCCTTAAGTTGAGAACTCTGGAATTTGGATATAATATTCCTAGAAATTTTCATTTGGGGATCTTTTTCAAGAGGCAATTGGTGAATTCTTTTAATTTCTATTTTACCTTCTGGTTCTAGAATATCAGGGCAGTTTTCCTTGATAATTTCTTGAAATGTGATGGCTAGGCTCTTTTTAAAATCTTTGCTTTCAGATCATCCAATAATTTTTCAATTATCTCTCCTGGATGTATTTTCCAGGTCAGTTGTTTTTCCAATGAGATATTTTACATTGTCTTCTATTTTTCATTCTTTTGGATCTGTTTTATAATATTTTGATTCCACATAAAGTCATGAACTTCCATTTGCTCCATTCTAATTTTGAAGGAACTATTTTCTTCAGTGAGCTTTTGGACTTCCTTTTCCATTTAGCCCATTCTGTTTTTTGAGGCATTTTTCTCCTCATTGGCTTTTTGGACTTCTTTTGAGTTAGTCTATTTTTAAGGTGGTGTTTTCTTCAGGATTTTTTTGGGTCTCGTTTAGCAAGCTGCTGACTCAATTTTCACGATTTTCTTGCATCACTCTCATTTTTCTCCCCAGTTTTTCCTCTACTTCTCCTACTTGATTTTCAAAATCCTTCTTGAACTCCTCCATGACCTGCAACCAATTCATGCTTTTCTTGGAGTCTTTTGATGCAGGAGGAGTTTTAACATTGTTGTCTTCTTCTGGTTCTATGTTTTGATCTTCTTTGTCACCAAAGAAAGATTCTATAGTCTGAGTTCTTTTTCTCTATTTGCTCATTTTCCCAGCTAATTAATTGACTTTTGAGCTCTTTACCACAGTAGAATCCTGCTTCCAGAGTGAAAGTGCTGTGTGCCAAATTTCTGGTGCTTTGTGTAGTTGTTGTGAGAGGTATGTCTAGGCACCTGCCTCAGAACTGTGAGGACTGCCTCTCCACAGCCTCCACAAGCTCTTCCACATCGATGCTCCTCCTCACCCCAGGACTGCCTCCTAAGACTACAACCCAGATTCAAGCAAGGCAAAGCAAGAGAATCCTGTTTCAGTGCCATCAAGGAGATTCCTGCAATTGCCCTCTGATCAGCTGCTTGATTCCCTTACCATCTGTGGGCCTGGAGTTCCATAAGCAGCCACTGCTGCTGCTGCTGCTGCCTCTGTAGCCTCTGTCACCTTGCGTGCCCCAGGCATAGGGGCCAGATCACCAGATAACAGAATCACACATTCTCTCACCCAGAACCAATAGGGTTTCCCCACTGACCTTTAACTTTGTCTTTGGTGTTTGTGGGTTGAGAAGTCTGGAAACTGCCACAGCTGCCAGTGATTCAGTTTTCTGAGACCTGCTCTGGCTTGTTCTGTGCTGCCAGTCTCTTTTTACAATTATTTTAAATGAAACTTTTTTTTTTATCTCTTGCTGTTTGACTTTTTTGGTAATATATAGAAATGCTGATGTATCTGGGTTTGTTTTATATCCTGCAAATTTGCTAAAATTGTTAATAATTTCAAGTAGTTTTTTAGTTAACTCTAGGTTTTTCTAAGTATAACATCTTATCATCTGCAAAGACTGCTAGTTTTGTTCAGAATATTTTTGATGCATAAAATATATGATTTCAAAGGAAACAAAGTATCTTGACACAGTTTTCAATTTTTAAAAAGTCAGTTCATTAACCTCTGACCTAGTTTAATCCTCTCATTTTATTAAGGAGGAGATTTAAGCCAGAACTATTAAGGGACTTGTCTAAGGTCACAATGCAGTATATAGTCTCCTGTATTCTTCACTGACCTGGAGTGATTTTCTCATTTTTAACAATTAGATGATCAGAGAAAGGTACTCAGATTTGAAAGATGTAAGTGAGCTAGAAAGAACAATCAGATATTAAAACTAGTCACATAATGGAAATGTGCCTAGGCAATTAAAGGACTTGGACTATTGTGAAACAGCAAGAATTCACAAATATGCAAAATATAAAATAAAAAAGTCTAATTCACCAGTACTTAAAGTTTTAATTATTTGCTTTTCAAAATCCAGGTCACATTCTGATATGGTTATAACAAAGTAGACTGCTACTTGGTAAAAGCACTCATTTAAATTGCCAATACTTATTTTTATGCAAAAAAGAGTTGAATTTAATGACCTCATTATCAGTGATAAACAATTACTTTGCAGATTTCCAGACAAGCTATGTCTTCATTTTGTTTTTTCTTAAAAAAGGCTTTTTTTTTTTAAAACAGTGATAGGCATCTGAATTAACAAAAACTGAAAACCTCCAATCAACATGAGCAGAATGTAATGAATGGGTACCCCTCTCTACAATGCAAAACTGATAAGTGGTTAAAAACCTGAATATTCTGTGTTGCTATATCTGGCTGAAAGCATAATCAGTCACAACAGTGACTGCTAAGTGAGAAGATTCTAGAAAGCTAAATGCCCCAAATAAATTCAATGGCAAAAGCTTTTCTGAGTGGATGGAAAGATATCCTTTTTCAAAATCAGGTATTTTCAAATCCACGTTGGTTTATTTTGATAGAAACCATGATTCATTTTGTAATACCTCTGTGGAAACTGGCAAGAATTGAGGATTGGAGATTCAAAGACTCCTAGCTGTTCTCATTTACAGTTGATTCTTACTGATTTCTGGGAGAGTAAACACATTCTTGGGGGACTGGAAAAGGAAAACTGCTGGAGTGCAGGGTTGTTAGAGGAAAGGGAAATCATAAGACCATGAAGAGAGAGGTTTGGGAGTGCCTTGAGGAAAGAATGAGAGTTCAACATTCTTCTAGTTTACACTGAATAAGAACATATGTAGCTGACTAGGACCCTAATGTTGAAGTATGGAATTGAACAAAATAGAGACAGTGGGTTTCTATCAGTGATGGGCTTCTTTTTAAATTTCTATCTCAAATATTCTACCCTTCTTTTCACAGAATTATCCTTGTTTGCTGTCTTATTTAACTAGCTTCTGGATACACAATTCCAAGAAGAAAGAGATGGGCTGCTGTTACCCTTAGAAGTGTGCTTGGAAAGTTTTGTTTCTAAGTTTTGCTTTAATCCTTCCTCTCTCTCTTCACACACACACACACACACACACACACACACAGAGTCACAAAATTCTATGGTGTACATTTACAAGACACATTATAGCCAGTATCTAAAGATCCATAAGACAAGCTTTATTGGAGACTAATTCATTACTATTTCTCTTGTTTCATGAACTTTGGCATCACTGGCAAAATGGGAGATGGCTTAGTAATAGTCCTTTGCTCTCTTTATGCTAGCAGTGTCACATATACCCTTTCTTATATAGCCTTTCCTGTCAGTAATCAGTCAGTAGATATTTGAGTATACTTGGGTAAAGAGCAATGTATAATATGACCCTCTATAAGATTATAGAGAAATAAATTGAATTCCCAGTTATTTCCAGGAAGAAAAAAACCTTGTATTTTTCCTAATGTAAGTAAGCCCTGATTAAAAACAATAAAATAAATCAATTATGATTAGCCTATAATTATCCTGTATGTAAATATAATGGAAAGTTAACCAAAATTTCCCTATGAATAACATGATTATCTCTTTTAAAAAAATCAAATTTGATCACATACAGAAGATTATTTGATACACTGTTAAGTTAAATTTAGGGGCATCAATAAAATTCTTCACTTCCAGAGTAACATCAGAGTACATTATCATGTTTTGGGACTTTAAGTTCATAAAAAGCAAAGTACTTTCTAGACACATGATACATTTAAAAAATAATGGGGTATGATTGCAGTCTAAAGGTATTGTTATAATGTTTCACAATTATCACACAAGAGGCACTGGAGTTTTTGGACTCCAGCTTCTAGCAGCTTCACTTTAGATCTGGTCAGAAAGGAAGGACAGGAAGACAGTTTTGGAAAGGTTAATAATATCACTTTATTCTGGCTTATTCTTCTCAAAAAGGGTTACTGGTAATGGGAACACCAACTCCTACAGCATTCCCTCATCACCCTTCTTGCAGGAGTGGGTGAGAAGAGAGGGGGGGCAACTACCCCTATGTCTCAATGGGATCAATCAAGATAGTCACAGTTTATGTACTCTCCTAAATTCCCTCCAGCTTCAGTGAAGTCTGACTGAGGGAGGTACATACAGTCCTCTATGCATTACCCAAATCCCAAGTGGCTTCCCCTAAGGATTCCCCAATGTATTCCCCACTTACTGATACTCAAAATTCCCAAAAAGACATGCATCAGCCTCAACATCCACTAGCAACAGGGACTATGAAGGTATACCACCTTATCTGGCTAGTTCAATTATTAGTATTATGAAGGGCTTGTGAACTACAGCACTGCCCAATGATGCAGCCCTGAAAGAGTCTCATCATAGATAAATACAGAGTAATACTTAAGGAGAGCAAGGTCTTGCATTATACAGGTTAAAATAAAGGTGAAGGAAAAAGCAAAAGAGAGTTAACAAATATTATCACCCCTATTACTACAGCAGGTTCCATTCATAATTTTCAGGGTTCCCTTTTGTTATATGTCATTGGTTATCAGATTATCAGAATTTTTTTTTCTTGAAGAATGAACGAGGATGAAAGAGAAATTAAAAATGTTTCAGTGTCATTCATAGTGGCAATGAGAACCTGTCCTGGTTGATAAAACATGTCCTAAAAATATTGTTCCAACCAGTAAGTTTTTCCAAAACAAAAAAACCTGTGGTAAAATAATAGAACTACAGTGGGATTTGGTCAGTGGAAAATAATTAGGAAAAAAATTGTCAGTAAAATTGGCCTTATTAAAATAAACATCCTTAAATTCTAGCTACAGAAAAGGACAAAAATAAACTTTCACAGTTTGCTTACAAGGAAAAAAAGGATTAACATGCTGATTTAAAATAACAAGGAACTACTAAGAAAACAGAGAAACAACAGTTTAATGAATTGGGCATACAACTAAAAAAACCTAGAAAAAGAAAAAAAATAAAATCTCCTGTTAAACACCAAAGTGGAAAACCTGAAAAATCAATGGAGAGATTAATAAAATTGAAAGTAAGGAAACTGTTGAAGGAGGAGCTGATTTTATGAAAAAAGTAATACAATAAACAACTGGTTAATCTGATTTATTAAAAAAAAGAAAGAAGAAAATCAAATTATGAGTATGAAAAAATGACAAGGGTGAATTGACCATCAATGAAGATGAAATTAAAGCAATTATTAATGAGGTATTTTGCCAAATTATATGCCAATAAATCTAACAATCTGAGTGAAATGGGTATTTATAAAAATATGGATTGCCCAGATTAACAGAAGTAGAAACAGAATACTTAAATAACACTATTTTGAAAAAGAAACCAAACAAGTCTTCAATGAACTTCTTAAGGAAAAAATCTCCAGGACCAGATGGGTTTACAAGTGAATTTTAAAATATTTAAAGGATAATTAATTTTAATACTAGATTTTGATAAATAGGCAAAGTTATACCAAATTCTTCTTATGACAAAAATGTGATGCTGATACATAAACTAGAAAAGTGAAAACAGAGAAAGAAAACTTAGGACTAACTTCCCTAATGAAGAATGATGCAAACATTTTAAATAAAATACTAGCAAAGAGAATATCACAAAGATTATGATCAGAAAGGATTTATGCCAGAAATGCAGGGCTGGTTCAATATTAGTAAAACTATCAGCATAATTAGCCATATCAATAACAAAACCAACAGAAATCATGATTACCTCAGCTGATGTCAAAAAAAAAAACAACTTGAAAAATACATCTATTCCTATTAAAATTAAAACACTAGAAAAAAGAGGAATAAATTGAAATTTCCTTAAAACAATATATAGTATCTATCTAAAACTATCAGCAAACATTATCTGTAATGGGGATAAACTAAAAGTCATCCCAATAAGATCAGGGGTGAAGCAAGGATGCCCATTATCACTAGTACTATTCAATATTTTTCTAGAAATGTGTTATTTTTTTGGGTAACTTCATCCATTAAATTTTGTCATTTAGAGTATGCATTTCAGCAAAAACATATCTGCCAGTAGAAATGTATCTGCCAGTATTTTATCATACTTTTTATTAAATATGTAGGGAAAGTCCACCTTTGGATGCCAATTTATAGTTTCTGGGACCTCTGTCTTAGTTACTAAAGACTGAAAGTAAAATTCTGGTTTTCTTCTTCTACAAAATACACTGATTTATTTAAAATTCTGCCCCATCACCAGAAGAGTTTTCATTTTTGTGCCTTCTGTCTTATTATTTGGTGAGGGCAGGTAGTTTATTTTACATATAATACCTCACATTCTCACTCTAGAGATCGAGTTTTTTTTTTTAATTTGGTACCTATAGCATTACAGTGAGAAAAATAATTTTTTTCGTATTTTATTTTTTCCTCAATTACATATAAAAACAAATTTTAACATTTGCTTTTAAAGCTTTGAGTTTTAAATTCTCTACCTTCCTTCCTCCCCACCTCCCTCAGTGAGAAGGCAAACAATTTGACATAGGTATACATGTGTAGTCATGCAATTTATTTCCAGAAAACACAGATCCTCCCAAAAAAATTACCTCAAGAATAATAAAGTAAAATATACATATATGTATGTGCGTGTATATATATTATATACATATATATGTATATACATATAATAAGTGTGTGTGTGTGTGTGTGTGTGTGTGTGTGTGTGTGTGTGTGTGTGTAGATACACAGACACACTTCAGTCTATATTCAGACGCCATCAGTTCTTTGTCTGGGGATGGATAGCATTTTTCATTATAAATTCTTCCAAGTTGTCTTAGATTATTTTATTGTTAAGTTGCTAAGGATCATGTTACAATATTGCTATTACTTGATACACAACACATTTCTCTATGCATCAGCTCATGTAAGTATTTCAAGGTTTTTATGAGAGCATTATGCCCATCATTTGTTATACCACAATAGAATTCATCACAATCACATAACACAATTTGTTCAGCCATTCTCCAAATGTTGGGCATCCTCTCAATTTCTCGTTTTTTTTGCCACCAGAAAAGAGCTGCTATAAATATTTTTGGACATATATATTCTTTTCTCTTTCTTTTTTTTTTATCTCTTTTTCGATACAGACCAATAGCATTATTGCTAGGTCAAAGGATATATACATGGTTTTATAGTCCTTTGGGCATAGTTCCAAATTGCTCTACAACAATGGTCCTCAGCCTTCTTAATGCTGAGACTTTTTAATACAGTTCTTCATATTGTGGTGTCCCCCAACCATAAAATTATTTTCGTTGCTACTTCATAACTATAATTTAGCTACTGTTATGAATTGTAATGTAAATATCTGATATTCAGGATGTATTTTCATTGTTACAAATTGAACATAACCCACAGGTTGAGAACTGCTGCTCTACAGAATGGTTGAATCAGTTCACAACTCCATCAGCAATGCATAAATTTCTCATTTTCCTCATATGCCCTCAAACATTTCTAAATTTCCTTTTCTGCCCTATTGGCCAATCTAGTATGAGATAGTACCTCAGAATTATTTTAATTTGCATTTCTCCAATCAATAGTGAGTTAGAATATTTTTTTAATAGGGTTATAGATAGATAGTGTTCAAAGGATCACCTCATCTGAAAACTATTCACATCTTTTGACCTGACCTTTTATCAATTAAGGAATGGCTCTTATTTTTTTTTTTTTTTTATAAATTTAACTCAGTTCTCTATATAGTTGAGAAATAAGGCCTTTATTAGAGAAACTTGCATCAATTTTTTCTCCACAGTTATGACTGCTAAATATATTTCCCTACATTCTGTTTCCTCCTGTTTATTCTATTTTCTCATTTCACCCTGTCACTCCTCGAAAGTGTTTTGCTTCTGACTACCACCTCCCGCAGTTTCCCCTCCCTTCTATCATGCCCATTCCCTTATCCCTTTCCCCTTCTACTTTCCTGTAGGGTAATATGGATGTCTATGCCTAATCAAGTGTACATGTTATTTCCTCTTTGAGACAATTCTGATGAGAGTAAGGTTCACCCACATCTCCCATCTTTCCTTCCACTGTAAGAGATTTTCTTTGTCTCTTTTGCATGAGATAATTTATCTCATTCTGTCCCCCTTTCTTTCCCTTTCTCCCAGTGCATTCCTTTTTCTCACCTCTTAATTTTATTTTTAGATACCACCCCTTCATAGTGAACTTATACTTGTGTCCCCTGTCTACATATACTCCTTCTGTCAGACTTAATAATAACATTCTTTTTTAATGAATTGCAAGTATCATCTTCCTATGTAGGAAAATAAACAATTTAACCTTGTTAAATTCCTTATGATTTCCTTTTCCTGTTTACCTTTCTATGCTTGTTTGGCATCTCATATTTGAAAGTCAAATTTTCTATTCAGCTCTGGACTTTTCATCACAAATGCTTGAAAGTCCTCTGTCTCATTGAATGTCCATTTCCCCCCAAGGATTATACTCAGTTTTTTTCTGGGTAGGTGATTTTTGATTGTAATCTTAGCTATTTTGCCCTCCACAATATCACATTCCAAGTCCATCATTCCTTTAATGTAGAAGCTGCTAAATCTTATGTCATCCTGACTGTGGCTCCATGTAATTTGAATCATTTCTTTCTGGCAGCTTGCAATATTTTCTCCTTGACCTGGGAACTTTGGAATTTTGGCTATAATATTCTTGGGAATTTTCATTGCATGATCTCTTTTAGGAGGTGATCAGTGGATTCTTTCAATTTCTATTTTACCCTCTAGTTCTAGAATATAAGGCAGTTTTCCTTCATAATTTCTTGAAAGCTGATGTCTAGGCTCTTTTTTTTTTTATCATGGCTTTCAGGTACTGGCTAAGAAATAGCATGATGGATCAGAATAATAGATGAGGAACACAATGCAGAGTAGAAAATGACTAGAGTAATCTACTGTTTCATAAACTCAAAGATCTAGGCTTTTGCAATATGAACTTGCTATTTTACAGAATCTACTTATAAATCAGAAAACAGTTTGGGAAAAACTAGTTGTAGTACACCATCTTACATTGTATACTCAGAAAGGTCAAAATGGGTATGTGATATAGACATAAAGGGTGACACATTACGCAAATTTTGGGAGCATGAGATAGTTTGCCTGTCTGCTCTATAAGTGAGGAAAGAATTTATGACCAAACAAGAGAAAGAAGGCATTATGAGATGTGAAACAGATAATTTGGATTATATTAAATTTAAAATTTTTTTTGCAAATAAAAGTGATGCTATCAGGATTAGAAGAAAGGGAGGAATCTGTGATTATTTTTAACTGTAAATGTCTCTGATAAAGGCCTCATATCTCGAATAGACAGAGAATTGACCAAAATTTATGAGAATACTAATCATTCCACAGTTGATATATGGTCAAAGTATATGAACAGGCAGTTTATGGATGAAGAAATGAAAGCTCTCTATAGTGATATGAAAAATGATCTAAATAAATATTTATTAGAGAAATGTATATTAAAAGAACTCTGTGGTACCAATTCACAACTATCATATTAGCTAATATGACAAAACAAGAAAATGACAGATTATGGACTGGATGTGGAAAAATATGCAGTTTGTGAAGCTGTGAACTGATATAACCATTGTGGAGATCAATTTGAAACTACACTTAAAGGGCTTTAAATCTGAGGGTAATCATGTACCCAGCAATAGCAGTATGAGGCCAGTATCCCACTGAGATGAAAGTAAAGGTAAAGGAACCATTTGTACAAAAATATGTATAGCAACACTTTTTGTACTGGTAAAGAAATAGAAATTGAGAAAATGACCGAACACATTATGGCACATTATTGTGATGGAATTATACCAATGTGTAATGAATGATGAGGGGGTGGTTTCAAAAACAAAACCCAACAAGACCTTTATAAACATATGTAAAGTGAAGTGAGAAGAACTGGGAGATAATGGTGCACAATAACAGCAATGTTGTAGTGATGATCAACTGTGAAAGTTTCCACTACTTTGATAAAGAAAATGATCCAAAACAATTCCAAAGGACTAATAATGTAAAAATGTTAGCTACACCCAGCAAGAGAACTGAAGTGCTCTGAGTCCAAATTGAAGTGAAACTGTCTCACTTTTTTTTTCTTGCTTTTATTAAAACTATAGGTAACATGGAGATATGTTTTACATACCTTCATATGTATTATTGATATCATATTGCTTGCATTCTCAGTGGATAAGGGAGGTGATGGGAGGGAGGGAGGGAGAGAATTTGAAACCCAAAATAAAAAAAAAAGACTTGAAAATAAATAACGTTTTTAAAAAGAGTTACAGGAGGAAAGAGAAAAGAAAACTAAACTAGTGGAAGACCTCAGCTTTCAAATCTTACAGGCAGATAAATTTAAACATAAAATAAATTAGAATGAAGTTAAGGAGATGAATAAAATATTAGAAAAGGTAGGTATGATTGATCTCTAGAGAAAACTGAATGGGAAAAGAAAAGCTATACATAAAAATTTCACAAAAGAACTGACCATGTATTGTAGCATAGATACCTCAAATAATAATATAGTAAAGGAGAAAGATTAACTGCACTGATTTTAGATTGTAATTCAATAAAAGATTAAGGAAGAGAAGATTAAAATTAATTAGGGGGAACTAGGTGTTACAGTGAATAGAGCACTGGCCCTGGAGTCAGGAGATCCTTAGTTCAAATGTGACATCAAATACTAGCTTTGTGACCCTAAGCAAGTCACTTAATCCATGTTACCTCCAAAATAAAATCAAATTGGAAACTAAATAATCTAATCCTAAAAAAAAAATGGTTTAAAGAACAAATGACAAACCCAATAATCCCATTAAAGATAATGATGACAAGAGACAACATAAAATATGTGGTATGCAGTCAAAGGAGTATTTAGAGGAAAATCAATGCATATATAAATAAGATAGAGAGGGTAGGGAGAATACAGATCAGTAAACTAGGCATGCAACTAAAAAAAGGTAGATAAACATTTTTCATTTTTAATATTTTATTCCTCCCCAATTACATGCAATAACAATTTTTAAGGTTTGTTTTTCTAAAGTTTGGGTCCAAAATTTTGTCCCTTTCTTTTATTTCCCCTTTCTCCTTCCAGAGATGGTAAACAATCTTATATAGTTTGTAACATGTGTGATCATGTAAAACATTTTCATATTAGTCATTTTGTGGAAAAAAAATTGAAAGGAAGAAACAAAAAAAAATTGTACAGTTTGACTTATATTCAGATGCCATAAGTTCTTTGTCTGGAAGAAGATAGCATTTTTCATCAGGAGTCCTTTGGTATTATCTTGTATCACTGTATTTCTGAGAATAGCTAAGTCATTATAATGGTAGTGGAATTTGAAGATCTTCCATGCCCCTTGTATTGGCAAGCAAACAAGTACTTAGCACCTTGTTTCAAGTTCATGATTGTGTTAGGTATTAAGATCCAAAACTTGTGAATCCCACAGTGGGATGAACTTGTTGATGTTACAGGAAGGGGCAGAACAGGGAGAAACTTATACCATATATAAGGAAAAGCCCAAGCTAAGAGAGGCCAGAATTGCTGGAAGGGAGCATCTGGAGGTGGAGCAACTACTGCTGGAGAGAGAGAAGAGAAGTGAGAACTTCTGAGAGCCAGCCAGAGCTGTCAAGAAGAACTGAGAAGAGAATTGAAAAGAACTGAGAAATGAGAATAGAAGAGAACTGGGAGGAAGCATGACTGTGACGCTGCTACTTTGTCTGTCTGTTTTGATTTTACTTTGTCGGATTCTTCTGCTGATAGAGGATGGTGCTGTTGTTACAGAAGCCCTGGGACCTCACTGCTGGTTAAGAAGTCCTGAAAGAGGATTTTCTTGTTGTATGTTTACAGAAACCCTGGAGGCAGGTTTTGCTAATGTTTTCAGAGGTCCTGGGACTATACTGATGATTTATGTTGATTCCTCAGACCTTTTTGTTGGGTCTATCCTGATTTCACAGGCAGAGAGTGAATTGATGAGGATGCCAGCAAAATGAATGAATGTTATTGTGGCTTTGTTAAGCTTTGCCTTCCCAGAAACAGAAACTGTGAAGGACTTAAGGTGGACTAGACACCATGAGCTTCAATATGGAACAGAAACTAGACAAGGAGCTGGACAACAGGGAGTTGGCAGGACCTGGGACCATGGAGGAGGAACCATTGAAGTTGAGAGCCTGACTTGAGTCAAGATGAAAAGACCTTTCCTTGGCTATTTAATGCAAAGTGAGAAGATCATGATTTATTGTGGCCTAGGGGTGGAGAACTTTGACTTTTACATTTAGATAATTGAGTTAAGGACTTACTAATTAAGGATGATTGGAAACTAATCTCCAATTAAGAAGAAAGAAGACTTTTTGATGGAAGAGATTAAGACAATGTGACCTAGGGATGGAGAACTTTTGACATTTGTACTTTATTTCAATTAAGGAGGCTTGTCTTCTTAAGGATGACTGAGTTAAGTTCTTAGTAAATGTTTGTACTTTGTTTAAGACTGTGTGATCACTTTGGTGAAAATTATGTGGCCATTTTAGTGATAAGTTGTAATGCCATAACATTGTGAAGGCTGTACTTTGATTCCTGTCAATGTTTTGTCTTAGTTTCTTACAGAATAAATAGAGAGTTTACTCTTCTGTGTAATCAGAACTTTGAAGCTGCCCACAGCAGCAGTCCTCTGGAAAGCTGCTTGTGCTTGGCTTTACAATTCATTCATAGGTATTCTTCCTATAATATTGCTGTTACTCTGTACAATGTTCTTCTGATTCTGCTCACTTCACTCTGTATCAGTTCATGTAAGTCTTTTCAGTTTTTTCTGAAATCATCCTGTTTGTCAATTCTTATAGCACAGTAATATTCCATTATAATCATATATTGCAACTTGTTCAGTCATTCTCCAATTGATGTCATCTCCTCAATTTCCAATTCATCGGAACTACCAGAAAAATAACTGCTGTAAATAGTTTTTAATAAAAAAGATTCAAAAAGAACAAATTATAAAATCTCAGTTAAACACCAACATGGAACTCCTAAAAACTGAAAGAGAGATCAATAAAATGTAAAGAAAAACATGAATGAATACAAATAGAAGTTGGATTTATTTTCAAAAACTCAATAAAATAGATCAAACATTAGTTATTTTGATTTAAAAAAAAGAAAAAAATGAGCAAATTACCAATATCAGCAATAAAAAGGGTGGCTACACTACCAATGAAGATGAAATTAAATTATTAGAGTTATTTTACCAATTATATATCAGTAAATCAGACAACCTAAGTAAAATGGGTGAATATTAACAAAATAATGAATTGCCAAAACAAACAGAGGAGGAAACAGAATACTTAAAAATCCTA
>CM053580.1:169374753-169406760 GCA_028627135.1 Pseudochirops cupreus | reverse complement strand
AATAATAATAATAATAATAATAATAATTGCATATATATATATATATATTTAACATTTGATTATAGAACTTTAGATTCTAGATTCTTTCTCTTCCTCCCTAATCAGCCACCCCCACTGAAAGGACAAGCAATGAAATACAGGCTGAATATGTGAAATTATGCAGAACCTCTCCATAGTGAGCACACTGTGAGAGTCTGATTACATGTCCCTTCTTTCTATCCTGCCCCCCCAACCACTCTCCACCCTGTCCCTGTCCCTCTACAGAAATGTGAACATTCATCAGCCCTCCACCCCACAGGACCAAAGCCCAAGACCGCAATCTGGATCCAGGCCACTCAACATGAGAGCAGTTGGCCTCTGAACGATTGCTTAGTCCCCCTGTAGTCTGCAGGCCGAGGGTGTGGAAGCTGCAATGCAGAGGCGGGTGCAAAACCTCTGCTTTGCGCTTTCCCACCCTGGGGGCATTTTGGCCAGACCACTTTTCTCCTAAGACCTCGCAAGTCCCACTGATCTAGTTATGAACACTGCCGCAGCTGCTGCTAATCCGCTCACCTGAGTCTCCTCGGCTCCTGTCATCCAGCCACCCCCGGGGCTCAGCCAGGGCTTCAGGCCAGGCTGGTTTCAGTTCACAGTGCTGATATGGTTCCTTGTAGCCGAGCTGACTTTAGTGGAAAGTATATTTGTGTGTGTTTTGAAGTTCTAGGATTAGTTTACAGTCATATTTTATGGGTATTTTAGGGTGGCTATGTGAGAGCTGCGATATGTTGCTGCTCCCACACCACCATCTTGGCTCCTGGAAGCTAATGACTTTAACTATTAAACAGATCCAAACAAATGAAAAAAATAGAAGACAATGTGAAATATCTCATTGGAAAAAACACTGACCTGGAAAATAGACCCAGGAGAGATAATTTAAAAATTTTAGGACTATCTGAAAGCCATGATCAAAAAAAGAACCTAGAAATCATCCTTCAAGAAATTCTCAAGGAAAATTGCCCTGATATTTTAGAACCAGAGGGCAGAGTAGAAACTGAAATTATTTATTGATCACCTCTTGAAAAAGATCCCAAAATGAAAACTCCTGGGAATATTAGAACCAAGTTCCTGAGTTCCCAGGTCAAGGAGAAAATATTATAAGCAGCCAAGAAGAAACAATTTGAATATTGTGGAAACACAATCAGGATAACACAAGGTCTAGCAGCTTCTACATTAAGGGACTGAAGAGCTTGGAATATGATATTCCAGATGTCAAAGGAGCTAGAATTAAAACCAAGCATCACCTACCCAGCAAAACTAAATATAATGTTTCAGGGGAAAATATGGCCATTCAATGAAATAGAGGATTTTCAAGCATTCTTGATGAAAAAAAAAATACCAGAGTTGAATAGAAAATTTGGCATTTAAATAGAAGAAGCAAGAGAAGCATGAGAAGGTAAACAAGGAAAGAAATCAAAAGGAACTTGTCAGAGTTGAACTGCTTACATGCCTACATGGAAAAAAAAATTACAATTGTAACTTATGAAACTTTTCTCAGTATGAAGATAGTTGAAGGGAATATAAATGTGTATATATATTATATTTATACTTATATAATTATATAATATCATATATATAATATTATACATATATGTCTATATTGAAGTGTATATGTGTGTATGGCTACACATGTGAGTATGTGTATATATGTGTACAAGTATACATAGGCAGAGGGGACAGGATGAGATGAATATGAAGGGATGATATCTAAAAAATAAAATTAAGAGGTGAGAGAAGAATATAATGAGAGGAGATAGGGAGAGAAAAAATAGGGTAAATAATCTCATATAAAAGAGGTAAGGGAAAACTATTACTTTGGAGGGGAAGAACAGGAAAGCAAAAGGGAAAGGGTCAACTTTACTCTCACTGAATTTGGCTTAAGAAGAGAATAACATACACACTAAATTGGATATTTTACCCTACAGGAGAGTAGGGGGGAAGAAGATAAAGGGGGGATGATAGAAGGGAGGGCAGATTGGGGGGGGAGGGTAGTTAGAAGCACACACTTTTGTTAAGGGACAGGGTCAAAGTAGAAAATAGAACAAGTGGGGGGCGGGAAAGGATGGAGGGAAATATAGTCAGTCTTCCACAATGTATCCACTATGGAAATGTTTTGTGTAACTACACATGTATAACCTATATTGAATTGCTTATCTTGCCAGTAAGGATGGGTGATGAGGGAGGAAGGGAAAGAATCTGTAATTCAAAGTTTTAAAATCAAATGTTTAAAAATATTATTATTATTATTATTGTTATTATTTGTCATGGAACTGGGAAATAAGATATACAGGACTGGGGTATGGAGATTTATCTTGCCTGACCTGAAAGTCAGAGGGGGAATGGAGGAAGATGTAGGAGAGAGCAGATTGGAGGAGGGGGTAATCAGTCAGATAGCTGTTTTGGGGTGGTTGGTAGGGGAAAGGTGGGGAGAAAATTTGCAGTTCCAAATCTTGTGGAAATGAATGCTGTAAATTAAAAATAAACATGAAATTTAAATTAAAAAATAAAATAAAAAATATGAAGAAAAAAGAGTAAGTGTGTTTAAAGAATAAATCATAGAAATAATTAATAATTTAAGGACAAAGACAACAATGAGACAGCACACCAAAATTTATGGGATGCAACCAAAACAGTGCTTAGGAGAAATTCTGTTTCTCTCAATTCTTATATCAACAAATTTGAAAAAGAAAAGATTAATGAATTGGGAATGCAACTAAAAATAACCTAGAAAAAGAATAAATTAAAAATTCCCAAGTCAGAACCAACTTGAAAATACTGAAAATTAAAGGAGAAATCAATAAGATAGAAAATGAAAAAAAAAATAAGTGCTATTGTGCTAAAAATAAGTCTTGGAACAGGTTTCATGAGAAAAAAAGACAATCCATTGGCTAATTTTATTAAAAAAGACATAAGGAAACCAAATATTCAGCATGAAAAATGAAAAGGGTGAAATCATCACCTATGATAAAGAAATTAAAGCAATAATTAGGAAACATTTTGTCCAAGTATATGTCAATAAATCTGACAATCTGAGCAAAATCAGAGTATTTAAAATATAAATCATTTAAATTAATAGCAGAAGAAATAGAATGACTTAATAGCCCCATCTTAGAAAAAGAAATTAAACAAACAATTAATGAATTCTCTAAGAAAAAATCCCCAGGGCTCTATGGTTTCACAAGAGAATTCTATGAAACATTTAAAGAATAATTCATTCTAATACTACATAAACTATGTGGAAATATAGGTGAAGAAGGATTTCTACAAACTCCTTTTATGAAAAAAATATGGTGCCAATAACTAAACCAAGAAGAGCAAAAACAGACCTGAATGAAAGAGAAAAGCAAAGATACTATATTTTGCTAAAAGATATCATAGACAATGAACTAATGTCAATACTAAACATATATGCAATAAATGGCATAGCATACAGATCCTTAAAGGAAATGTAAAATTAATTACAAGAAGAAAGAGACAATGAAATTATGCTAGTTGGCAGGGTCAGCTTTCTCATCTGAGCAGCAGATAACTCTAACCAAAAACTAAACAAGAAAAAAGTCAACGAGGTGAAGAGAATTTTAGAAAAAGTTGAAGAAAATTGAATGGGGATAGAAAGGGATTTACCTTTTTCTCAGTTGCACATGGCACCTTTGCAAAGTGAAACAAGGAAAATTAGGAAGACATTTTACACAGTATCAGCAACACTCTGTGATGATCAACTCTGAATGACTCAGTTCTTCTCAGTAACACAATGATGCAGGACAAGTACAAAGAACCCATGAAGGAAAATGCTATCCACATTCAGCTAAACAACTGATGGACTCTGAATGCATATGAAAGGATATTTTTTTCACTTACTTGATACTTTTTGTGGGTTGTTTTTCTTTTTGATCTTTCTTCTTTCACAAATGTGACTAATATGGGAATATGTTTGACATGATAGCATATATTCATTGCATATCAATTTGCTTACCATTTTTGGAAAGGGGAGGGGAGGGAGGGATGGAAAAAGATTGGAACCCAAAGTCTTGTATAAGTGAATGCTAAAAATTTTCTTAACATGTAATAGGGAAGAATAAAATACTATTTAAAATTTTTTAAAAATGGATGGAGTTAAACATCATAACAGTGAATGTGAATAGGATGAATTTACCCAAAAAACAAAAGCCGATAGCTAAGTGAATTAAAAGCCAGAATCCAAGACTATGTTGTTTATAAGAAACATGATTGAAACAGTGAGATACACTGAGTAATATTAAGAAACTGTAGCAAAATCTATTATGCTTCAGGTACAGTTAAAAAAAAAAAAAGCAGAGGCAGTGATCATGATCTCCAACAAAGCAAAGGCAAAAACAGACCTAACTGAAAGAGAAAAGCAAAGATACTATATTTTGCTAAAAGGTATCATAGACAATGAACTAATATCAATACTAAACATATATGCAATTAATGGCATAGCATCCAGATCCTTAAAGGAAATGTAAAATTAATTATAAGAAGAAAGAGACAATAAAATTATGCTAGTTGGCAGTGTCAGCTTTCTCATCTGAGCACCAGATAAATCTAACCAAAAACAAACAAGAAAAAAAGTCAAGAAGGTGAAGAGAATTTTGGAAAAAGTTGGAGAAAATTGAATGGAGATACAAAGGGATATACCTTTTTCTCAGTTGCATATGGCACCTTTGCTATACATATATATATCTCATTAGGGAATTAAAACTTCACAGCCAAATGCAGAAAAGTGGAAATATAGTAGAAATATTGATTACATCTTTTTTGGACCATAATGGAATTAAATTATATTTAGTAAAGAGTCATGGAAACAGATGGAAAATTAATTTGGAAGCTAAATAATATGATTACAATAAATAAATGGGTCAGGGAACAAATCAGAAAAATAAATAATTTCATAAAAAAATGACAATGAGACAACATATCAAATTTTGTAGGATGCAGACAAAGTAATATTTAGGGGAATTTTTTTAAAATCTCTAAACACATAAATAAATTAGCAAAAAAAAAAAAGCATATCAATGAATTGGTCGTGCCTTAAAAAAATACAAAAAAGAACAAATTAAAAATCCCCAATTAAACACCAAATTGGAAATCCTGAAAATCAAATTTTCTATTATGTGAAAGCAAAATGAAATATACTATTTGTGCTTTTCTGAATTATAATGTCTTAACCATTTTATATATTTGTACAAAGAAAATTATACTCATAGTTGCAATTCCTAAGCCAATTTTAAAAAAACGTAATTTAAAATAGTTAAGATGCTAATCCTTAAAAAGATAGATGATTAAAAATTATGCAGTTAACACCACTGGAGTAATAAAAAGGGAGAAATTACTTTCTGTACAAATAATTATTTCTCTTGCTTTTAATTTTTATTAGCCTGCTTCAGTCTTCAATCAACAATGAGCAGAATCCATAAGAGATGTAAAAATACAACTTCAAAACCTTTTTTACATGTCTAAACCCAAAGTTCTGACTTTTCCATCATTTAAAGTAAACTTTTATTTTAATTATTTGGGGTTATACTTCTATGGATTTTTCTCTCTAATAAGCATAGAAGTATAACTCCAAATAATTCTACCTCTGTTTAAATTAATGTAATCATAAAAGGATCATACTTAATGAAAATATAAACTCATATAAATAGTCAGAATTTATACAACACTTTGCAAGGAACTTGGTAAATATGATAAAATGCTATTTTTACAGCAAGGTGGTAGATGGTACTACCAGTCTATTTTATAGAAGAGCAGACAGAGGTTAAGTTACTTACCCAATGTTGCAAAATAACTAAATGTCTTAAGGCAGGAATTGAACTCAGGTCCTGCTGACTCTAAGTCCACAAAAATATTTTGTGAATGACAGAAAAACATAAGACAAATTTTTGAGCTATGTAGAAAAATAGCAAGCTAATTTGGAGCCAGTCAGGAAAGTAGTGCTTGATTTCAGTGGAGAGGAAAAATTGAAAGAAATTGCCCATGAAGGATGGGAGAAGGTTGTTTTCTCTCCTTCCCTTCCTTAATGATCATGTAAAAAAAATGAGAATTTTTACAGGATTTCCCATTGAAAATGGTAGCAATGTACAATAAAGCAATATACTCTACAAAGAAAATAACACCTTCCAGATTATAAAAGGACCCTGAACCTCACAGCCCAGCAGGGAGCTACACAAAAGAGGCTACACAAAATGAAATCATGAGAATTCTGCAAAGGGAGAAAAAGATGCCCAGTAACCAGGAAACCAGGAGCTATAGGTTTACCTTTTGGCCACATATTATCTCTTAAGTTTGAATACAACTGTTCACAGAAACTATGTGTGTGCAAGGGCCAAGTTTACCTAGAGTTTAAGGCGGTATTTCTGTTGCTAAAAGCTATTTTATAAAACAATTTTATAACTTCTAGGTTTGTAAAAGCTAATTAGCTAATGTGTAGCATGTTAATGGGGATTTGTGAGTGAGAATATTGGAAAAACCTATCCCCATCAGAGTTGCCTCTAAGACCACAAAAGAGATTAGTAATTAAACACTCTCTGGGGAGTGATCCCAACAATTCAAAGGATAGCAGGGAAAATTGCCCCAGGGGAAGCATTATATATGTTTCATCAATAAAAATCCCATTGAAAATAATAACTATTTCTGCTCTCTAGGATTTCTAAGTGAAGACAATGGCAGCAAAATAAAGCAAAGGCTTGTAACAAAAGAGAAGCAAAATTAAGTTATATTGATCAATTCAGAGGAAAGATCATAACGTGAGAAGCAGCATGCCCAACTAAAAGCACATTCAAATGTGGAATAAAACAGTGAGTGTTAATTTGTTCCTTTCTAATTGAATGAAATTAAGCCTTAAACTGCAAGGAATCAAGTTTAAACATCCTTGGAAATACAGAAACAAAAGAGGAAAATGCAAGTAGTAAGGTTGCTAAGGTATTAAAATGAAATTTTAAATTGTGTGTGGTTATAATATAGAAAAAAAAAATCTGACAAAGAAGCTCAATGTAGCTTATATTCTCTAGCTCCAAAGGCTATATCCAAATATAGATGAAGTCTTAAAATATTACTTTCATGGAGAATGTTTTAAAAGGAGATAGATCTGAACCCAGGTCCTTCTGATTCAGAGTCCATTTCTCAATTTAATATGTGATTCTTCCTCTCAAAGACATTTCACCAATGTAAAACAATAATGATGAAATAAAAAGAGCCTCAAACATATATACAAGTCAGCAAACACTTGATTTACTTGCCAAGTGGATTTATGTGGTAGTCAAGGGCATTTTGAAATATAAACTTGTTCATGAAATCTCACAAAGAAAGACTGCAAAAACTCATAATGCAGCAAAAATCAGTGGAAGGAAAACAAATTTAAAGAGAGTTTGGCAAAATATCCAACTAAGAAATGTTATACTTAGGACATTTGCAGATAAAATGGGGAGAAAACAAATACGTGAAAAATGAGAGAGGGTAAAGTCTGTAAAGATTTTATAACAATCCCTCTATCAACAATGGCAGTGGAATCACCACATTTAGATTCTGTCATCATAGCTCCAGATGTGCTGATAGAAGAAGTTAAAATGGCATTGAAGAAAACAAAGATGGGAAAAGCAGCTGTAATAGAAAATACATACACAGAGGAGGAGATGACACAATCCTAGCGATGCTCATAGATTGATTCTGAAGGTTGATTACTAAAGGAGAAGACACTAAAAGACATAGGGAAAACCAAACCAAATTAGATTTTTTTATTATAAAGAAATTTTTTTTTAAAAGTTCCCTGAAGGAAAAGCAATACTAGCCACTACTAATAAACCTATTTTTCCATCTATATAAAATTTTCATGAAAATCTATACATGTATTGGAAGTATCCATCATGATAGTATAAGAATTGAATAAGCAGGCTTTTGCAAGAAATATTCCATGGGATGTTGTATCTTAACTACCACACAATTGAATAAAACAATTCAGAGTATACAAGATTCTATTGTACTTGTTTCCATATAACAAAATACTATCTTAACAAATTTCATAATTCCTTGAAACCTATAATTGCTCCTGAAATCACTACCATCAAATGAAGAATAATATTTGAAAATAAGCTGACATAAGGTATTAGCCATTTTTCCATTCGCAATTTAGCATTGAACTTAATTGCAAATGGAATTTTCTATAGATTATGACATCTTTTAGATGTTTCTCCGGCATATGAAACCATGTTCATTACATCAAAGCCAAAATACTGCAGAACAAATGAGATCCATATTTATTAAAATGAGTTTGACTTTAACTATTCACATAGGGGAAAAAAAACACTCAAATATATGATGAATGCTTAATGTCCAGATGTATGGACAACCCATAGAATCTATTCAACAACACAACTAGCTTGGAAAGAAACAGCATATAGACAATAATCTGGGCCAGAGCTAAACAGGAGAACAGGTTTGTTTGCCTCTGGGAAATTGCAGAGTTCTTTTAGTGACCCCAAGGCTCCTTCTTGTTAATAGTAATATTTTCTGGTGCTACCATATAGTTCTGAGTTATGTAATACTACCATCTCTGAGTACCTGAAGTTGAGGATCAATCAAAGGTTAATGGACAGGGTAAGGGCAGAAATAGCCAGTCTGTCACAATATAAATAAGGAAACCTGGTAGAAAGGATACACGCACACACACACAAATATACACACATGCTCATACATACATGTCTATACATGTATATCTTGTGTATATAGGTATATATACATATATGTATCTTAAACTACCATAAAGGATATATATATTATACATACATATATACATAATTTAGCAAAAGCAAATTTAGTGAAACAGTCACTTAATTAGCATTTCCATTCATACCCTAATGATGCAAAGAGAATCAAGGAAGGGCAGGTCTTCTATGCTGAACTTATGGGAGGACATGGCCAAGCTATATATAAGATAGGCATCTAGTGATTGACTGAATGCTCACTTTTATGAGATTATAGATCCAATAGGATGCAAAATATTGTGCCACTTAGTTCATAGAGAAAGCACTTTATCAAGTTTAAGACTTGTTAAAAAAATAAAATGAAGTATTATTATTATTAATAATAGAAGTAGTAATAGATGAGGGACTGCTAGCAACCATAGGTGTGCCTTACGGTATACTCAGTTTTTTAGGGAAATATCCATTCTATGTAAGCAGTGTTACACTTTGGATAGATTATTTATCATGGAGTCAGGAAGGACTATCTTGATTCAAATCCTGTCTCTTATACTTCTAACTGTATAACCCTAGGCAAGTAACATAATTTCTCTGGGCCTCAGTTTCTTTAACTCTAAAATAATAAGGTTAAATGTAAAGAGTTCCCAAGACCTTTTTCCACCTCTAAATATATGAAATTCAAGGAAAGATTTTATTCTATAGAAAGTTTCCAATATCAAACCCTGTTCTTCATCCACACTGTAACCTCCAATACCTCAATCCCTCACTTCTCTCTCAGGCCATGAACTCTACATGAGTTACATTCTCCTCTTTTTTCTATCTTTGCCTCTTGATGATGCAAACAACTTTACACTGTCCTTTTTCCTTGAGTTCACTGCCCCTTTATTGTGCCTTGCCAAGGCTCATCCCATTTATTGTGCACATGATACTAAAGAAAAGGCAGAGAAAACACAATACCTTGCTGACTGGGTCCCCTGTGAATCAACTGGGTCCTCACTGCTACAAGGAAATATTTTTTATACCACCCACCCTAATTAATTTGCTACTCTATTCTTTATAGTACATCTTCCAAACCTTTTCATACCTCTTCAAACCTCCCATGGCTACCCCATCTCCTAGTTGCACAGTTGAGAACCCTGTCTTTTATTTTACTGAAAAAAATAAGGCCATTCACCCAAAGCTTCCTTTTTTCTCTTTTCTTCCTTACCTCACATCACCGACGTGCCTTCTGCCACTATGTTCTCCTTCAGTCCTGTCTCATATGAAGAGGTGTCCCTTCTCACTGTCAAGGCTGCCCCATTTGTATGCATAAGTGGAACTCATTTCATTTTATCTTCTCCAAGAGACTGCTTCCTTTATGATACATACTCACTCACTTATTGTTGATCTCTCTGTCTACTGCACACTTGCCTCCTGCCTACAAAGATTCCCAGGTTTCCTCCATTTAAAAAACGAATCCCCCTCTAAAACTAATAACCATTGTTTAATCAATCTGGGGTTAAACTCTTTGATCAAGATGTATATATTACACCTCTCCACTTCCTCTCCTGTCACCTCTACAATCAGCTATAAATTTTATCATTTAACTAAAACTGTGCTTTCCAAAGTCACTAGCAATTTTTAAACTGGCAAATCTAATAATCTTTTCTCATTTCCCATCCTTCTTGATCTCCCTACAGCCTTTGATACTGTTGATCACCTTGTTCTTGTTATTATCAAGACAGATTTTCAAGACAGTACTTTTTTCTGATTCACTTCTTGCCTATGGGCCGTCTCCTCAATCTTCTTTCCTGGTTCTTCACCCAGGTCATATCTACTTACTATCAGTATTTCACAGGGCTCTATCCTGGACTCTCTTCTCTTCTTTATGTTATTTCCCTTGGTGCTCACACAGGCTCGCATGGATTCAATCATAATCTCCGTGCCTGGAATTCTCCAATCTACTTATTCAGCTCCAACTTCTCTCCAGCCTTAAATCTACAACTGCTGAGTCATCTCGAACTGCATGTCTGGATGTCAAACTCAAATATCCAAAACTGAACTCCGTAGTTTTCTCTCCAAACCCTCCTCCCTCCTAAACTTATTTATTGTTATCAAGAGCACCACCCAGATTGCCAAGCTCACAGCTAACATGTCATCTTTACTCTCTTTCATCCTCCTCATATCTAATCCATTGCCTGTTCTTTTTACCTTCACATCATTTCTCACATATATCCCCTTCTCTCCTTTGGTGCTACCACTACTCTGGTGCAAGCCCTTATCATTACACACTTGGACTACGCTAATAGCCTTTTGGTCTTCTGGCAAAAAGTTTCTTTGCACATCAGTCCATTAACACTCCATTCTAATGATCTTTCTAAAGGGCAACTCTCATCATGTCATGTTCTTTACTAAATGAACAGTGGTTGTTACCTATTACCTCCAAGATCTAATTAAAAAACATCCTTTAATAAACTGTTCCCACTAACTTTCAAGCCTTCTTACACCATATATTCTCTGCCATATACTTGATTATCCAGTGACACTAGATTTTTGGTTAAACGATTCACACCATCTCCTGACTCTGGGCATTTTTGCCAGTTCTCCCACATGTATGTGAAGACCTCCCTCTTCATATCTGCCTTTTGGATTTCCTAACTTCCTTCAACTGAGAGCTAAAACCACTTTCTAAAGGAAAACTTTCCCAATCCCTCTTAATTTAATTTTAGTATCTGCCTGCTGATATTTTCTAACTAAACCTGTATACTGCTTGTTTGTATTTATTTTCATAATGTCTCCCTCAAGTAGAATGTGAGAGTCTAGAGGTCAGGGACTGCCTTTTACTTTTTTTTTTTTTTGCATCCCCAATACATTGCAAAGTGCCTGGCAGATAGTAAGTGCTTAATAAATGTTTATTGACTTACTGCCTGATATATTGAAGTACAGAACAGGAAGTCAGGAAAATCTAGGTTCAAATCCTCCCTCTGATACTGTGTAAATTTACTAGGTCAAGTAATTTAAACTCTATCTCAGAAAACTTCTTAGGTCACAAATGAGCTATAATCTACATTTGTGGAAGTGTTTCTCACCCAAGGGTACCTTCTGTTGATCAAATCCAAAATTCTATATATGTGGATTTAATTTCTTCTAATATTTTCCCAGTAATTGTATTTAAAATAAAATAAAACTATCCTTTCAAATAACTGTCTCAGTTATCTTCCCTCCCTAAAAATAACTTAAGAATATTGTTAATATTTTAAAATGATTTATTTAGTTTTCTTACAAATTATTGATAATATTCAAGCTTCTAAGACAGTCCTTGATACTATGTAGATTTAGATACATTTGCTATGAAAATCATATTGCTTTGAACAATGCATTTGATCAACAGCATGCTGAGTCAACACTGTTCTATTTAATGATTTTAAAACCTGCTTACCTTCCCTTTCGGATGCTGCAAAAGTGCCACTACTCAAAAGATTTTAAATAGGCTTGCAACCTCACAAATGGCCAAAATGTAACTGAAGTTCTATGAGCAATAATATTCTCTATCTGTGCTATGTCCACTTTGAACTATTCCTCCTCCTCTCTTTCCTCCTTCTTCTTTAGCACAGTGGATAGCTCTCATCATAGAGTTCCTAAGTCTTTGAAACTTGTTTATCTCTGCAATGTACAAATTATTGTATTGGTTCTTCTCACTTCACTTTGTTTCCATTCATATAGGTCTTCTCAGGTTTCTATGGCACATTTCTCTTTATAATTTCTTAGAGCACAATAGTATTCTATCACATTTACATACAATAACCAGTTCAGCCATTCCCTAAATGATAGGTACTCCCCTCAGCCTACAATTCCTTGCCATCATGCTGTCCAAAATATTTTTGTACGTTTGTATCCCTTTCCTCTCTTCTCAAAATCATCAAAGCAGAGACTGAGTAGATGTGCAGGTTAATAGTTTCTTAAGCATTATTGCCAAATTGCCCTCCAGAATAACTGGACTGGTCCACTACTTGACCAACAATACACTAATATAACTGTTTGTTGGTTTGTTTTTCCCACCATCCCTTCAACATTTGTTATATTCCCAAATTGTCAACTTTGCCAAATTGATAGGTATGAGATAGTATCTAATATGCATTCACTAGTTATTAATGATATAGAGAATTTCTTTATGTGGCCATTGAATCGTTCAATTTCTTCCTCTGAAGACAATTTATTCATATCTTTTTACCATATATCAGCTGGGAAATTGATCTATTCTTCCACATTTGAATCATTGTTCTCTATGTCTCAGAAATGAGGTTTTCATCAGAGAAACTTGGAAATTTTTTCTCTTTCTTCCTTCTCTTCTAATTTTAGTTGCATTGGTTTTACTTATGCAAAAGCTTTTGAATATTTTTGTAATAAAAAAATTTCTATTTTACCACCTGTAAACCTCTTTATCTTTTATTTGTTCATTCACTTCTCCCGTATCCATAGATCTGACAGCTAATTTAATCCATTGCTAATTTATCTACAATATTACCCTTTATGGGACATCTAGGTGGTGCAGTGGATAGAGAAGTCAGGAAAACTCATCTTCATGAGTTCAAGTAAGAACTTAGACACTTAATAGCTTGTGATCCTATACAAAGCAATTAACTTTTTTGACTAGGTTTGTTCATCTGCTAAAATGAGCTGGAGAAGGCAGTGGCAAGCCATTCCAGTATTTTTTGCTAAGAAGACCCCAAAATAGGGCCGGAAAGAGTCAGGCATGACTGAAACAAAAGAACAACATCAAACTTTATGTCTAAATTATTTTACCCAGTTGTAGATTACCTTGGTATATTGTGTAAAATGTTCTATACTTATTCTCTGCTTGACTACCTTCAGCTTTCCCCAACTGTTTTTTACTAAATAGTGAGTGCAAAATTGATTTTATGTTTGTGGATTTATACTACACTTTGATATCTTATAAAAACTTATTTTTAGGGATGAAAAGAAGGGTGTATGGTATGAATTAAAAGTGAAGATATTCTCCATATAGAATACCAAGAAATATTTCAATAAAGGAAAATGGGAGAAATGTTGACAATATGGCCAGTATTAGACATTCAGGATCTCATTTTACCCTAAAAAAGTGCTTCTACACCTTTACAAATGATAGCTCTATCTGTTGAAACCTATATTACAATTAACTCAATAGTCTTTTTTGTTCTTTTATTAACCAGATCAGTTTCTTAAATGCTGGTATTAAGTAGCAAATACTGTCTGTTTGGCAGTGTTTCATTTTTTATCCAAGAAATATCTAGAAGTATAAGACTTAACACATAAATATGTTTTTCATCCCATTTCCCTCAAGAGTGGTATATCATTTTCACTTAGTGTTTTCATCAAGTTTTTTCCTAAAGATGTTCTTTTTCAAACAATATCTTCTAGCTTAGGATTTTGACAACTGAGGCCAATTTGTACTTATTACATATTAGACTTAGAAGCTTAAATAATGGTTTCTTATTAAGCCTTTGGACAGAAACCTTACAGTGAATCAAATAAGACTATCTTCCTGTCTTGCATAGCTATCAATTTTAATGGTCTTATTGCTTTCATAAGGCATTAACAATACTTCCATTATCACATACACACATTTATGAACTGAAAACTCACAGATTGATTTTACAGAACTTACAGTGTATTGCAGTGGTTTTCATTATGCTAAATACTTTCCATTAATCAATGAGCATTTATAAGCAAGAAATCCCAGATCTTTTTTTTTCTTTATGGTATGTTTTTCAGGGAAAGTGAAATTTTCAAGACTGGTAGTATGTCCCTTAAACAAAATTTTTCAATCTTCAAAAATGTGGTGGCAAGCAAGGAATCAGAAAGTACTGTCTGCCCATTAACACACATATTGGAGCCTGTTTGAAAGGGTTAATCTACTGATAAATAACTATACCTTACTAACACTTTTCCTATCATTGAAAATGCTGTGGTTTCAGGTAAAAAAATGAAATACGTAATAAATTAATAAACTTGGAAATTACAATGGATTAAAATAGGTGATAGATATATTTATGATGAAAATTATAACATTCCAAAGTTAAAATAAAAACATTTATTAAAATTTTTTCAATTTTTTTAGAAAGCTCTTCTTAGAAGGACAACAAAAAGTTATGTTAATGACATTCAAATTATTGCAACTCTTATACTTTACATTTTTCTAACACCTTACATTTTATAATGAATTTAATACAGATTTTCTCATTTGATGCTTACAGTAATCCAATGCTGTTGCTAGTACAAGTATTGCACCCATTTTATAAATGAATATCCTGATACTCGGAGTAGTTAATCAACCTGTTCAAGTTCACATAAATTAGTGTTAGAGATAAGGGTTTTGCCCAGGAATCATTACATATATCTTACAGAAGAGAAAATACAACAATTCTATATTGAACAGAAGGTGTTATAAATGAAACATTATATTTACTTGAAGCAAAAAAGGGCAAAAACAAACAAACAAAATGCATGTAATCAATTAGGATGTAGCATATAGATCCTTGTAGGGACTAAACAATTTCAACGTATTTTTTTACTTGCTAAACATCACATAATACTTTACTGAACACTTATTGATTCACTTATAGGTTTCAAGCATTTTCTCAAACAAAGGTATAAAGCTTTTTTTTTCCTGCAGCAACCTAACTTATTAGCATTACCTCCACATCAGAATTAAAAATACTAATTCACCTGTCAAAAGAATAAGTTATCTTCATAAAACTGAACCATTAGAGGAAGTTTTCCTGAAGTCAATTCTGATGAGTCCTGTTAGTACAAATTAAACACTCTGATGGCATAGTAGATAGATTATCAGTCTTAAAGTCAGGATTACCTGGCATTAAATCCTGTTTCTGGGACTGTGTGACTATGGGCAAGTCACTTAACTTTATTAAATTTCAAATTTTTTATATGAAAATGGGCACAATGGTTCCTGTAATACTTATCAGATTGCTATGACAAGAATCTGGTGAGATAATAGATGTAAAGAACTCTGCAAAATCTAAAGTTTTATATACCAATACATATACATATATATATATATATATATATATATATATATATATATATATGGCACCTCCTTTTATTATCTATTCTAAAGAAGAATGGTAACATAGCTAATAAAAAGATTAGATAATTTAGAACATTTTCTTTTGCATTGAAGGTAACAAATCAAAGATTGGATGAATTGAACTGACTGCCTTTTTTTATACATGAGATTCATCTTTCTGATTCCACTTTAATTTGGTGAATATTCAAATTATTTGAGTTCTTTCAACTATACAGTAGAGAGGAAGATACTTCATAGTCTGTTGGGATGAAGAGGAAAAGTGACTTAAATTAAAAACCACAAGTAACATGTAGCAAAGCTCATGCTTCCATGGCTAACTGAGAGTCAGCCTAATATACAGTTCAGCATTCCATGACATATAAAGGATCAGCATGTACTCACAAATACATCCCTTACATATTTGGCTGTCTAATAGACCAAGCTCTATTCCTACTTGCTATCAAACTCAACAATTGTGCATCCTGCAAGGGATCTGAAAAGGCCTTTCTGTAGCAAGGTCTATCCTTGAAAACACTGTCATGGAATAAAAAGTGGTTCCAAACTGTAAAAACTAACTGGACAGATTTATGATTTCATATGAATCCCTATGTACTCCGAAGGGAATTTAACCAAGAAAACAAAACCCTCTCTGTTTATGAGATTTCTTGTTATATAAATTCTCCCTCAAGTGGTTTCATCCTGTGTGTGGGTGGATAGTTATGTCTTTCCACACAGAGAGAGTTGAATACGAACTACATGTGAATAAACAGGAACTATTTTCTTCTCTTTAGCTGGCCTAGCACCCATGCCAAGTTTGCCTGTTTCCTGGAAAGTGGCTATGGTCATAACCTAGTTTAAAATATCTCTGGTTTTCTTCAGATCAGGGAGGGCTCTACTCAGAGATTTTAATCTCATTAAATCTTTACAATTTGTTTACATTACATCATGTAAGAAACCAACACGAATACATGTCATTTCAACTAAATTGATAGTGAATTTATTCACTATTGAGATGACAAAATTTAAAGTTAATAGGGATTGCTAAAGACCATCTGGTTCAATGTCTTCATTTTATAGATGAGGTAAAAGGTCCAAGAAGTAGCAAAGTATAGTTCTCTGCTATAAAACACAAAGAGAAAGGGAGGGTGCCACTGTATCATACATAAGGTTCCCTGCTGCTGAATATTGACTTAGGAAATCATATATTAACATGATCTTTGTTCTTTTCTTTTTATTTATTTTGTTAAATATTTCCAAATTACATTTTGATTTGGTTCTGCTGCACTCAAGAGTTGCTACAGCATTTAGGTTGCATGTTTGAAACCTCCAAGTCCAAATACTGGGTTTGTTCCCCTGCAAAACATATTGCCAATTAAGTAAAGGTATGACTAGAGAAATGAAGAAGCTGATGATTTTGACATTTATGGGTTGCTTTTTGGAGATGTATCTGTAATAATTTCAATTCTACAATTTTAATATAGTTATGTAATAATAGTAATTTATAATAACTAACATTTATATAGCATTTACTATATTCTAGGTACTGTGCTGAGTTTTATAATTATCCTCTAATTTCATCTTCAAAACAACCCTAGGGGGATAGATGCTATAATTATCATCCCCATTTAAAGGATAAGGAATCTGAAGCAAATATTTACTTACCTAGGATCACATATTTGGTAAGTATCCGAGGTCAAATTTGAACTCAGGTCTTCTTGACTCCAGCACCGGTTACTGCACTATCCACTATATCCCCTAGCTGCCCTAGGTATAGGCAGAGGAAATCTGCAATATATAGTAGTCCATTGGCTGAGGATATTTAGGGTCTAATTAAAGATTACTGGTTCCTCAGTCCTTATAAAGGTCATAGAAATTTTACATTTCCTAATGAAATAGGTGGAATTATGTTAGAATATATGAAGGGAGACTTGCTGCTGAAGTAGCATGAGGTTGTTAGAATGTTGAAGAGCTACAAATACAGGTGTATCTTCTCTCCCTGGTGCCATAAGACAGAAATGGTGACCAGAATGAGAATGCCCAACCTTGCCTTTTGTTGGTTGAGCTTCAGATCATGAGGAAATACCTCTGTGGGAGAAAGATGGATAAATCAATGCTGTTAAAGAACTGAAAGAACCATCTATAATGAACAGAAATACCTTGAAGAGTTTGGGCACTGGGTCCCTGGCCTCCTTCTTTTCATTGTTGTCCTGCTCAAGAAGTTGGGTTCCATCTTGGACACTCTGGACTTTTGCCATCATGCCATAGAAGCCTCATCACCCTGAAAGTTCCCTTGGCCCTTAGCCTTTTCCCCTTGGAAGTTCACTCTGGGCCTCAGTTTCTCACACTGGAAGTATATCCTGTCTCCACAAGCCTTTCCTCTGAAAGTCTCCCAAATAGAAAAGTGCCCAGACCAGGTATGTCTTCACAACTCTGTAGCCTCCAGTCCTGGCTCTTTTAGGACTTTCTTACCATGGCACTCCAACATCAACCTCCATTCCCTCTCTGCTTTCATCTTCTTTTATGTGTTGTCTTCCCCCTGCTAGAATAAAGCTTCTTGAAAGAAGGAACTGTCTTTCACCTTGTATTCTCAGTGCTTTAAAAAATGCTCACTGAGTTGACTTAAGCTAACCTGCCACTCCTACTATCTGAGTGGTTGATCTGAGAAAGATCAACCAGGTTTTTGCCTCCAACTCCCCTTTTCCTCCACATTTTTGTTATTAAGTAGTTTAATATTTGTTTCCCTGTTATATTCTAAACTCATTTTATTGTTATTCAGTTTCTCTTCACATAAAACATCTGTGGTCTACACAGAAATGTGATTTTTAACTTTTCAGCATTCAAGTATCTGAAAAGTTACTTTCCAGATTAACAGCAGTGGCCACTTAGAGAATTTTCCATCTATGCTTGTTTACATATTTAAAAATGATTTTATAGCATTCCATAGGCAGGATTTTAAAACTGAATATTTTATTGAATATGAGGACATTGTTTCTGGATTATCAAGTCTGTTTGTATAATCTGGATTACACCGGATGGGCTCATTAAATTCCCAACTCAGAATGAGTGAGCAGAAAAGGTCATAGCTCTGGAACCTGGAAAAAACAAAACAAAATTCCACATCTAACCTGCATGGGGGCAGGGGAAGAGAATGAGGCATTGAGCAAGGACATGAGAAGACAAGGGAGAGGGAATATAAGAATGGACAGCCCCACCTCTGTGATTGCCCAAGTGCAGAGTCTGAAGGGATTTAATTATACTCTTTACCTTGGAAGAAAAAGAGAGTACCAACTAGCAAAAACATTGCAACCATTACAATTGGAACACCTCCAGATTAACTTTATATCTAGATTTGATTTCTTTATAAATCTTTAAGGAGAATGTAAACATGCTGTTTGTGATGTTGTATTGTTACACATCTCAAAACATTCATATTTGTAGTAGTAATACTAACTAGCATATACAACATATAGCATTTTCAGGTAAGCAGGTACTTTACCTGAATCATTACATCTGACATCTGAGACTCATGACAACCCTGGGAGTTGGGAGCTATTATTATCTCCATTTTCCATTTGAAGAAACTGAGGCAACAAAGGTTTTTTTTTTTTAATTTTTGGGGGGAAGGCGGAAGGTGAGACAAGTGGAGTTAAGTGACTTGCCCAAGGTCACACAGCTCCTAAGAGTTAAGTGTCTGAGGCTGGATTTGAACTCAGGTTCTCCTGACTCTGGGGCTGGGGCTCTAGTCACTGAACGACCTAGATGCCCCTCAACAATGGTTAAATGACTTGCCTAGTCACACAGTCAACAAGTGTTAGGCAGGATTTGAATTCAAGTCTTCCTGACTCCAGGCTGAGAGCTCTGTCCACTGCAACAACAAGCTACCTAGAGAGAGCTTTCTGGAGAAAGAATTCTTGTGCCTTTATCGGGAAAGCTAAAGTAAAATTTGTATGGAGCTCAGTTTACTGCAGCTTCCTACGTTGTGAATCATCCTGGTCTTTAAAAGTGAGAGAATGTTTAGCATGTGGAGATTATCAAAATAATTAGTAAAAGACTTAAGCCATATTTATTTCATGTGATTTTGTTTAAAGTAGCAAGAAATAAAGCTTGAGGTGTTTTTTGAAGGGAGTGAAGTAGGGTTTACAAAGGCAACTTGATGATATACACTGGCTATTTGGTCCTGAAATTTACTTAACTCTTTATGACTCAGTCAATTTTCCAATATATGGTGCTCATAAGTTACCGCTCTGCACTAGTAAAGGGAATCTCATCATTAGGCTTTTAATATACCAATGAAATGGTAGCAGGTGTTTATGTGTACACACAACCATATGTGTGTGTGCACACGTGTGTAAATGCATATATGTACTGCAAACTTATATTGCCCACATACATGAGAATATGTATCATTTGACTGTGGCCTACTGGACAACACAGACTTTTTACTTTTTCTGTATCCTTCAGTAATTAGCACAGCATCTAGCCCATAGGAGGTATCGAACGCATACATGCATGGTTTCTATGTGAAAGGGCAAGATTTTTGTCTCAAAGAATGTAAGATCTTCCAGGGCCAGGGCCTCACTTTGTTTTGTTTTTGTTGTTCTTTGTTACTCCAATGCTTAGCAAGGTGCACAGGACATTTTCAGCACATTTATAAATGCTTGTTGACTGACTGACAAATCAGGGTTCACTGTCCCTCTAATATAGTACAAGGGAAGCACTCATGGGAAAAGGAGGCTCAACCTTAAAAGACCAAAGGTAGTGGGGCACTTGTGTAGAGCACACAAAAGCATAGCCAGCAATAGCAATCTCCAACTCATGATGCTGTATGGTCTGAATGTCTGGCCAAAGGATAAAGGCTTCACAATTTGTGATAAGAGAAAATCCAGGGAAGAAATGTAAGATGGCTTCTTAAATCAACATTTGTAACCTCCACAGCTGTGCAGATGCCCCATAATCATTGCAGGCAGTGGTTTTACTGTCATCCCCTATTTGTCATTAATGATCACATATAAGACCCTTTTTTGTATAGACTTTAACGCTGTCATGAACAGAATTCTTTCAAAAATGAAGGTCAAATGTACAGATAAAATCATTTATTGCTTCACATATATCTACTTAAAATGAATACGATAGGGCCACCATTCACTGTTTGCTACCATAGGTAATAGATGTAAAATATGAAGTCTACTGAAGTCGTGAATTAGTAATAGCAACAATAATGGTAACAAAAATGAGCCCTTAACTAACCTTTAAGGTTTGCAAAGTACTTATATGTTAATTCATTTGATCTTTACAAAAACCTGTTGTTATAGTTAGGTGCTTTTAGTATCATCATTTGATAGATAAGGAAACTGAAGTACAAAGGGAGGTCAAATGACTTGTCCAGAGCTTGTCACAAAGCTACCAAGCACCTGAAGTCTTATTTGAAATCAGGACTTCCTTATTTCAACTCTTAGACCAAATTTGTATTACCTAGATATAGTACTACCTAAAAGCCACTAATTATATCTCCAAACATATTTAGTATCTGATTAAAATTATGTTTTAAATTACAATTATATTAAGTGACATTTTATAAAAGCATTTAAGTATTTATCTCCTAATATTACGTCTTTTAATTTATGATATGCACAATATATCATTCGATTCTCATAAAACTGTGAGTTAAGTGTTATTGACCACATGTTATGGTTAAGGAAACAAATTCAGAGATGAAAAGACTTGGCCATTGTCACACTGCCAGTAAGTAATGGAGGCTTTAATTGCGCAGGTTTCTCCTGACTCCATGCCTGCCATTCATTCCACTCCCTCACACTAGAATAAAAGGAGAAAGCCAAATGAACTATGTAAAACTTAACAGCCATGAAACTTTCATACTAGTCTTATTCTTGGTATATAGACTGTATCATAATTCAATTTGTTCCTCAAACTCCATTTTTGCAAACCTCATATTGAATCACAGGATCAAATTATTATTATTATCACTTTAACTTAGGTGACCCTAACTAGATGCTAATCCAAAGCATACTTTTAGAATCCTTGACTTTACACTGTGTATTTCAAAAACTGCTTCAGTGAGAACAATTTTGCTGCACTATTACTGAGGTATTACTAAAGAAAAAAGCCCAAGGCAATGTCAGTGTGGCTTTCTAATACATCTGACATTTGGGTAATTCAACAAGATAATGAACAGTAATTAGCTTGTAAGTGAGCCCTATACTAGTCACATCTCCTTTACTGAAAGAACAATGCATTCCTGTCAGTTACAGTTTCTGCCCTAAAATTCCAAGTAGTCACTTGGGAGAATTAACTGGGCCACTATCCTATTGTGAATTTCCTTCAGTAGGTGACCAGCATCTATTTTATCAAAGCATGTGATTAAAATATAATGAATGTCCCACCTCTGTCAAATTAGGTCTTCTACACAAATGTATGTCTGAAGTTAGCAGTTTATATAATTTCCAATGAATTGAGCCTTTAATTTGGAAGGCTTAAGCAACAACATAAATAATCTTATTTTAAGAAACAAGTCATTCAACTCTCTATTATTCAAACATGGAGTTTTTTCTTCACTAATTGCTTTCTTGAGAGATTTCAAATATATCTTTTCTCTCTCCAGTCAGCAACTTAGGGAAATATATGTCGAATTTAATTTGGAAAAAAATAAAAAAGCAAAGCATTTAGATGCAGATAAACTATCTTTGCCTGTTCTATTTAATACAGGTAGTTGCAAGCAGAAACATTTCGCTCTTGAATTAAAATTGCTTGTGATAAGCCTCCAGATGGGGCACTAATAAAATAAAATAAAAAATTGTGGGAAAAAGAACTGTAAATTACATTGGTTTACTCACTACAATCAAACAGTTCTTTTCTTCGTTCATAAAGGCAAGGTAGGAAAAAAAAAACCTTCCAAATATTAAAACAATGGATTTTTCCCCTCTAGATGATCATTTTAAGAATTTTTATCACTTTTTTCAAAAGGAAATCCATCACTAATTCTGCTTTTTCATTTTAAGCATGATAAACCAAACTTGATGATGTATCTTTAAAAGGCCCACTGTAAAATGTACTGAATTATTAAAGCAGATAGGTTTCTTAGTCATTATTAGTAACTGTTTAATGAATGAATTTATAGAAATAGATTATGGGAATCTCAAAATGCTGTTTATGTATAATTCACTTTAACTTCATATTTCCCTTATCTCCTCACTACTTCTCACCTCCCAAAAAACTTTTATTTTCTAAGCTGATTTCATTTTGAAAGGTAATCTTGGGAACCAGGATGGTAGAGTCAAGAAAGAGGTCAGCTAATCTCTCCCAACATTCCTCTCCAAACTATTTTAAAATAATAACTCAAATAGAATTCTGGAGTGGCAGAGCCAGCAAAAGGTCAGAGTGAGACATTCGTCTTGCCCAAGGAAACAGAGGAGGTTGGAAAGAGAGATTTATGGCATGAGGGAGTAGGCTAAACCAGAGCATATATGGATGGAACACCAGTGATGGGATGAGATGGTGGCAACAGAAGCAGCAGTTTAAGGAGTTCTCAAGCCAGAGACAATAAGGGGACATGGCAACTGCTCAGGGAAAAAAAAAAAAAAAATATATATAATATATATATATACACACACATATATATGGGACTTCTATGCTAACACTGGAAACAGAATCAGGAGATGTTTAGCAATTTTATCACCTATACCCATTTCTGTGTCATAGTTAAAGGACAGAGAGGAGCAATTTTGATCAAGAGGGAGGAAACCCTGAGAAGTAAGTGTTTAGCACTCCATTGCTTATATCCATTTCTGGGTCATGGTTCAAAGGCACAGGAGTACTTCCATTCAAGAGGAAGTGGAAGCCCTGAGGAACACCATCACACTTCTGGTTCCAAGGGATCAGAGACTCTGAGGAACAGTTACATTTCTGGTCTCAAAGGAATAGCACCCCGACAATCTACCCCCCTGGACCAATATCAATTGTGAAACCAAAGGATGTGGAACCCTGCCTTCATAAACACTGTGGTGTTTATGTGACCACAAAAAAGAAGTCAAGAAAGAGGTGACCACATCTCTCCCCAGATCACACCCCACTGGAAGCACTGAAAACTTCCAGCCCACAAAACTAGCTCTGGAAACAGAAGTGGAAAAAAGCATTAAGCTTGAGGCAGTGCCCCTTGCCCCTTCACCCCCATACCAGGGACAGATGCCAGAATTAACATAAAGTTATAAATCAAGAAATAGGGTGGGAAATTAGCAAAATATTAAAACAAAAAAATTAATCTGACCATAAAAACTACTATGGTGACAGGTTAGATCAAGCCACAAATCCAGAAAAAGACAATGAAGTCAAAACAACTACAAACAGAGCCTCAAAGGAGGTGAAAAAGTGAATTGTAGACAAGCCCAGCAAGGATTCCTAAAAGAAATAAAAGAAAATATTTTAAATACAGTAAAAGAGAGGTAGAAGAAAAACTAGGTAAAGAAATTAAAGCAAAAGAAGAAAATTATGAAAAGACAATTGTCAGGTACGTAAATGAGCACAAAAATATTGAAGAAAATAAAGTTTAAAAAACAAAATTGGACAAATGGAAAAAGGTAGAAAATTTCATTGATGAAAATAATCCCTTAAAAAGCAGAATTGGTTAGTGGGAAAAAAAGGTACAAAAATTTACTAAAGAAGATCATTCCTTAAAAAAAAAATTCAACTGGGCAAGTAGAAACCAATTTCCATAAGACACCAAGAAATAACAAAATCAGAAGACTAAAAATTAGAAGCAAAAGTGAAATATCTCATTAGAAAAACAACTGACCTGGAAAACAGACCAAGAAGAGATAACTTAAGAATTATTGGATTACCTGAAAGCTACAATCAAAGAAAAAACCTAGACATCATGTTTCAAGAGACTGTCAAGGGAAATTGCCCTGATATCTTTTTACAAGATGGTAAAAGAGAAATTAAAATAATATACCAATCATCACCTAAAAGAGAACCCCAGATTTAAACTCTTAGCAACACTGCAGCCAAATTACAGGGTTTTTATGTCAAAGAGAATATAATTCAAAGCAGCCAGAAAGAAACCATTCAAATATCATGGAGTCAGGATCACATAAGATTTAGCTGCTACCACATTAAGGGAGGAAAGGGAATGCACTAGGATATTCTGGAAGGAAAAAGAGTTGGGATTCCAACCAAAGATTACTTACCTAGAAAAAATTAGTATACCTTTCAAAGGAAAAAAGAATGAATATTTAATGAAATAAAGCACTTTCAAGAATCCCTGATGAAAAGACCAGAGCTGAAGAGAAAATTTTACTTAGAATTACAAGACCCAAGATAAGCATAAAAAAGTAAACATGAAAGAAAAAGAATAAGGGACTCAATAATGGAAACTATCTGTCTATATTGGAAGATGAGGCACGTATCTTATAAGAACTTTGCTATTATTGTGATGGAAGAGAAAGAGGGTGTGGGAATAACTTAATTATGTTGATAATATGAATACAAACACAGACAGAGACAGAGGCAACAAAGTCCAGTAGCAAAAAAGAGAAAGAGAAATTACATTTAAAATAAATGTAGAGGGACAGCTAGGTGACACAGAGAATAGAACACCAACTCTGGAGTCAGGAGGACCTGAGCTCAAATCCAGTCTCAGACACTTAACATTTACTAGCTGTGTGATCTTGGGCAAATCACTTAACCCCAGATGCCCTATCTTAACCCCTCCAGTAACAAAAACACAAACAAAAGCAAAACAAAACAAACTAAAATAAATTCAGACAATATGAAATAAACTCTATCCTAATCAGATGATTCATAAGTGAATTCTACTAAACATTTAAGGGACAAGTCAACCCAATATCAAATAAACTACCCGGAAACAATAGGTAAATAAGCAATCGTACCAAATTCCTTTTATGATAGAAATATGGTTTTGATACCTTAACCAAAGCAAAGAAAAACATAAAAAAACAGACATAATTCCTTAATGAATATTAATGCAAACATTTAAAATAAAATATCAGCAAGGAGATTACAACAACAATATGTATATATATGTGTGTGTGTGTATACACACATATACATTATACATATACACACATACATCCATACATACACACGTGTGTGTGTGTGTGTGTGTGTGTGTGTGTGTGTGTGTGTGTGAATAAATCATAAAGTATGACCGGGTGGGATTTATACCGGGAAGGTAGAACTGGTTCACTATCACAAAACTATCAGTATAAATGACCAAATCAATTGCCAAAAAAACCCACAATATCATTATATAAATAGATGCACAAAATTTTTTGACAAAATGTAACACCAATTCCTCATAAAAATATTAGAAAGCATAGGAATCAAAAGTATCCATTTCACACTTATAAGTAATATCTATCTAAAACCAAGATCAAGTATTATCTGTAATATAGGTAAACTTGAAGTCTTCCCAGTAAAATCAGAATTGAAGCAAGGATGCCCATTATCACCACCAGTATTTAATATTGTACTAAAAATACTAACTATGGCAGTTAGAGAGGAAAAAGAACTTGAAGGAATAAAAATAGTCAATGAGAAAACAAAACTGCATGCATTCCAGATGATATGATTGTATACTTAGAAAACCATAGAGAATAAACTAAAAAAAAAAATTGTTGAAACAATCAACAGCTTCAGCAAAGTTACAGGATAGAAAATAAACCCATACATGGCAGCAGCATTTCTATATACTACCAACATAATATAACCATAGGAGTAAGAAGGAGAAATTCAAATTAAAATAGTGATAGACAATTTATAATATCTGGGATTCTACATGCCAAGAGAAACCTAGGTATTATATGAACATCATAACATTTTTCACACTAAACTATTAGATAAATATTAAATAGTCATGGGTAGACTAAATCAATATAATAAAAAATGAAAATTACATCTCAGTTTATTTGCTTGTTCGGAGTCATACCAATTAAACTTACCAAAGAATTATTTTATAAAGCTAGAAAAATAGTGGAAAAATTCATCTGGAAGAAAAAAATCAAGGATATCAAGGGAATCAATGAAAAAATGTTAAAAATGCTGACCAAGGAGTTCCAGATTTGAAACTATCTTACAAAGTGGCAATCGTCAAAACAATCCAAAACAATCTGGTACTAAGTCATAGAGTGGTAGATCAGTGGAATAGTTTAGATACATAATACATAGAAGTAAATGATGATAGTAATTTACTATATGATAAATCCATAGATCAAAGCTTTTGTGGTAAGCACACAAACATTTGACAAAAACTGCTCAGAAAATTGAACAGAGGTTTGACAGAAACAAGGCACAGATCAGCATCTCACACTCTATATCAAGATAAAGTCAAAATGAATACGTGATTTAGACAAGCAAATTAATATATGTGAATTACAGCAGCATGAAAAAATGTGCATATAAACCTATGGATGAAGGAAGAGTTCATGACCAAAAAAAAAATATAAAGATTATAGGATATAATAAAGGACAGTTTTGATTACATGAAATTAAAAAGCTTTTGAACAAATAAAATTAATGCAGCTAAAATTAGAAAACCAGAGACTGGAAAAATATAACAAGTCTCTCTGATAAAAGCCTCTTTTCTCAAACACTTAAGGAATTGAGCCAAATATATATTTTTTTTAAAAAAGCTATTCCCCAGGTGATGAATTGTCAAAGGATATGAACAGGCAGTTTTAAGATGAAATTGTAGTTATTAATAGTCACATGAAAAAATTCTCTAAATCATTATTAGAGAAATACAAATAAAAACAACTTTGAACTACCACATCATACCTATTAGATCAATTAACCTGATTGGAAAGGAAACTGACAAATTCTGTGAAGGAGGTGCAAAAATTGGGACAAATATATTGTTGGAATTGTGAAGCAGTTCAACCATTCTGGAAAAAAAAAAATGGAAGCTTTTTCCAAAGGGCTATAAAACTGCATACCCTTTGTCTCAGCAATATCACTACTATCTCTGAACCCAAAAGATATTAACCAAAAAGGAAAACTATGTATATGTACAAAACTATTTATTGCATTTTTTTTTGTGGTGGCAAAGAATAAGAAATAGAGGGAATTTCCATCAATTTGGGAATGGTCATACAATTTGAGCATATGATTGTAATGGAATACTATTTAGCTATAAGAAATAATGAGCAGGCTGATTTCACAAAAACCTGGGAAGCCTTATAGAAACTGATGCAAAGTAAAGTGAATAGAACAAAGAAAACACTGTACATAGTAACAGCAATATTGTAAGGATGATACAACTGTGAAAGACTCAGCTCCTCTGATGAAGACAATGACCTAAGACAATTGCAAAAGGAACCATGATGAAAAAATGCTACCCAACTTGAGGGAGAACTAATGAACTCTGAAGGCAGATTGAAGCACACTTTTTAAATTCTATTTTTATCGTTTTGTTTTTGTTTTCTTTGACCACATGGCTAATATAGAAATATGGCTTGCATAAATTTACAGTTATTACTGACATCAAATTGCTTGCCTTCTCAAAGAAGAGGGAAAGGCATTGAGAGAATCTGAAATTTGAAATTCATGAATTTTTAAAATAATTTACATGTAAATAGGAAATAATGAAATAAATGAAGCTATTTTTTTAAAGGCAATCTTCAAAATCAAGACAACGGTAACACTATTTCAGAAAAAAGAGTAAGTTTTATCAGAGAGTAGAGAAAAAAAGGAAAAAATGGGATGCAGTAAATTTCATTAGAGAGTTTACTTGAATATATGGAATATAAAGGTCAATTATTAGTGTCACAGAAACAATTAATGGCAGGACAGAACCAAGATGGAAAAGCAGAGGCTGAAACTGAATTGAATTTACGCAAGTTAACTTACAAACAACTTTTAAATAACTCCTTAAATTGACATTCTGGAGAGGCAAAGTCAACAAAATGTTGGGTGTCACACTGGGGTGGTGATCAGGCTAGGAGTGCAGAATAGGCCATACTCCAGTAATGCCATCAGTAGGCCCTAAAGATACCCATAGGAGTAGCAACAGCTGCTTGGGGAGTTCTTAACACACAGACAGGTAGGGAGTCAGTGAAATGGTAAGAAAGAGATTATAGGGGACCTCTGGCTGTTAATGGGTTCAGGATCCTGCGGCATTGCCCAGACCTGCTTCTTATTCAGAGTTTAAGGGCAAAAAGAAATGGCCATAGGGGAGCAGGGGCCCTAGTCTCAGTTTCAAAGCAGAAATGAGCTACTCAAGGTAAAATCTCTTGGGAAGATGATATTATTCTGAGTTTGATTTCAGGTATAGTTGTCTGAAGTATCATTAAACCACATGTGCTACACAAAGGGATTGCAATCTGAGTACTACTACAAGTTGATGCCTATGCCTAGGAAGGTAAATTCATCCATTTCACTTAGATTGTCATTTTTACTGGCATATAATTGGCTAAAATAACTCCTATTTGCTTTAACCACGTATTCATTGCTAGTATGTTCACCTTTTACATTTTTGATCCTGGCAATTTGTTTTTTTCTTTTCTTCTTTTAATCAAATCAATCAATGTTTAATCAATTTTATTTTTTCATTAAAGCAGATTTTAGTTATATTTATTAGTACAAACATATTTTGATTTTATTAATCTCTTTTGATTTTCAGGATTTCCACTTTGGTATTTAATTAGGGATTTTAAATGTGTTATTTTTCTAGTTTGTTGTTTTTAGTTGCATGCTCAACTCATTGATCTGTTCTTTCTTGCTCTTACTGATTCGTGCATTTGGAGATATCAAATTTCCCTGAAGTACTACCTTGGCTAATGTGTCATTGTTGTCATTCTCTTTAATGAAACTGTTGACTATTTCTATGTTTTGTTCTTTTACCCACCATCATTCTTTAGGATTAGACTACTTATTTTCCAATTAACTTTTTTTTGGAGGGGAGGTTGTTTTGCCTCTTTGTGTGTAGTTTTATTGTGGCTTTTTTTTCCTTTTGTATTTGCTTAACATTGTAAAGTAGGTTTATTGTTAAACAATACAACATATGTGCTGGTCAGTGGCTTTGAGAAGGATCTTTGGAGCCAAGATTAGAGGAGGGGCTGCCTATAAATGCACATGCTAACAGAAAGCTTTAGGAATATAGATGTATGGTGTTCACGCTGGGATGTGCCATAGTGCACAGTGACTGGTGAACATAATGGTTTGTGTATTCCCTATGGTTTGTCGCCAACAAGTTCACTCTCCCACCTCAGTGTGCGTTCTCTGATCAAAGATTACATTTTACTGAGAAGTGATCAGGGTTATCTCGGCTCTGGAATTCAACTACAGGGATACATGAGCTACAAAATAAGCCTTTTCAAACATCATTCTGACAAATTCAAATTTTGACTTCTATCCATTATGCTTTTTTTGACTTCTGTTCTTCTGCTTCTTCCTCTTTGTTTTTCTTTCTTTTTTTTCCCCCAACAGAAAAAAAGAAATGAAACAAAAACTACATTTTTTGGCTGGGGGGGGGGCGGAGTGGTGTAATGGTTATGGGATTTGAAGATCTTCCATGCCCCTTGAACTTGCTGATATAGCAGGGGTAGGGCAGGAGGAAGCTAGAGCCCAGCTAGAGCCAGCAGTGGTGACTGGAAGTAGCAGTGTTGGTGTGAACTCCTTTTTTTTTTGAGCCAGCCAGAATGTCTGCAAAGGACTCCAGCTGAGGACTGCCCGGGATAGGAACTGTGGGTGGCCAGAGCTGCTGGGAGCAAGCTGTATGGATGCTGAGCAGTTGCCATGAGTGAAGGGAGGAGGATCCTTGCCTGAGGTAGCCTGTTCTGTTTTGAAGGCTTGAGAATGTGGGTGTTTACTGCATTAACTACATGTCCCAAATCCATAGCCACTGAGATGGCTTTGACTTTCTGGTTTTGGGACTCAGTTTTCTGGTATTTGAATAAATGTTCTAGCTTTATACCCCATGTAGAGAGCCCATTATAGTTTGTGATTAATAACCATATCAGCATATTTATAGTTATAGTAGGCATTGTGAATTCTGCATTGTTTTTATGGCGGGGGGGAGAGGTGGCTTCACTCCCCTTGAAAGACGAGGGATAGCTCTCTCACTAGACATTCTCTGTGACATTCTTAGGAAAAATATGTAAGCATTTTGCCAGCTACCTATGCTGATTCCAATCATTTTCCTTAACACCCATCACCCAGTCTTCTACTAGTTTGTTTTATAACTCATAGAACAGGCTATAACATTTCAAGTTCTCACCCTAATTCTACTCAGGTACATCTATCTATCTATCTATCTATCTATCTATCTATCTATCTATCTATCTCTATAGATTTACATATCTATCTATCTATATCTATCTATCTATCTATCTATCTATCTATCTATCTATCTATCTATCTATATCTATCTATCTACTGGATGTCAAAATTCCTAGTTAAGTCTCTGAGGTCACCCTTTGCTGTGCTACTGTCCCATACCACTTAGTTATGCTACTTCCAATTCACTTTTAATCTATGCTTCCATAGCCCTTTATTTCAGAACTTGGGAGGTGAATTGCAGAAGTATTTTGTCATTTCAATATTATATCTATTAATAGATTAATGCTAAAATATCTGATCTATAAACATAAATATATTTTTATTTTTGATCTTATCTTGTAGTCAACTCTATATCCTAGGCAACTAAGTAAATTAGTACTTAGTCTTGCCATGCTATAAACACAACACACACACACACATATACATACATATACACATATGTGTGTATGTGTATATGTAAGTATGTGTGTCTGTATTGGGTATATTATGTGTATATATGTATATGTGTGTATACATACATGCATGCACACATTCACATATAATCCTCAGGTTCTTATAGTATCTCATTCCTTCAAGATGATATGAAGAAATGTTTACGTGTGTGTATGTATGTATGTATGTATGCATGTATGTATGTATTCCCAGAGTCAAAGGGATGGATTGATGTATATATCTACATATACATCCTCAAATAGAGAAGGATAAGATGGAGATGTAAAAAGTTTTCTTTTAAATTTAATAGAATATTTAACTTTGAGAAAACAACAGGATTATACTATTTCTTTAAGAACTAGGAGATTATATACTTATACATATATGTATATATATATATATATTTAGGAACCTAATATGTGTACATACATAGTCATAAATAACACATGTGCA
>CM053580.1:169351064-169374253 GCA_028627135.1 Pseudochirops cupreus | reverse complement strand
TATATATTTAGGAACCTAATATGTGTACATACATAGTCATAAATAACACATGTGCATATACATGTATGTATATATGAATGATTGGTTTCCAAATATTTCTAGTGGACTTGAATATATTTAGTAGTAAGTTATCAAAACTAGATTTTTACATTTTAGATTTTTTTATATTTAGAATTACATTAAACATTAGAAAGGAAATTACAGCAATATTTCAAAAGGATCATACCCTATCACCAGTTAGGATTTATGCCAGGAATGCAGGACTGGTTCAATATTAGGAAATTTACCAGAATAACTGACCATGTCAATAACAAAACCAATAGAAATCATATGATGATCTCAATAGATGCAGAAAAATCCTTTGACAAAATATGACATCCATTTAAAGAAAGGAAGAAAGAAGGAAAGAAGGAAACGAAGGAAGAAAGAAAGAAGAAAAGAAAGGAAGGAAGTAAAAAAAGAAAAGAAAGGAAGGGGGAAAGAAAGAAGAAAAGAAAGGAAGGAGATAAGAAAGAAAGCAGGAAAGAAACAAAGAAAGTAATAAACTTCAATCTGTATTCAGAAAGTGTCAGTTCCTAATATTGAGGATCATTACTGTATTTGCCTTTATGTTGCATGATATTTATGTTTGTCTGGAATACAGAGTTTCCTTAATTTGTTTCCTTTATTGTAAAGAACCAAGGCCATTCTTCCTGCAACTTTTGGTCCACTGAAAGTTTTTTTTTTCCTTTTTATTAATCTAACTTGACAAAAATAACTTATGGAATAATAATATTAATATTCAGCATTCCTCAGGTGGAAGCCTATGAGAAGTTTTAAGCTCTTCAAATGATTAAATTATTGCTCTATTCAACTGTCTAAGAGAAGATTTCCCTGACAATGAGTTTCTTGGTTACCAGGAATTGTGTGTTGCTTGTGTTTACAGTATCTCTCTTGGTAAAAAGAAGTGATGACAGAGCCAACACCCAAATTACAACCAAGACAGACTAGAACGATATATTTGAGGATAGAGGATGAATACAGGTGTGAATGTGGTGCTGTACCATGATTATGGTTAGCATCAAATATGGGATTCTGGGAAAGGCAGCTATTGTGCAGAGTCATTCACTGGCATTCATTTTAAAACCTTGTTTTTTAACCTTCCTTTAAAAATGATGGGGTACATGCTTCCTAATTTCATCACTTTATTTGAAATTTGGCCCCATCAACATATTTCAAAAGGAGCTGAGGTGGCAGTGATCTCACATCCTGAAGAAAATGTAATCCAGTCAAAATATCTTTGCCCTTATATGGGAGACATTTGATCCAGTTTATAAAAGCTTGATGGGGCTGAAATGCAAACTGGTCCTCTCTAAGCTTTGTATTCCTCTGCATGTTGAATAAACTCCTTTTAATTTGCTGTCTTCCCCTTTAATCAGGAACAAGGCTTCACTAGGATTTCTTTTAACATTATGGAACCAAGACTTAGTCCTCTCTATAAATTCAAAGAAATGAGATAGACTTTAAAAAGCCACAAGAAATGAAAAAAAATCAAAATAGGGAAACAGACCTTAAAACTGGAATGCTCAACCTAGGCTATATGCACTATTTAAAAATAAGTAATTTTGATAACTGTATTTAAAAATAATTTATTTTCTGTGTAACTCTGTGTTTTAGTTTATGCATTTAAAAATATCCTTTTGAGAAAGAATTCATTGGTTTTACTAGACTTCCGAAAAGATTCACAACACAAAAAACCACTGAAAACTTCTCTTGTAAAAAGATATATAAATAGTTTAGTGTCATATATACCTTTTAAGCTTGTTGCCTCATTTCTTCTACTTTTCTTGTGTTTCCAATAGGCCAAACAGTTGAAGCCCATACTCTTAAGTCCATCATCTTTTTTAGGCCATGAAAAATCTGTCCTTGACTTCCCTTTACAATATTCCCCCCTCCAATATGGGAAATAATTTTCAATATGAATTCTGTTCCAACTGGTCTATGCTGTATCCTAAATGTACCTTCTAATTTTCCCTCTTTATTCCTTGCTCTCACTATTTCCCCAGCTCAACAGTTATTTTCTCTTCTTGCTATTCATTTAAACCCTATCTAATTGAAGTCTATCTCCACTGTAAAGTCTTCTCTAAACACTCTTCTACCCAAAGATGTCTTCCTTCATTGAGTCATTTAGAATTTACACAAAGAAAAAGATACCAAAACAAGGCAGCATATGTGTGCCTCATCTCACTAACTGAGTAGTAAGAACAAGGCTAATGTAATGTATTTCATCTCACAGCACTTAGGAAAGCATATTTGAAATAGCAAACAATAAATATTTGATTTGAAGTAAATGAAGATAGGAGAAAGTGTGCTAGCATCTCAAAAATAAAGTTTGAGCAAAATCTCTGATACTGAATAGCCATGTTACCTTGGGTCAGTCATTTCAAGTTTTGTGAACCTCAGCTTTTTTCTCCATGAAAACAGGAATATTTTAGGTAGCGTAGTGAATATAACGGTAGGCCTTGAGTCCCAAAGACTCAAGTTCAAATCAGGCCTTGGAAACTTAATAGCTGTGTGACCTGGAGCAAATCACTTAACCTCTTTATGCCTCCTTTAACTCTTTTGGAAAATAGGAAAATAACACCTACATCACAGGGTTATTATGAGGATCAAATGAAATATTTTTAAAAGTTCTTAGCACAGTGTATGACACATAGTAGGCATTTAAGAAATGATCATTCCGTTCCCTTAGTCTCTTCCCTTCCTTTTTTTATATGCCATACCTCACTGGAGGACTATGGGAAAATTACACTACAAACCACATCCAGGTGTTATTATTACAAAGAGAGGCAGACTTATGAAACTGGTATGAAAGAAAAGCATTGTTTTCTGTGCACAAAACCAATGTAAATTTTAGACTCTGAACAGAATTTTTGTGGATCATATGTATTTTTATAAGGAACTCTCTTTCTTTAAGTGATTAGAGGAGACTGGAGCCAGTCCCACCCTTTTAGCTTTCTTTCCTTGGAGCAGTTGTCTTTTGTTAAAGATACTTTGTCAATTAATGCCCAAAATTCAAAATACTTTTCTCTCCTTTCCCATCTCTATTCTCCCACTCTTTCCTTTGATCACTCCACTTTATTCACAAGTATCAATTTAAAGAACAAAAATTAGCTTTTCATTTTGAAAACAATTACACATTTAATGCATACAGTACTTTTTTTCAACAAAACTTCTAAGTAGCAAAGCTTTGTTGTTCCAACTACTTGCTTATTTTTGTTGTTGTTATTCCTGTGGAGAAGTTAAAGGGTAGCTTTATATTAACAGAATAGGTTGAACTTGTACATCCTAACTGATAAAATTGAAAGTTCTGTACACTGTCCTTGTTCAATTGTTTCTCATCAGACTTCAATGCCTTATCTCTAATCCACATCTGCAACATCTCAGTAGCATACCCCATATTCTAATATTTTTCACTGCACATCAATTTTCCTCACAGTATTCAGGATTCTCTTATCACATTCTTAAAACTGACTGACTTAGTTGCATTTTTTATTCTGGGTAGAAGCCTATCAACAAATTGAGGAATAGTGTTTTTCAATTTCCTGCTGGGAAGACAAATTTAGTAATCTTCTTGCAATCCAGAGATTGATATATGGATATGATAGATAGCAAAGTAAATGAGTGAATAAATAAAGGTATGTATGTATGTATGTACATATGTCTGTATATGTGTATCTTTGTGTATACACAGATAGATACTTAAAAGTCAGACCAATACACAGGAGAACTGGATTTGACATCCCAGGCTAGTCACAGAAACTGGATGCACATATTTTCAATGTTCAACAGTTTAGATCCAACCAAAACAGATTGTACATTTACATGAAAATGCATGATAAAACGTATTTACTTTTTCCCTTAAAAATACTTCCAATGAAGAGATGACAGCTAGCTTTGTCACAATGTAATCTATTTAATGAATCCTTACAGGAAAATGCAAAGGTATCTCAAAGGGAAAATCTTACAGGCTTTCAAAAAAGTAAATTGAATAATGCCTCTCATGTTCAAATCCTTTCTAACATCCTTCAGAGATCTCAGTACACTGTTAGCTTTCAATATTAAATAATAATGAGTTCAATTCTAACATCTAACAATATTCCTTCGACAAAAGTTAAACTCTAACTGAATCATTAGTCCAAGCAAAGAAAAACACACCTTTCATGTTTCTTTTATTCCACTTGAATAGGATCTTAAAAATGTTCATTTCTTTCATAAGCTTGTTCATCACTTCCTATCAGCAAATTATTATAAAAACAAAACCAGTAGAAATCAATGGCCGTTATCCAACATATAAAATGTTCTGAAAATAATGGGAAGAAGAAACATCATAAGTCATCAATAAGTCTGTCTGCAGTAAAGTGACATCAGGCCAATGCAAGAGGCAACTGATTCTTGATAACCTGAGCCTTAAATACAATGAGAAGGAAAATGGAGCCTTCTCATAAATAGCACAATTTGAGTTTATATTTGAATTTCTACCACACCTCCAATTTTCTTTGTTTACTGGTTCAATGTAGAAATTATTTTACATGTTTTTTAAGTTCTAAGAGTTCTTTTAAATCTCTTTCGCAGAAAGTAACAGAGATCATGTCCTTCTTTAAAATAAGGTTGTATTGATATTTTCTGCTTGTTATATCACTAGAGTGTCCCATGTATTCCCCACTCCCCCAGAGAAAAGTCATATATGACAAATAGTATTTTTTGGAGAGGGAAAAAAAGCAAGTACAACTGACTGATATAATGAAACAGTCAGAAAAAAAATGCAATGTGTAACACCTATTGACCTGGCACCTCCGCAAAAGGGTGGATTGGGGGTGTCTTCTCAAATTTCTTTACTTGAGATGTACTTGTTCATTATAATCTTGCTATATTTACTTTTGAGTGTCACTTGCCCCCTCAGTGATTTCAAAACCTTGCTCCCAGGACAACAAGACTTTTAAGCACCAATTTTTTTTAGGCTTTACTCAGTATAAGGTTCTCATCTTCCTTCACTAAGCATCTTTTCACCCACAGAAGCATTCATTAAGGGAACTCCCTTCTATCTTCAAAGTAATGTTACCAAACTTCCCCCAACCCTTTTCAATTTCTTCCTGCCTTCTCACTCATTCCCCTGTAGGCTTATATCTTTCTGAGTTCACAAAGTTGACCTTGCCCTCAATGTCAGCCCTTGATTTGACCAGGCACATCACATACTCCTCTAATGACCCTGACCCCCTTTTATGTACTCTCCCATGTTGTAATGTAGTCTGACAAAAGAAACATTCACTTGTAGGCACAGTGTCAGCAGGTTCTATCACAATGCTTTCGGTCCACCTTTTCACTGTTACCCCTACCAGACTCTCACCTTCACTCCTTTCCTTGAGTTTATTTAGAAAGAAGTCTCTTATTGGTCTTTCCATTGTCAATCTGTTGCTGTTATGCTTGCCTGAATTTATTTAGTCCACTTTTTCTGTCCTTTGGGCTGTTTGAGAAGGAAATAATCTCTTTGGTTCTCCTTTTCTTCCTAAAAATGTTTCAGATTCATTTTTATTATCGAATGTCTATATTTTTCCTATTTTGTTAAGATTTCCAATATTGGTCATCCTTGGCTGTATCCTGAACTCTATTGCTCTTCAGAACACATTAGTTCATTCCCTCTTCTTTTTTTCTAGTAGATGTGGAAAAGTTTTATTCAAATTTCCTTTCCTTACTTCCTCAGAATTTGAAAGTCTTCCTAGTGATGGCTTGCAGAAGTTGTTTGATTTGAAATGTTCGATTTTACTGAAATGTCTTGGTATGTGCAGCCTTTTTTTTTTTTTTTGGAGCCAATCTGTGAACTCTTTCAATTAGAATTTCATTTTCTATGTTGAGAAGTTCTGGGCAGTCCTCTTCTGTTTCCTTCATTATACTATTAAGGTTTTTTGTCTTGTTCTCTTCTTCTAAGAGATCTATGATCTTCCTACAATCCTTGGGTTTTCTTTCTCATTCTTTCTTTGAGATTAGTATGTTTGCTTGCATAGTAATTATATTTTATTTTAACTTTAGTGGGTTTTGCTTCTCTTCTTCTAGGTTGTCTTTCGCTCCTATTAACATTCCCAATCTACTGTTCTCTCTTTTGTTTCTTTGGTGAGGTTTGACACAGCAGATTCAAGTTTTTCAATTCTATTTACATTTTTTTTTTGATGCAGGACATAAATTCTACTCTTAAAATTCTCATTTCTTTTTTGAACCATTCAGGAAGAGTGTTCTGTAGTTTTACGTTCTCATCAAATTCCAGAGTTCCCTATCTCATTGAATATTAGGTCATTTTCCTTTATTTTGTAATATTTATTCAGATAAACCAGTTCTCTAGATCTGGAGACCGTATATCTTTCTGTTATTTAAAGTTTTTCATGTTGATTATTCTATTTATGTACAATGTATTTGAGATTTCTTCTTGAAATCTTTGGAATTTTCAGTCTTATTCGCCTTTGTTTTTCTTATCTCTTACTTCCTTATTCTTTCCCCTTGTAGTTTCCTTGAAGGTTGGATCTCAAAGAGTTTTGATTTCCTCCTGTACAGGGCAATTCACAGTTCACCAGCCTTCTTTCTTTCTTTTTTAAATCTTCAGTATTAATTTTAATAGCCTTTTTGCCAATTAGAATACATTCATAAGTGTAAGGTTAATGGGATAAATGATCTTCCCAGCCCATTAATAGGCCTATATGCTCAATTGCGGTATATCCTAAATCACATAGAGCCAATTGGGGGAGGAACTTAAAGAGAGACTTGCTGGGGGGGGGGGTTTGCTTGTGGGAAGGTTTTCACACCTTTTGGTGCTAACCTCTTTAGGCACTCAGTAACTAGAGTTGTGATGCCTTCTGGCTCTGACACCATGCATATGTACTCTGAGTTGGTGTTTTGCTTTGGGGTTCACTTAAGGAGAAGGACCTTGTGATTCCCTGGGTGAGACTCTGAATAGCCATATGTTCAAGACCCTCTGACTGCTCAGACATAAAAGCTTCCTTGATTAAATAGTGTATGTTAAGTGTATAGCAATATTTATTTGATTCAGGCAGTCAGAGCCCTATCTGTTGGTCCTTATGCTAATTTCTTTGCTTATATTTTCGTTAAGATTCAGGATGTTGACCTTTCCTCTGAACTAGTGAATGTAATTAAAAGGAGGACTGTTAATCCTTTTTTGAACAGTCTTTCCTAGAAAAGCATATTAAAGAACATGTGCTAGCAGGTCATCCTGGGTATGCTAGAGTGCTTACTGTTACAATAAGATGTCTTTGCCTGGGACCCTTCCCAAATCATGCACTGTGAGCAAAGGTCTAGAGGGCTCTTGTGAAGGGAATCCAGCATAAGTTATTTCATTCCTGGTTTGGAGACAGGTGTCAGGGTTATATAGGTGTTACATAGGAGGAAAAGAAGATGACAGGGAGATTTTTGTTACAAGGCTTAGTTCAATCAAGATTTAAAGGCAGAAAGGAAACTGTTTCTTTTGGGTTTTTAGAGCCTCAGTTATAAATTATTTAGATAGTCAGAATTGGCTGGGTGCTATGGACTTTCCCTCGAGTTTGTTGGAGTACTGCATAGCATCTGGCATGCATAGCTTCCTGTCCTGATAACATGTCCCACTCTCTCTGTACCTCAATTCTTTGGTTTGGCACTGTCAGTTCAGAGATTTGGAGCACTGGTGCTTCTAGGATGCAGCCTTCAAGAGGCTTTTTCTTCTGAAGAACTGTGGCCAAACTAGGTGTGTCTGCCTGAGGAAATGACTGCAGTCTGAAGCTGATATCTCCATGGTACTGGAAAGAGGAGGGGAGATCAGGGTGTAGGGATAGATTTTGATGTAATTCTATGGTCATAGGTTTTGATATAAACCTAGGTCTTTTATTACAAATTTGCTGCTGGAAAGTAGGGGAAGTTTGGTGTCAGAGTTCATGGTCAATGAATATCATTTCTTGGTATTTTTTCCCCCAATCTTCTTTTGGATGCTGACCAAGGAGACAGCCGAGGTTGCTTTACTGTATATTTATACATATGTGTATATACATACACATATACATACACACACATAGAGCGTATGTATAGGTAGGTATGTATATATGTATTGGCATGTATACTACACACACTATATATATATGTATGTAGTGTTATATGTATGTGTTATATATATATATATATATATATATATATACACACACACACACATAGTTATTCTATATTAAGATCTTCAGATTGTGTCTTTCTTCACATATCCTATATAGTTAATTTGGATTTTTTTCAGTATTTTATTTTCCCCCAGTTACATGTAAAAATAATTCATAACATTCGTTTTAAAAACTTTGAGTTCCAAATTCTTTTTCTTTCTTCTTCCCTCCCACCCTAACCCCAACACCCATTGAGAAGGCAAGCAATTCAAGATAGGTTATATATGTGTAGTCATGCAAATCATATCCATAGTAGTCATGTTGTAAAAGGAAACAGACAAAATCTCAAGAAAAAATAAAGAAAAAAGGATGTTTCAGTCTGTATTGAGACACTGTCAGTTCTTTCTCTGGGGATGGATAGCCTTTTTTTTATCATAAGTCCTTCAGAGTTGTCTTAGATTGCTGTATAATTTGAATTTTGTAATAGTAAAAAATGTATTATTTGCTCAACATCATTCTTAAAACAATATTGCTGTTACTGTATACAATATACTTTTGGTTCTACTCTTTTTGCTTTTCATGACATCTTGCAAGTTTTTCCATATTTTACCTAAGCACAATGAGCATATAATTTTTTATAGCCCAGCAATGCTCCACCACAATCATATATCACAATTTGTTCATCCATTCCCCTATACATGAGCATTCCTGAAACTTCCAGCTCTTTCTACCACAAAGAGAAGTTCTAGAAACATTTTAAAACATACAGGTTCCTTTCCTTTTTCCCTGATCATCTTTCTTCTAAATTTAATTTTTTTCTTTCTGCTGCTATACATTCAGTTCTCTTTTATTTCCCTTTGTTCCAATCACATGGTGATTTTAAAAAGAAAAATAAAATACATTAAGAAAAGGAATCAAAAATTAATAAAGTACTTAATAGTCAAAACAAATACAAGCAAATATTTCCAATATCCATCACAGTATGAATACAACCCATCATATATTGCATTCCAAAGTTCTTAAGGAACCTGGAGATAAACTCTAAAATTCTGTATCCATTAATTTTCTGAAAAAAATTATAAAGAATAGAAGAAGATGAGGGCAGATATTTTCATAAGTTTCACAAGGCAAAAGGGGGAGACATTATCTCTATAGACGATGTAGTTGATAATGACTAGTGGCAAAATTATGTAACTGATTATTAAATAAACACATGACTTTTGAGCTTTTGGAAAAGAATAATGATCCTTTTTTTTTTTAATATAACTTCAAGATATCCATGGACTCATAACTCCCTTTGCCCATCAAGTCCTACCACAAATCTCCACATCATAGCAGACAGTTATTATGAGTTGCTATTGGGGGGTGGGTAGGAAATAGATGAATTAACAATGTTCACCTTTTTGCTAACAAGCTACTCAAAACTTAGCTTGACTATATCCCAGATGGAAAAAAAAAATTGTGGGATTCAACATGAAGTTTGGTACTTGCAATTTTTTACCACAGCCACTGACAACTAAGGGTTATCTTCACACTGTGAAAATACAGTAAGACAATAATACATTATGTGATCACAAGGAACTGCATGAGGTTAATGACAAAGGAATCATCCCAAGGTAGCCTAATTTTCATTTTATGAAATAGTGTAATTTGGATAACACCTCAAAGATCATTTTATATTTCTTGATTTCAGCAAAATACTTGATTCCACAACATCTCTTAGTGACAGAGATAATACTTTTATGTGTACTTGCAAACTTTGACAAAAATATACCCCAAAATTCCAAGTAGTAATAATACTGTACAAATTTGGCCCTTCAATTTCAATCAATGATTGAGACAGAAACATCCAAAGTAGACTACTTTTAAAAGAAAATATGACAAAACTTACCAGGATAATAAGGTGGTAGAATTAGGATTAAAAATTATTTCAATAAGTTGTGATTCTAACAAAATATAACTTAAGAGGTATTAACATAAAGCTCTGCAATCAATCATATGACTATATAATGCAAGAAAACTTTTGGTAATTTGTGTAGAATAAAACTGGGCACTTAAGTTGTGACTTTCATATGATTCAATAGTGCAATGAGGTTACTGAATAGATAATGCCAAACTATCTTTATCATTCCTCATACACGATTTTCCATTTACTTATCATTCCTCATATATAGCGTTGCACTTGCACTGACTATTTTTCATGCCTAGAATTAATCCTTCCTCACTTGAGCTTCTTAGAATTCCTTGCGTTCTTTAAGGCTTAGATCAACATCACCTTTACCTGAAATCTTTCTTGTCTTTACTCCTCCTTTCAGTTCCTAGTGCCTTCCACTCCATTCCCAATGACCAAGTATGAATTTTGTCTGTATCTGTCTATACCTGTTGTCTTCCCTCACTAGACTGTAAGAGCCTTGATGACAGAAAATGTACTGCTATTTTTGTATCCCCAGTATCTAGGATAGTAGGAACTTAATAAGTGCTTCTTGATTTGTTTATTGATTAAAGATAACATAAAGTATATTTATTTTTTTTTACTTTATGGAATGAAGCATGCATTTCTATAATATAGGATAATAAAACAATGATTGAGCATGAGACTTCAAATCTACCATGAACAATCTGCTATTCCTTTCAAATATACAATAAAACTATCATGTAAATTTCTTTTTTTCCCCTTTTCTTCCTCCTTCCTAGAGATGGTTGCCATTAGACACAAATAGGTATACATGTATAAAACTATTCTATACGTTCTCCTATTTATGAGTTCCTTCTCTGGATTCAGATAGCCTTTCTTCATATGTACTCTATGGTTAATTTATGTATTTATAATAGACAAAATAATTTATTCACTCATTTTAAAAACAATATTGCTGTTACTGTGTACAATATTCTCTTGGTTCTACTCATTTTGCTCTTCATTGTTCCATGCAAATCTTTCCATGTTTTATTTTCTAAAATCATTCAACTTCTTATAGCACAATAATATTCTATCACAATCATATATCACAACTTGTCAAGCCATCCCCCAATTGATGGGTATTTCCCCAATTTCCAGCTCTTTTTTTTAGCACAAAGAGAACTGCTATAATCATATTAGAACATACACCTTACTTTTTGCTTATGCATCTTTGGAAATAGAACAAGTAGTGCTATTGATGGGTCAAAGGGTGTAGGACTAGGTAGTTTAAGAATTCTTTGAGCATAACTTCAGATTGCTCTCCAAAATGGTGGCATCATTTTATAATTCGAGTAATATGGAGTTAGTTTCCCAATTTTTCTACATCCTCTCCAACATTTGTCACTTTCCTCTTCTATCATTTTAACCAATCTGTTAGATGTAAAATGATATATCAATGTTATCTTAATCTGCATTTCTCTAATCAATGATGATTTAGAGCATTTTATGATGATAAATTGTTTTGATATCTTCATCAGAAGACTGTTCATATCCTTTGACAATTTATCAGCTGGAGAATGACTCATTCTTATAATCTGATAAAGTTATTTACATATTTGAGATATGAGACCTTTATCTGACAAACTGTCAATAAAATTTTTTTCCCCACAGTTTTTTCTGCTTTCTTTCTAATCTTGGCTATATTTGTTTTATTTGAACAAAACATTTTTAATTTAATTCAATCAAAATTATCCATCTTATGCCTAACTTTGCTCTCTATTACTTGTTCATTCATAAATTGTTCATGTATCCATAAATCTGATAAGTGATGCGTTCCACATTGTAATGTTAATGGGAATTTAAAGATCTTTCCTGCCCCTTAATAGGCCAAATGTAATCACACAGAGCTTGTGGTGGGAGGAGTTTGCTGAATGGGTGGAAAAGGAAATGAGTGAGAGCAGTTAGAATGAAGGGAGAGAAAGGACACAGACAAGTAGATAGCTAGGATTGTGAGTGTTTGTTAGTGGGAAGACCCAAGCGGGGGGAGACTTTGAGATGTTGTTGCTCTCTGTAGTGATAATATGTATTGACTTCTTTGTTGTTATGATGGATTTGATTTTCTAGTGTTGGGATTTGGCTTTCTGGTGTCAGAATAAATGTTTTGCTTCTATCTTCTAAAGGGAGAATTTTTTATTCTTTGCGAATCAGAAGTATGCCAGCATATTCATCATTGCCATTGGTGCTGTGAATACTGTCTTCACAATACACATGTGTTTCTAATTTTCTTGTCAAATCTCTTTTTATATCTTGGTCATGTATCAGGTTTTTTAAAATTAAATTAACTTTTGTTTATTTTTAGTTTACGTCATTCATTTCCACAAGATTTTGAGTTACAAATTTTCTCCCTGTCTTTACCCTACCCACCACCCTAAAACAGCAATCCCACTGTATAGCCCCTCCCCCAATCTGCTCTTTCCTATCTCCTCCCCCATCACCCCTCTGACATTCTGTTAGGGCAAGATGAATCTCCCTACCCCAGTGCCTATATATCTTATTTCCCAGTTGCATGTACATAATTATATACACACACACACACACATATATTATATATTATATATAATATTATAATATAGAATAATAAAATATAATAATATAATATATATAATTAAACATTTGATTTTAAAACTTTAAATTCTAGATTCTTTCCCTTCCTTACTCATCCCCCGCCACCACTGGGAAGACAAGCAATTCAATACAGGCCGTATATGTGTAGTTACACAAAACATCTCCACAATAGACATGTTGTGAAAGACTGACTATATTTCCCTCCATCCTATCCTGCCTCCCACTTGTTCTATTCTCTATTTTATGTATCAGTTTTGACCGTATCTTGGTAAATGGTGTGAAATATTGTTCTATGTCACTTTCTGCCCTATTGCTTTCCAGTTTTCCTGACATTTTTATTATTTTACCAAATAATGCATTCTTGTACCCAAATCTTAAGTCTTTACACTTGCCTTAATTTTATTTGCTACTGTAAATTGTAGGTTTTCTCTATTCCACTTATCTACTTTTCTCATTCTTGGCCACTACCAGATAGTTTTGATGATTACTGACTTTTTATACAATGTAAGGTCTGGTATGGCTAAACCTCCTTCCTTTATACTTTTTTTTTCATTATTTCCTTTGATATTTTAAAATTTTTTCCAAATGAATTTTATTATTTCTTCTAATGTGGTAAAATTATTTTTTGACAATTTAGTTGGCATGGTGTTGAATATGTAAATTAGTTTGGGTAAAATTGTAATTTTTATTATATTATCCCTATCTAACAATGAACACTTAATATCCCTTCATTTACTTAAATCTAATTTTATTTGTATAAAAGTTATTTTTTGTAATTATGTTTATGTAGTTCCTGGGTTTATTTTGGCAGGTAAAGTGCATAGATAGAATTCTAATGCCTTTATCATGAAAAAATAGTCTTGTACTACTCTGTGTTGATCAACTGAAATACACATATATGCACATAAACATATAATGTAAACATATGTTGTACATGTATTCATTCCTGGTTACTAAGTGTTAAGACAGGCTTTTACCAATTAGAATGCATGGAAAGAAAGTCATTCAAGTTGGCAAGATGACTGGAAATCCTATTACAGAATGAATGGCTGAAGAAACTAGGAATATGTATCCTAGAACTATTGAATTTGGGCAAAACATGATATTTCCTTATAGTTTTCCAAAAGCAGGAAATTATATGACAGTTTCACTTTGTTATGTGCATAACTGTTATTTCTAACAGTTCTATCGAATAATGCCTTGTCTTGTGAGACAATAAGCTCTCCATTACCAAACCTTTTCAAGCATCAGTTGAATGACCATCTATTAGATATCATATAGAAAGGATTCTTCCATTGAATGATAGGCTAAAGTAGATGATTTCTAAAGTTCCTTTTAAACATAAGATTTTGTAAGTAAATTAGAAGACCATGTATAAGTTTAGTATTCTTTTTAAGTCCAACTTTAAATGATAATACCAAATGAATACTCACCATGGGGAAAAAAAACCAAAACAAACTAAGGTTTAATAACAAGTAGGATAACAATTTGATATTCACTTGCAATTCATATTAGCATAACCTTCTGTAAACCTGATATATTCTTCCCTCAATCTATCCTCAGTGCCTCAACTTCATACCAGTTCAGTGGCAATAAATCAGAAGTTCCAATTTCCCTCCTTTCTTTGTAAAAGCAAGAAAATCGTTAGCTTTTAAACCATTAACCAAAAATAAAAAGAAGTCTGTTCCTGTCAACTCACAGACTTTACCAGCAATTCCAATATTTCACGAGACCTCTAGACAGAACAGAAAGTTTTGAAAAAGCTTGGATGCTTAATCAGATCTAGCAATGCAAAGAAAAAATGGCTCACTCAACCATTAGTGACTCTAGAGTAAGGAAAGTTATAACCACACTTTACGAAAATAGTAGTCAAGATATGAGGCAAGTACTTAATGTTTTATTCTCCATGCCCTAGTCTCCTACATAGCTAGTCACCTAATTTTTATAAGTTTTTTTTTGATATTTAGTGAATCATTACACTGTGTAAAGAATATACGACTTTTCTTGTCTAACTCCAAACAACATTTAATTTAACTTTTCTGCCAAGAATAATGATGGCATTGAGAATAGAGACACTTAGGCGTATATTTTCTTTACTTGAATTATTTTCAGAGGATACAATGTTAGAGATGGGTTTTCACTTTTATTGCAAGTTATTTTTCTCATCAGGTAATAAAAAAGTTGAATAAGAAGCAGCATGGCATAGCGGAATGACAGATGGCCCCAGAGTTAAAATAACCTGTGTCCATGTCAAGCAGCTGATACATAACTGAGGCCCCTGGGAAAGGCACATAGCCTCTCACAGCCTTGGGCAACTCTCCACAACCACAAATTGCTTTGGTAGGAAAAGTTACACATTGGGGGTTCCCCTTTACCAATGCAATCAGAGGGGCAGAACAAAGCAATTAAGCAAACAGAACAGTATTTAAAAACCTAAATATCTAACTTCCTGATTTATGGCTTCAGAGGGCCCTGTCTTGTCATTTTTGAATAGGACTTAGTCTCAGGCATGAGATATAAATGAAAATAGTTAAAGACAGAAGTGGAACATGAGACGGCCTTTAAAAAAATTGTTCATATCATCGATGTCTCATAGTTATTTTAATAGTTCGACATATGCAAATATAACTCCTCAAGAATAGAAAATAAAACAGCTATTTATTATTATTGTTTTAATTATTTTAAACATTCTCCAAAAGCTAATTAAGAAATAACCCTGAAAGAACCCTCTCCTCCCTCCCCCAGTATTAACCATATAAAGAAACAAAAATACTAGAAGTTTCAACTTGGTCCTAAATTTTTCCAATGTGTTTTAGATTTCCAGACTTGCTTTATCAAAAATTGTAGATACACTTTTAAAGGTGAATTTAGAGAGAAGATTCTGGGAAAATGGCTGAGTATGTCAGAAAATTCCAAGCTCTCAAGACTTTCCCCTACAAAAGAATTAAAATAACACCTTAGAGTGAATAATGTGTGGGTGGAGATAAATAAGAACAGGGGCATAACTGGGGTCCTCCTGGGACAATTTGAGAAGATCAGAAGAAAAATCCCAGGACAAGGTTTGGTCCTTGTGAATACTAAACACTTCTAGGCTAGGTTCTGTTTTAACCCCAAGTAGCAAGGATCTTAAACAAGGAGGCAAACTCTGAGGTTAGTTGGTATGAGAGGCTGCCTCAGCACTATTCACAGAACTTTTATCCCAGGATAGCAAGTGAAGTTGGGTGTTTGAGGCCAGGAAGATGGAGGGAACCTCTTGACAAGGAACGCCAGACTCAGCTATGCTGCAAGCAGAGTGTGTGTGGTGTGTGTGTGTGTGTGTGTGTGTGTGTGTGTGTGTGTGTGTGTGTGTGTGTGTGTGTGTGTGTGTGTGTGTGTATGTGAGAGAGGGGGAGAGAGAGAGAGAGAGAGAGAAAGAGAGAGAGAGAGAGAGAGAGAGAGAAGGAACCAGGACACACCTGGTGAGTGCAGAATCAGTGCGGTAGACAGCCCCTGCCTCTGGGCAGTTTTAGCAAGTTGGAGGTTTGCCTTTGGTTTCAGGGTAGAGCAGAGAACTGTAGATCTGGGGCAAGAGGCACCCCAGGGCTAGAGGTGATTACAAATAATTAAGCTATTACTACAAAAAGTGCACAAGCAAAGGAGCAAATATTCAATCATAGAAAACTATTATGGGAATAGAGATGATCAGGGTTCATCTTCAGAGTAGGATATTGAAGTAAAGAAACCCACAAAGAGTAATGTCAAATTGTCACCTGCTCAAAAAGAATTCATAGAAGATCTTAAAAAAGACTTTAAACATCTAATGACAGAGATGGAGTAAAAACTAAAAAAGAAAATAAGAACAATCCAATAAAACCAAGAAAGATAGAAAGGAAAGTCAAACAATTAGAAAAGGAGATTCAGAATCTTAAGGAAGAAAATGACACCTTAGAAAGTAGAATTGGGCAAAGTGAAGCCAGCAAAATTATAAGAGATTGAGAAATAAACAAAATATGAAAAATGAAAAATAGAAGAGAAAGTAAAATATCGTGTAAGAAAAACAACAGATTTAGAGAATATATCAAGAAAAGAAATATAAAAATAATTTTAAAAAATAATTTTGATAAAATAATACAAGAAATAATCAAAGAAAATTGTCCTGAGGCATTAGAACAAGTGGTGAAAGTAGAAATGGAAAAAAAAATCTGCTGATCACCACTTAAAAGAGGAAAACTCATAGGAATATCATAATCAAATTTAAAAACTCCCACCTCAAGGAAAAAATACTAAAAGCATCAAAATTAAAACAATTTAAATATGATGGCACCACAATTAGAATTACACAAGATCTAACAGCAGAGACATTAAAGGACCATAGGTCTTAGAACACAACATATTAAAGAGCAAAAGAACTCAGGCTCTGGCCAAAAATATCATACTCTGCAAAGTTAAGGAATGCTAATGAGAAAAATAAGGTGAGAAAGTAGCCAGTAAGGAAGACTCTAAAATTTCCTTAAAATCAACTCCTTAATCCTGTGGGGAGTTAATCAAATCCTGAATAACCTCTCTAACCCAATAAAGGAAAACTAGCCCAGCCACCACTCTAAAATAATAGGTTTAAACTTATTTTTCACATGAATAAATCCAAAGATTAAATTTGGATAACTAAAATTAGCAGTAAGTCTTAGATGTTTTTCTAAAATATTTTAACATAGAAAAAGATTAAGATTGATCTTTTGCTTCAATGGAATTATATTCTCAGATTAAATCTTCAGCCATATGTAGTCAGAACAGATGCTAAATTTGATTAACAATGAAAAAAGTATAGATAGAAATTCAAATGGCTTAACCCCTGGGATTATATGATGGTAGAAATAACTTTACTAACCTATCTTTAATTCATCACACGGAGCTTAATGATTCAGAACTGTGTTCCTGGATGAGTTCTAATTAAGTTAATTACGTATGTAATAATTATAATTTATTTGAATGCATCCTCTCAAAGCTAGTTTCTAAAATACTGTAGGCCAGTAAGTAAATTATCAGTTCTTATTCTTGTTTGATATTCAGGGTAGGACTATCTCCTCAGAACAGATCAAGCATATTTTTTCACAATATTATAAGGAGCTTTAATGAGAGAGAACATGAAAATGACCTATTTTACCACATAAAATGTGTTAGTTTTGCAGAAGGTGTTCCTTGGAAATCAAGGATACCTAACAAGAGAAAAGAGCACTTAAAAATTATTGCTCCTCTCGAACCCCTATATACTTCTCTCAATACTATATTCCATTTTTGTTTGTTTGTCAGAGCATCCTAATTTGACAAGAAACACATCTAAACATTATTTAAAGTAGCATATCATGATTTGGGACTATATATACCTTTGCTTAACTTCATAGGGATCCAGCATAGAAAATATCACTAAACAGGAATGCACCAGCATGTCATCTCCTTGTTCAATAGATGGGAAAACTAAGGGATACAGAGGTAAAATGACTTGTTTAAGGCTAAACAGGCAGCAAGTAGCAGAGTTGTCTAGGTCCTCAATTTACCAATTCAATGTTCTTTTCACTACCACAGTAAGAGTTGCAACACAAAAGAAGTTGGATAATTTTTATCTGAATATCACTCCTCCAAGATCCTTGCCCAAGAGTTAATGAGTAGGCAAAAGATTTGAATAACAGAATCACATCAATCTTGACTTTTTTTTTTTTTTACTATAAACCAATCAACCAACTAGCATTTATTAAGCACAAACTACATACTAGGCACTGTGCTTTGCCTCTGGGAATATGAAGACATCCTCCTCCTTCTCCTCCTCCTCCTCCTCATCATCTTTCTCTCAATTAGTTTTGTTGATGGAGAAAATATGTATATACATAGATACAAAATAAAAGCAAGACAGTTAAATGAAGAGAATTTAAATGCAGAATTAAGGTCCTTATAGCAGGAAATATATCAAAGGTTGTGTTTAAGCTACATCTTGAAAGAAATGAGAGGTTTCATGAGGCAGAAGGGAAGAGGATTACATTCCAAGTATGGAGCTTGGCTTTGCAAAGGCATAAAGATAGGAGACAGGATTCTAAGTATATAGGTCAGGATGGCAAGATGGTTATGGCTTGTAATAAAGGAGACAAGCCAAGACAGTATGGATGGTTGGATCATTGAGGGGAAACATTAATAAAAACAACAACCAAGAAATAGTTTAGTGACTTTTATAATAAACCTATTTAGTTTCAAAGGTAAAGCTTATAATAATTGGACAATTTATCCAACAATTACTTGAGGTCTTTTCTCATATTCTCTCAGTTTATCTATTCAACCATTGCTCTAATTTCTCCCTAATGGGTACCTCTCACTCTCATCTCAAGATGTTCCACTCATGGTCTGCTTATTGCTCCATCTTTATATTTTCTCATTTGAATATGTTTTGGTGTTCTAAGTATGGAACTAGCATGAAGTCTGCTTTCTGAGAACAGAACCAAGTAAGTTCTGATAGGCTTTTCAATAGTAGGCTGCCATGTGGGTCATGGCATTTGTGGTCATGTCAACACATGAAGCAAAGAAAAATCTGAAATTGTCCATAAAATTAGAATAAATGACTAAATTGGTGTATCATTGAGATAAACATCAATATCAACTTTGTTATAACATTAGTAATATTTTAAAATGACCTCTTCGTCATGAAAATTTTATGGTTTTTTTGTTAAATATTTTATTTCACCAATCTTGGTCAGATCATAGGTATGAATTTGACTTTCTTCCTCTTCTAACTCAAACTCTCTCTCTTCTGCCTTCATGACAATGACTGTTTTCATCTTCGAGAAGCTTATTTCCCCAGATTTCCTTATTTAGATTTTAAGGAAAGAAAATATAATTTATCGAAATACAGTACCTTACTAATTGGTCAATCAGAAGAAATAACAGGTATGCTATCTACATCTTAAGAAATATACTTAGATATTTTATTAATCCAAAGAACAATAAACTCTCATAAATATAACTATATGAATAAATTCTAGTCTTTGATAGGTACATATTTTACATTGACTATGAACTCTAGACAAACGGGAGGAAAATTCCGCCTAAAGCTGAATTGCATAACTTCCTAAAAATAGTGTTTGGAGATTTTATGTGTGATGTGGCAGATGAACTATATTTATAATTGCTAAAAATAAAGGCTAATAAAACTATTACTTAATATGATGTTCTTACTTTCAAAAAACAAAACACAGAATCAGTTCTCCTAATTCAACTGGGATATGTATTTCTGTGACCTATATTGAGCTCATATGTGCTTATATTATTCACAGGGATACAGATTGACCCATTTTGATTTAATAGGCAGATACAGAGCTTCTGCTTATTCAATACAAAGTTTAATTATGCAAGTCTCATATAAATCATAACCCTAAGAAAAACACAATTGTTAAGTAAAAAGGGGTTAGTGTAGTTGAATTCCAGAGTATCCAGTGTTAAAACAGACTTCAGTGATACATCTGGGATTGGCAGACTAACTTAAAAGTGGATTGATAATCTGTAGGGATTCAAGGGGGTTCTGCTCTAGGACATGAAATTCAGCATGAGTAAGGGCAGACATTCCTTCCTGGGGAGATACATTTCAACACATCTTCCCCTTCCCTTCTCCTCTACGATCATAGTGTTGCATTGGAGAAGTTGAGCACAAATATCAAGAGTCTTAGTTTCCTTCCTCTTTTTCAATTCCTAGAAGGGATCTGACCCCTTACTTTTTCCCAACTAAATTTGTTTCAAGCTTAGTTTTACCTACTTTTGAGCTTATGAAAAAGAATTAAAAATAAAACTAAACCACAATATAATATGCCCAGCACACAAAATAGTTATTTATATAATTTTCCTCTTTGAATAATAACAAAAATGATTGTAAAATATATATTATGTTTAGCAGTAATTATGTTAATGAAGCCAAATTGTGGAGTCAACATTCTATGTCTCCTAAAAATCTCTTTGTTCTATGGCTATAGACCTTCAGCCAATCAGCCCACATATTCTTGCCTTTCAAACTCAGGAGTAAATAACAATCATGGAAAAGTTCATATATTGATCCATCATAGCTGTTGGAAAATAACTCAAGTCCTACTAAGTTGAGTGCCATTTGTATAACTCTATAAAGAAAAAGGTTAAGAGTATTTATTTCACAAGATATAACTCAATACTTATTAAAATGGAAAATGACTACATAAATTCAACTTTTATGATAATAGGTTTCTTCAAAATATAAAAATGTCACTATGTGATAGACATAAAGATATAAAATATGAACATATACAATATGGTGATATAAAAGTGACTTTATGCAAAAGAAAGGAAAGGTTATCAAAATTCATGCCAATTTTAAGCTACAACTTAAGAAGAATGAGCTATTTGAAATTTCATTTGGGAAATACTTAAAAAATAACTTGATAGTAGGTTAGTTTGTTTTTTTTTGTTTTGCTCTGGACAAGGAAGTAAAAATATGTAACAAGATAAAATAGCAATACCTCAACATGGTAACTCTCAGATCATCTCCATTCATAAAACCAAATTGCCATGGAGATCTGAGGAGGCAGAAGGAAATGGTATTCAGCTAGAGAGGAGATTAAAAACAACAAAACAAAACAAGGCAAGACAAGCAATTTCAAAGACAGAGGGAAAGAGAAGGTAAAATGTTTACTGGCTCACCAAAATGGGGGGGGGGGGGCAGGAGAAGGAGGTACCAGATCAAAGAGAACTTTTGCCTGATCTGAAAATACAGGATTAAGTACAGTTTAAAATTTTATCTTACCTCTAGCTTTTTTGAAAAATGAAACTTTCCAGAAATCCCCTTTGGATTTCATTGATCATCTTAAAAATAGGACAAATATTTCATACATGATGTCTTTTATTCTTTTATTCAGTTGGATCACTTAAGAGCATCTCAATCTAAGAATGTCCTGTCCTTGATCACACCAAATTGTTTCATAAGTGATAAATGATCTGGGAGGAAAAATTCAGATCTTTATAATTCAATCCATTTACAAAGTACCAGGAAGCAATCAGATTGAGTCCTGTGAAAGAATCTTCAGTGAGAAAAATGACAGCCCTGGCCACTGGGGCCATTCACTCAAACCCTCACGCTATTATGACCTTCTTAGAAAATATGAAATAATCAAGATTTGGGAATTTTGTTTTATAGTATAAACTCACTCCCAGGGTTAAGAATAGGGAGCAAATGGTGAGAATAACCAACTCAGCTATGATCCCTGGAATTTGGGTCATATTTATGAACTCACTAAAGACAAAGTCTGGGTCAAGATAGTGGTTTAATAGTGTATCCAATTTTTAGTCATTTTTTTCTGATACTATGCCTATAAATTATATTTGGCTCCAATGTTTATCTGGTAGTTTTGGCTGCATACACTATTTTCCTGTGGTTGTCTGATTAAGTTTCTTCATTAAAATATATGTGATACAGAAGGAAGGAAAGTCCAGTGTTGGACTTGGAATCAAGGAGATCTGGGTCTGAATCTCTGTGGGACACAGCATTTGTGACTCTGAGAAAGTCACTTAGCTCCTCCCAGCCTTAGTTTCCTCATTTATAAAATGAGAGTTGGACTAAATAGCCTCTAAAGTTCTTATGATTCTATGAATCTGGTGGGATGGAGGTTGGACCTCGACTACTTAGGCAACTCCACACTAATAGCATTCCTTACTAATGATTGTAATGCATCAACACAGAGATGGGACAGAACTGAGAACCAAGTGACTTCTACAGCATTAAGTGGACTTGATAATCACCAAGATGAACATGAAATTTCCTAAAAATTGGTTCTTTCAGTATATAGATCAGGATGTGGGCATAGCTATGACTACACACAGATTGTTGCTAATCTTTCATTTTCAAAGAGGCCTAAAGTCATCAGGAGAGACATCATCATGTCTCAATTTGCAAGTGAATTGGATTTAAGTGAGGCAGAGCTGTACAAAGTCAACAGCCTCACTCCCTCCTCCAGAGTCATTGGAGTCAAGTGGCAAGACACAAGTCAAGTTACTGGTGATACTCCAAACAAGCAAGTAAACCCAGTATCACTAAGCTGAACTGAGGTTCAGAAAAATTCTGTGTTTTGCCTATGCATTCAACTGACAGAATAGATATTTGTACTAATTCCATACAAAACTAAACTCATTTCTCCTTTAGCAATGATCCAATATTGTAGATAAAATAAGGTTTCCTTATCTTTGCTTAAGATAGAGTAGAAGAGAAGTTTGTGCATCACTGGGAAATAGTGGCATGGAAAGTCATACGTTTTAGCAATCCAAATTATATTTTGAGGTTAGAAGTCCTTTAAAATAATAACTATTTATAATAATTTAATAATGATATATTTATATAGCATTTAAAAGTTTGCAAATAACTAACACCAGGAATATAATTATTATGAGTATTATTTTCCCAATTTTACAAATGAGAAATTAGAGGCTCAGAAAGATTTTTTTTAATTTTTATTTATCTTTCATTTTAATTTTTTTTT
>CM053580.1:169333269-169350964 GCA_028627135.1 Pseudochirops cupreus | reverse complement strand
CCTTTCTAGAACTCACCTTCTTCATCTGAAAAAGGAGGCAGTTGAAGTAGAGCATATGTATCTAAGTGATTTCCAACTTTAAATATGTGATCTGGTCAATGGATATCTAGTTCATTTTTCTCAGAATCACAGAATTTGATTATTCGAAGGGACCCTAGTGGCCATCAGGTCCAACCAATATGTGAAAGGAATCTCCACTATACTTTATGTGTATATGTATACTTTATATGTATACTAAACATCTACTTTCTGCTTGAAGACTGCATTTAAAGATTTTTCTGCTTACTCTCATTTCATAGATAAAGAAACTGAGGATTGTAGCAATTTGCCCAAATTCTACACAGTTATTAAATGATAGAGACAAATTAATGGTGATGATGATGATGGTGATAGGAGCTAACATTTATTAAAATTTTCAAAGCTCTTAACATATACTATTTCATTCCCTCCACATAATAACCCTTTCAGTCAGGTTCTATTATTACCTCCATTTTAGAGATGTTGAAACTGAGGCAGAGAAACTAAGTGGTTTGCACAGGCTCATAAAACTAGTAAGTAACTGACAGAGGACTTGAATTCAGGTCTTCTGATTCCCAGTTGAGAGTCTTTTCTAACACACATCATAAATTCTATAAGGAAGGCATTAGAAAGTAGGATAGATGCTGATGTTGTTGCCATTGTCTATTAAAAAGTGTGCTTGGGGCGGCTAGGTGGTGCAGTGAATAGAAGACCAGCCTGGAGTCAGGAGGACCTGAGTTCAAATCTGGCATCAGACACTTGATACTCTTACTAGCTGTGTAACCTTGGGCAAGTCACTTAACCCCGATTGCCCTGCCTTCCCCCTCCAAAAAGGAAAAAAAAATATTCTCACTCATTTTCCAATTACATACTTTGCTTGAAGTGATACGCTGAACATATGAACAATTTCTTCCCTGTAAAGAATTGGAGAACTGTAGGCCACTTTAATATGTACATGCTGTTTTTTTTTAATTAAAAGAAAAACTGGCTACCTCTGATCATTTATATAATCTTGACTGTGAAATCAAAAAAGTAGAACATGGCTAAATTTTGTTAAATGTAATCTGGTACAGCATTTTTCCTTAACAAAAAGTAGCCTTTGATACTTAATATGAGATAAATTATCCAAATATTTGAACCTTACATATGAAAAAAACTGAAAGAGAAATTGTCTATTCTACAATGAGTGTCAAACTATCAAGTCTTATAGTTGTCACCAGAAACATGAAAAATGAGAGATGATGTATGACAAACCAGATTCTTGAAACAAATATTAATTCAACCATGTGACTTCCTATTCTGGACAGCGAATATGGTCATAGCAATACTTACTTAAGTGACCCAAGGTTTTGATTATCTCAGCATCAATTAGGTCCCACTGATTAGATATGAACTTCTCCCCAGGAACTACCAGAAAAATCCCAAATCAACATGCAATTGAAATATGGTGAGTGCAGAGGTGTCTACACATAAGCAACTGGCACTGAGACTGGTAACTACTAGAAAAGAACAAGGTTTTGTTGAAACTTCATGTAACGTGTCAGAGAACAGAAGATCTCTTTCTTTCCTAGGCAATATTCTCTTTATTAAAAATGTTGTTTCACAGAGGTTGAAGATGTAATTCTGTAATTCTGAATTCATGTAATTCTGTCTAATAAGGCACTATTTCTCTCCTATTCAGCAGTGTTTGTTTATCCACACATCAGAATTTTTTTTTAATTTATCCTCAGGAATTTCTACCAGGAAAAAGGTAGACCTCTTCTGTTTGGTCTAGGAACAGAATGAGTCAGCTAAGTTTAAAATGATGTTCTTTATTGAATCCAAAGGTTGGAAGGTTACCAATAGTCATGATCGATCTCTCTCTCTCTCTCTCTCTGCCTCTCTCTCTCTTTCTTTCTCTCTCTCTCCATATATAGGTATGTGCATATACTTACATGCATATATATGCACACATATACACATACATACATATGTGTGTGTATATTTTGATGAAACAATCTTCATACACATGGAGTTAGCAATATAAGTGACTTATGTTTTCTTCCCACTTCACCACTGTGAACATTTTTTTGCATTCAGCATTTCCCCACATGTTGTGATCTTATTTGGTCATCTCATAAGCTTCCATGGATTCAACTATAATTTCTTTGCAGATTATTTCAACATTCATACAGTTTCAGTCTGTATTCTGAGCTCCATTCCCTTCTTTTTATTGAATTTTTCAGTTCTGTCTGACTCTTTTGGCACTGAGAACCATACTATTCACGAGGCTTTCTTGGTTTTACATTTGGTTTTACATTTCCTCTTCTAGTAAATTAAGTCAAACAGAATTAAGCGACTTGCTTAGTGTCACATAACATACTTTACTGCTTAATTGTAGCAGATTTTTATGACAGATTTTTTGCAAAAAAGTAGGGTACAAGAATTATATAAAGTTTTTTTTAAATTTGTGCCAGTATTAAAAAAATCATTTATTACTAAACTGTCTTTGGTGCAAGATGTATGGAATAGTTATGAATATACATTAAGACTGAATACTAACAATGCATGTGTGCTGAGAATTCTAGGCTCACAGTTCTTAGTGCGCAAGAGATGAGTATCTATATGCCACTAGTGAATACATTATTGCTCTATTTACTTTTTAAGGGGTATGAAGAACAGAATTATACCACACAACAAATACATGATGAAAGGTTTATAAACCAATTTTTGAACTGAAAAAACAGGGTATGACAATTATGCACTGGTGACAATTATATGGTGAAATATAGTAGCTACTAAGTCTCTGTGGTCAAATTTGAGCTTGGGTCTTCCTGACTCCAGGCACAGTGCTCTCTCCATTGAACCATCTAGGTGACTGTCTATTCCCTTCTATTGCTTATTATTCATTTTGAACTGGGTGTCCCATATGCATTTTAAATGCAACACGTCAAAAAGGGAACTTCTTTTATTTCATTTCAAACTTTCTAATCCAAAGCTCCCTATTGCTGCTGAAGATACTTTCATTCTTCCAATCAATCAGGTCCACAACTTGGCTATCATCTTTTATTCCTACTCTTACCTCATTTATCTAATTAGCTGCCAAATTTTATCATTTCTTTCTCTACAACATCTGTCAGAAGCCTCTATTTCTTGGCATTCATATAACCACAATCTTGGTTCACACTCTCATCAACAGTTGTCTGGAATATTACAATGGTCTCTTCCTGTATTAAATCTCTTTCCACTCCAGCCTCTTCTTCACATAGCTAATATTGTTCATTAGACAGTTGCCTCATGGCAGCATCCTGAAATAAGGTTTATTTTAGGTATAAGAGGAATGGTAAAAGAGCTGTTGGGTCTTCCATGGTTTCCATGAAAGTTCAAAGCAGTTGAACTAGTTGAATTAGCAGTCTTCATTCCTATAATTGTGTGGATATAGTCATTCATGGAAGAACTGAATTAGGATACTCAAAAATGAGAATGTTAATAAAGGCAGATTCATGGAATTTGAGTATTGTCTAACAACTATGATTTCCTGTTGTTTTGTTTTATTTATTTTGTTTTGTTTTTATTTGAGAAACTAGTTGGAAAGGGAAATACTTAAATTTGCCCAGGTATCCTGAGATATTTCTACAATTGTGCATATGGATAAATGCACCAGTTTCATGGCAGTAAATTTGCCTATAATCAGGGGTGCTGACATCAGTTTGAAAAGCTTCCATTCTTGCCCTTGAATTGTGGGGATACTGGTGTGTCCAGTGCAAAAATACAGACTTAATACAGTCCATTGCTTATTGTAAGGTAAAACTGAGTGCTTCTTCTACACTGCTGTAAGTACAATGTACAGTGGACAATTCTTCCTCAGTAAGAAATTAAAAAAACAACAATGGGCATTGTTGAGAAGATTACTTTCTGGAAACAAGAGTCTGAAAGTTTGGGGCGACAATTAGTAAAGAAGGATATAGAATTGTGATTATACTTCAAAATGGACTCCCTGTTTTCTGGAAAAAATTGATATATCCTCAAACATTTTCATATTTCAATTTCTATCTTAATTTTAACTGTATTTTTTTTTAACAAAGGAGAATTTTACTGTCGGAGTAGGATAGTAAGCATTGGCACAAGGGTGGGATGATATTGTCCCACTTTCTGACTGTTTCACATACTTCTAAGGCAGTTCCACACCTCTAAAGAATGCACATTTTGTTTTGAAAGCCAGCATAACATAAAACAGAGATAGCAGGCAAGCACTAAAGTATATTAGCAACAACATGCTCTATTTGAAGTCATTTAAAAGTTAGGGAGTGGTAGTGTTTGCCTTACTGACAGGATGTGTTAATACAAGAGCAGCATATAAGATAGTAGTTGATAAATATTTCTATATTACACCAAATAGGATGTGCATTCCACAGCACAGACTTGTTCTTGATGATATCACAAGGCTAGAAACTCTTTAAAAAGTCCTACAGATGGGTAAAATATTTTTTAAAAATTCATAAAAGTTGTTTGTACTCTAGCTGCCATCAACACTAAAAATAAGTTTCAGTGAGGTGTTTCTGTAATGTCCTCTCAATTTCCTACAAAATAAAGAAGCTCTGCAAGGAACTTTGAGAATGTTAAAGGAGGTAAAAAAGTATGAGTGGTTTATTCTTAACGAGGTTGATCCTGACTTTAATAGTACAACTTCCTGAAGGTCTTAAAACGAATCTCCATCAAGTATTGTAATTGAAAATATTATATAGTTGGCAGACATTGGTTACCAATGAAAGCAAATAAAATCAGACATTTTTGATAATCTAAGAGGTGTTGGCTCTTGATTACATAACCATTGTCATGTCACTAATGTTATGAGATCCTCAGTTTTTTATTTATAAATAAAGATATTATTAGTAAGACGAGTTGCTTTGCAAAAATATCTCTCAATATTACGAGGCTTTGTAAAAGTGAGGCAGCCAGGAGCAGCAGACAGACTGCCATACCTGGAGTGAGAAAAATAAAACTTATTTTCCCAGGTTCAAATGTGCCTCAGACAGATACCAGTTCTGTGCCCCTGGGCAATTCACTTAACCCTATATACCTCAGTTTCCTCATCTGTAAAATCAGCTGGAGAAGGAAATTACAAACCATCCAAGTATATTTACCAAGAAAATACCACACCCCAAAAGAGGTCATGGAAAGTTGGACATGACAGAAAACAACAACAACAGAAGTGAGTTACTGTCAAGTAAGAGACTTTAAGAAATAAAAAAATGGTAGCCAATTTATACTACCAAATGTACTACATATTATACCATTTTTCCAACATTATCCCTATCTCAAACCAAGCCCCACTCCCATTCCCACCTCCCACCCTCAAAAAAAAAAAAGAAAGGAAAGGAAACAAAAAAAGATAAGAAAAAAAACATTTAATATGGCTTCCTGTTTTCTGGAAAATTCATATACCCTCAAACGTTGATATTTCAGTTTTGATCTTAAATTTTAACTATTTTTTTTACAAAGGAGAATATTATTGTCAGAGTAGAATAGTAAGCATTTAAAAATAAATTTATTCTTTAAAAAGAAAAGAAAATGTATGTTTCTATTCAGATATCGAATTGACTGTAGAATAAAATAGTTTGTTTTGTTTTAAGACAGAACTAGTTTCCTCCTCTCCTCCCAAGAATAGTCTTCTGTGAGAAGAAAGACAAGACAACTAATTATCCAGGGGCTTCTAATACCACTTTAATTGTTTCCATTTAACCTTCACTGAAAAGCTTCTACCCACCCAAAATGTGAGAACAGGGCAAAGGAACACAAGAAATACTCTTCTTTGTAAAATAATGAATTATCTCAGCAAGGTAGTAGAATTACTTTAAAACAATAGAACCAAACATTTGATATTGGAGATGGTGTTAATTATGTGTAGGAGGCAACTATTTCTTAGTTGACTAAAGTTAATAACAGGATAGTCTAAGTGTAGGAAGAGGCAAATTATGGGAGGATATTGAATTACTAATATGTTTCTGTAATTATTATTTTTATCATCTCCCAAATCGAAAATTGTCCTTTTCTCACAAAATAGCTCCTTCTTATTAGCCTATAAGGTCCTTAGGAGTGAGAATGTTTCATTTATGGTATTATATGTGTGTGTGTGTGTGTGTGTGTGTGTGTGTGTGTGTGTGTGTGTGTATGTTTTTTCCAGTGCCTAGCACACATTGCCAAATAGTGTTTGCTTAAAATTACTGTTCCTTGATTCATTAATTCTGTCAATGCTGCCACAATTCATCCTAATCTATCTTCAAAACCTTGGTATTATATTTGACTCTCCTCTTTCCCATACTTCTCATATACAACCAGTTATTTTGTTGATTCTACCTCTGTGATAGCTTTCCAATTCATGCTTTACCCTTGATTTATAATGCCATCATCTTAATTATAGGACTTCACTCCTAGCCAATGAACTACTATCAAAATTTAACAGGTTTTTCTAGCTCCTTTCATGTGTCTGTATTACCACTCCTGCTATTTCTCAATACTCCTTTCTACCACCACTCTCAATACACACCACTTTCACACCATGCTCCCCTTTTTTTCTGCTCACTTATCTTAAAAACATATTAATGGATTCTAATTATCTATATCTTAACTGAATATCCAATGCCCTTAACAAGCTGGCATCGCTTACCTTCCCAAACCTGTTTCACACTATTCTTGTTGATGTATTCTATGTGAAACCAAACCAAACCAAAACAGCACCCCTCTATATGCCTGATCGTATTTGTTCCCACACCACCACTCACCTCCACCACTGAAACTTTCAAAGATTCTATTCCTTTATTTTATTCCTGGAAACTTCTGCATATATCCTTCCCTGCCTTGCCTTTGCTACCCATCCTTTCAAACTTAACTCAAGGGAGAGATCCTAAGTCAAACAAGAGATCCAAGAGGAGCCAAAACCCATCTTTTTTTTTGTGATTTGCTTGTTTTGTTTTTGTCCCATTAGTTGATAGCAACATTTGTTTCCAACCTTACATAGCATTTTTTTCCTACTTCTGTTAGGCAACATTGATCATGGATGAGAACTATCCCTATAGGTGCCATATTTCCCTGATGGTCTATAAATTCTATTATGAGGGATTTTATCTATATCTATATCTATATCTATATCTATATATATCTATATATCTATATACATACATACATACATACATACAAATACAATAAAAGAGAAAGCCTGTCTCTGCCCTCAATGATGTTACATTCTAACAGAAGAAGATAACACTAAGAGAACCAAGAGAACGTGGTGTACAGTAAGAGCAATACTGTTTTGAGAACAATTGTGAGCAAATAGGCCATTATATCTATTATAAACACCCAAATAAGGGACATATGAAGGAAGATGCAATCTTTTTCCAAAGAAAGAGCTGATAAATAGAAATATGTACAGAATGACTTTATGTGTGTGTGTGTGTATGTGTGTGTGTGTGTGTGTGTGTGTGTGTGTGTATCTAATGGTAGCCATATCTATGGTGGTGGGGGAGAGAGAATAAAAGGAAAACAAAAGAAATTTGCTTAATATCTATAGTATATCTTTAAAAGGAATAGCAAATTGCACACAATAGATTCAATCACATTTTAAAATTATACTATGTCTTGGAACTGCTTGTTTAATTCCATAAATTAAAAAAAAAAGATGATACATAGAAGGAAGTTGGAATTAGGTGGGTGAGTGGGAGAAATAAAAGTGCCTGGCTAGGAAGTATGACAGAGCTCTTGAAGCCAATAATGTAGCTTTGTACAGAATGAATATATAGTTAACGTAAGCATCTTTTTTTAAATGGAGGTTATAGGAGGAATCAATTATCAGAGGGAGAAGTGGCAGGAGCAGAGAATACTTCTAACATGAGAGATCTAGCAGGTAGGTAAATTTCCAGGGTGAAAAGGTTTCCATGACAGGATAGAAGTCTCGAGATAAAGGAGCACAGTTTGGAGAAGAATGAAGATGAGCACCAATAGAGTCTACCTGAAAAGGACAAGCCAGTGACTAAATTACACCACCCTCCACTCCCCCACAACCAGTGTGTGCATGTTTGAGCACCAAGAGAGGTAATCTTATAGAGTTATTAGATTACCTGAAGGGTAATGAACTTTCAAGCCAGAGTGCCTTTTGAAAACCACCCACTCAAATGCAGGAAGTCTGCATTTGATATTATTGTTGGTAGTACCCATGCCAACCACATCACAATCACTGATATAGCAACATAGAAAACAAGAAGATTAAGACTGAATCTAATGGGGCCCACTAACAAACCAAAACTTTAGGACAACTCCTTTCATGTCACCCATCAATAATGCTGTAATGGAATAGAGAAAGAAGACTGAGGGGGAAAAGCAGAAAAAGGAAGACTTCCCGGACATGTGAGGGTTTTTTGTTTTGTTTTGGTGAGTGAGCTCCCTTATTGACTGATTGCTCTGCAGGGTCATTTAAAAGGCAGAGATCATCTCTCTGACTCCTCTTGTCATATCTCTGGCCAAACATAGGGTGTCTCAAAAATTTAAGTGTAGCTTTAAATATTAGTAGTATCTTCTTTTCCCTTTACTAATTTAAACTTTAGTAGTTTAAAACTTCACTAATGTTTTTGGTATAATCTATGTTATCTTCCCCATAAGGTCATCAGTATAATCACTGCCTTGAATTTCAAGGAGTCACAATGTATTTCTAGAAGTTCACTGCTAAACTACACACAGCACACTACTTTTCATCTACTATAAGGTAAGAAAAGTCAAATGTATAGAGATGTTGCATTAGGAGGTCAGAGTAGACCTGTGTTTGGTTGCTGAAATACACAATCTTCAGAACTGATTATATGAATGGATAAAAAGCTCCTTTAATATTTTTCTTTCTGAGTTAAAGATGGCTATATTAGCAGAATAGTATAATTGTATCTCAGCATTACTCATAAATCATTATTAATAACATCAAATATTAAACTAATTTTATTAACTATATTGACAAATAACTAGCACTTACATAACACTTTCAAGTTTACAAAATGTCTTATCGCTTAATCCTCACAATAACTCTTTGAGGTAGTTGTTATTATTGTCCTTACTTAACAGAGCAGGCAACTGAGTCATAGAGGGGTTGAATGACTTAGTGTTATGAGCTAATTTCTGAGGCAGAATTTGGGCTCAGGTTTTTTCTGACTTGAGGTCTAGAACTCTATCTACTCTCTCACCTAGCAACTTCAAATTTTGCTCACGCAATATACCAGGAATAAATAATCAAGAATGAGCCTAGTACTTCCAGGCCCTAGTGACAGAAGCAGGAGTAAAACTTAAGTCGTATGAGGTTAATCTAGTACCTCTTCCTCTAGAAGGCCTCCCATCATCATTTTTGAAAGTAGTAAAGCTCACGTCAATTTCCATTTTTTCTCTCTGGGGTAAAACAGGTAACTTGCTAGTGGCCTTGTTGCTTAGTTACAAAATAACCAGAAGACTGTAATGAATCCTCTCAAAGTCAAATTATCAATAAGGTACATTATCACATTCTGTTATTCAGATAGTCATTTGACATTTTTCTTATACTAGGAAGAAAGAGTCATATTTAAAATACACAGAGTAACAGAAGCTGCCTGATAACTTGATTAACCAAGCATTAGTGCACATTTAAAGGTTTCTTCATTGTAAATAAAAAAAATGACAACCATATTACAACATTTACATGAATTAACTCCTGCAAAAGTATCTCCCTAGTGAACCTGAGGCAGATTCTCCTCTCAATTAAAGAAAACTAAACCATTTTTGAGTTTATGAGTACACATAAGTGACATCAAAATTGGTCAGATATAATTGATTGTGGGGGTGGACACTGGCAGAGTAGGGGGATGTGTTGTCCCATTATCTCACTGGTGAAGTTCATTAGGTGCATTTGGTCCTTGAGTGGGAAGAATAAGTTATTCAAGAACTATTCACTGAGTGCTAAAAATGGAAGTTACCTAGGAATTCAAATCTGCCTTATAATATCTCATCAGAAAGAGAATAAAGATTAATGACTACCTCAAGGAATACTATAGGGTTCAGTCATCAGAGAGATATGGGGAAGTATTTGTTGAAAACCCGGGGAATATAGTAGCCTCCCCTTTTCTCCTCCACTCTCAGATTATTGTTGGTGTAAACCTCAAAACCATGTGGCTTATGGTGCTTTAGAGCCTCTTGATGCCTATCAAATACTTCATAGAATGTGCTTTTCCTATAATACACATCTCCCTTCAGAGAGCATGTTGCTGCCCTCGCCAGACCAAGGGTCAAATATTTACTAAAATATTTCTTAAGTTTTTACATTATAATTACAATGAATTAAATAATGTCTGCCCACAAAGAATGCACAACAAGAGTGAAAGTTAGTATATATGAACAGAAAGAATAAATTTAAATGGAACAAATACAAGATAATTTGAAAGAAAGGTTATGGTCAAAGTGGGGAATTGGGAAAAGCTTCAATTATAAGGTAATATGTGAGATATATCTTGAAGAAGGTGAGATTCTTTGAGAGTGAAATGAAGAGGGAGTGTATTCCAGATATGGGAGGCCAGTCAATGCAAAAGCATTAAGATAGGATATACGAGCTGGGAGTGTCAGATGAGAAGAACAGAGAGAAAGGCCATTTGACAAGGTTGAAAAGTTCAAGACAGGGAGTAATGCACAGTGCACAGGATTGTGAAATGCTTTGAGACCTAAACAGAGTAGAGATATCAGGTAACTATATTGCTTGATATCTGGCAGAATTTTTGGTTAATTCTAGTCTACTAAATAATATGCCAGGAAAAACAACAACTTACTGTCAAAAGGAAGCTCATAAAAATTAGTATGCTATGCAAGACTATAATTTTACTTTTTACAAAATTTATTTCATTTTTAATTTATAGAATAAAACAAGTATTTGAATAATGTAGTAGAATTTAAAAATATGTCACATGAAACTGCAAATCTATTATGTACAACTTGCTATTTCTTTTAAAATACGTAATAAAGTTGGCCTGTAAATTTTCTTTTCTTTTTTCTTCTTCCCCCACCCTAGACTGCCATTTTTCAAAAAAATCTTCTCGATGGCTAGGGGAAATGGATATGGAAGATCGAAGATTCATTTGTTAAAAAAAAAAGAAGCAGGGAACAAGTGTTTGGGGAAACAGACTTGTTGATCTCTAGGTCCCATTTTAACTGTAGTAAATCATTGCAATATCATTTGAGGCTTCATTTGCTACTGATTACATAAGGTGGTAGTAAAGAATGACAAAGATTATTTTCCCAACGTCCATACTACTACCCTATAAAAGCAGGGTAAGCTACACAAGCAGTACAATGGCTCATCCCTTAAGTGTATATACAAGCAGATTGTGACAATGTAGATTCAGAACTGAAGGAGAGTTTAGACTCTTAACCTCTTAATTTTATAGATAAATAAACTGAAATTCAGAGGGATCAAATTCTGATTGTTATATAGGAGCTGAGACAAAGTGGAAGAATTTGAATCCAGGTCATTTAATGTCAAATCTAGCATTTATTTAACCGCACCGCACAAGGTAGATGGAAGACTGGAAGACTACACACTCCCACAGAGACTGAATTATTATTGATTACTTTAGCCTAGGGATGGGGAACCTGCAGCCTGGAGGCCACATGTGACCCTCTAAGGTCCTCAAGTGGAGCCCTTTGACTGAATCCACACTTTACAGAATAAATATCCTTAGCAAAAGGATTTGTTTTATAAAACTTGAACTCAGTCAAAAGACTGTACTCAAGGACCTAGAAGGCCACATGTGGCCTCAAGGCCACAAACTCCCCACCCCTGCTTTAGCCTATTAATCCCAATACGCTATCCCTTTGCAGGATTATTCATAGATACATATATCTAACCTTAATTACCTTTTAGATCTTTAAAGCAAATGATATGCATTATGTCTTCCTTTTGTTACAAACACTAGTTTCACAAGATTTGGCACTGTTTGCAAGATTATGACACACTTATTTTAGTTCTTCATCATAAAATCAACCTTTTATCACATCAGAGAGTGAGCTTACATTTATCAGTAGTCAGTTTTTGCAAGTCTACCTTTGCATACAGTCCATAAATTTACAATGGGGTTTAAATCAGATGAGTTTCCAGATCATTTCTTAGCTTTTTATTATGTGTGATATAGTAGTAAAAGGCCATGTTGGAGCATTATATCTCCATTTGGGCCTTTCTTACTTCTTGAACAATACTTATTTTTAGTATACCAATATTTATTAAAGTTCATAATTCCTCAAATCAGGACAAAAATTTCAATCCAACAGAAATAAAATTTCCCAGCTTTTATTTGGGTGTGTGTTTTAAATAAAATCCACAGGATCTTACAGACTTGGTATGGCTTTGAGAGAAAAATGAATTTCATCAATAACAATGAACTTTTCCCAGTCTTTAGTCTTCCAATATTTGTACTGTGTTGCCCATGACAAATATTATTTTTATTCTAAGGAGTTGTGTGTGTGTGTGTGTGTGTGTATGTGTGTGTGTCTGTCTGTCTGTGTCTGACTGTCCGTCTGTAGCTTATTTTGTTTTGGCTGATCTTCTTGCCATTCTTCTGTAATGGCAAGCAAAGTAGTACTTTGGGCTTGTTTCAGCTATTCCACTGTCTTTTGGCCTCACTTTTGTGTCAAGTCTTTGTTGGAAATAGTATACATCTGATGCCCTTAATAGACCTAAGGGAATTTGGAGACCTTCCCTGCCCTTAATAGGCCAAATGTAATCACATGAAGCTCTCAGTGGGAGGAATTGCTGAAAGAGAGGAACAAGAAGGGTGGAACAGGGAGGAGCAGAGGAGAATAAGAGTAGAGCTAGGAGCAAGCAGCATGAAGGCAGAACAGCTGATATGAGTGAGAGAGGGGCATTTTTGCGTAAAGGAGACTGTTTTGTTTTGAAGACCTGATGTATTGAAGGCTTGGGGATGTCAGTGCTCACTGCATTGGTTATGTGTACCGACTTCTTGGTTACTATCATGGTTTTGACTTTCTGGTGTTGGGATTTGGCTTTCTGATGTTTGAATAAATATTTTGGTTCTGTCTTCCATATGGAGAGTCTATTACATTTTGTAACTCAGAACTATGCCAGCATATTCCTAGCCTCCAAGGGTGCTGTGAATATGGCATTAGTGTTAATTCTTCCCGGAAGCCTGTGCCACATTGAAGAGGAATCAGTAACAACCTCTCCATATGTCAGCTAACCCTGAAAGTATTTTTCCTGAGGATTATTTAGTCTATTTCATTGTAGCACTCTGTCAGTTCTTCATACTTTTTTTATTTTGTTTGTTTTGTTTTGTTTTTAATTTGCAACCATACTTTGTGCTTTCAACGCCACTGATTCTGGTTCCTCATATATTTGAACGATTCTAGCAATGTTTGACTTTCCCACACCAAGAGCCACTTGTGACATCCCCAACAGTCATTGACCTGTGTTCTTTAAGAACTAAAACTGTACATTTCTTTAGAGTAATACCCACTCTTTAAAATCACATTAAAATAAATAAAAAACAACAACAAAAGGGCAAAATGAAATACATGTGCTAGGCATGAAATCTAGCATTCAAAAGATACAACATTAAGGATAAAGCAATTAGTTCAATAGCGTTTAATCTGGTCAAAGTCATAGGTCTGAGCCAGTTTAGTAACTACATAAGCACATACATATCCACTGCTGTCACAAAATGAAACCTTATCAGTACAATTGCTTGACTCAAGAAATTCACAAATCACTATAATTAACCTTTTATTTATGTTTTTTTTCCCCTTAAAAGCTTTTTTCTTACTCTTTCACACATGTAAAATTACATAAAACCTTTTTTTATTGTTTCTCACTTGTCTAGTCAAAGTAAAAATGAAATAAAATAAACCTTTTGATGGGTTAAAGGATTTTCTTCTAGTAGCTAACAAATGCTTTCTTTAATGGAAAACCTAAAAGTTAAAATGAAGCAACGTGGAAAAAATACTAGTTTTTTTTTCATCTTTGAAATAAAAATGCCATGCAACTATATGTTTAATAATGATATAGCTTCAAGGGGAGCCATATAATTTAAATACCTTATATGGTATTTTGAGAGACAACTTTGTGTAGTGAAAGAGCTAACCCTAATGCTAGGTACACATGTATTCAAGTCCCAACTCTGATTGGGTATGTGAACTGCACTATTTAGATTTTCAGTACTCTAGGCATTTTTCTAAAACTATAAGTTTCATAGAATTTTATCATTTAATTTTACAGGTATATTCAAATTCACATTTTTTGAGGATATGCTATACCTCAGGACTATTATTGTCCCAAATTTTCAAAGTTATCACAAGCTAAAAATGATGAGAATATAAAGGATATAGAATTCACTATAATGATAGGCTTAGAAATTCTATGTTATTATAGTTCTATCATTTTTATCACTGACCTAATTTCTACATATAGGGACATGACTACTTCAGGATCTACTGTTTAATGTAAGAATTATTAAGGGGCCATCTTTGAACACTGCTTATATACATACACATATGTGTGTGTTTATCTATATATATATATACACACATAGTTATATATAATAATATTTCAATCTAATTGGTATCATTTGTAATACTATGTATTTTATATATTTTAAAAACTGTATTTTTGAGAAGAGTTCTAGAGATTTAACTAGCCTACCTAATAAATCCAGGACATGAAAAAGGTCTAAATTTCTAATCTGAGAGATACTCTAGAAAAATTAGCAACATCTTGGCACAATAATAATGAGGATAGGGGCAGGGTTTTATGAAAATTCCTGCTGAGGGGTCCTGATCTAATTATTTAGTGAGCTAACATTAATAATGAGGTCAATTGCCTTTCTGGGACATAACTATTCAGGGCATAACTAAAGCCTTCCAAGGCATGTCAAACCTGATAACCTATATCCACTTCTGCTGATTCACATGAGGACAAATGATACTGTCAAAAGGAACCTAGATATAATTGACAGTGATTACAAAGTCATGGGAAAGAAACTGAAGACCTTAGGGGCCCAAGTACTGCTTTCATCACTATTATTGATTTAGGTAAGGTACAATGAAAAAGAAGAAACAACTTTGACAACTGAATGGTTAGTTCTGAGGTATCTTAGGAAATTATTTGGCTTTCTGGACTACAACTAAAAATAAATAATGGGATGTTGAACAATGATTCAGTGGATCAAATGCTTTTAGGTAAACATTTTTCTTTTTTTTGCTTAGAGGCTCACAAATATGATCAAGTAGTATTTAAACTGAAATGGAAGAGGAAAAGAGAAAACTATGTCTATGCCTACCTCTCCATCTACCTATCATAGAAAGTAGGCATAGATGGCATAGATATGAGAATAGTAGGAGAAACACACAGCCATGCAGAAGAGACAAAATCCAATAGGGACATCAGTAATATAGTCTACATCCTCACACATTTATTCACAAATACAGAAATTTTAGGAATTAAGCAAAGCAGACTGTAGATCCTAGTGGAAATTTTTCACTGATTCTTATAGCAGAGAATATAAATCTTGGTATATACTTTATTGAGAAGTATACCTTATATAAAAAGGAAAGTAATAGATAAAAAGGGATATAAAGTAGTGAAATTCCATGTAGAGAAGCCATACCTCTGTGTAGAAGTACAGGAACCAGGTCAGGGAATATCAGTGAAGAATATTTACGTAAAGATGAGAAAAGGCAGAGAGAAAAGCAGTGTCATCGTGGGAGTAGACTACGGGCTACCCAACAGGAAAGAGGAAATGGATGAGGCATTCAGAAAAGAGGTCACAATAGCATCATAAAGATGTGACTGAATATCACAACTTTCAAAGAATCAGATGGAATGTTCTGCCAAAAACAAAGCATTTAAAAAATTCTTGACTTACCTCCATGGCAACTTTATTCTTTGAAAGATGAATGAAACTACAAAGACAACTGTTCTTCTCAACCCAATCCTGATCAAAAGGAAGTCGATGATGAAATAGAATCAGTATAAACCTTGTGGGGTATGTGACCACATAATACTAGAATTTATAAAAAAGAGAAAAGCTGAGAATAGTGAACTTATACCCTAAATTGTAAATGAGCAAATTGAAAAGAATTTAGGAAAAAATGGCTAAAATTCTGTAGGGTAAGTCAGGTTAGGAGAGATGGTAAGTTCTCAAGATTGAAATTCTTAATTTACGAATAGAAATAATTGTAATGAGAAAGAGAAAAGTCAGCAGTGTAATGATGTGGCTATAGAGGCAATTTATCAACCAAGGTAGATATTAAAAAAAAAAACATAACCACCCACATACAGAAAAAGGAAACAAATGTAGTTAAACAGGATAAATATAGAAGACTACAACAATATAGTGCAAAAATACTGTCAGCAGCACCAAAGCTCAGAATGAACTGTGGCTGCAGATCAGCAATAAAGACAAAAAAAACAGAGCTTAAAACTATCTTGGGGAAAAAAGGAAGATATAAAGAAGTGATTAATGTATGGGGAAATGATAAAAGACTATTTAGGGAAGACAGAACTACAACTATTATATTCATTTTGTTTTCTCTGTTGAAAATAATTGTCCTTGATTGGTGTGGAAAGAACTAACGGTATATTAATTTATCATATTTAATGAATCAAAACCTAGAATTGTGGCAAAGACAAAAATAATTAATTGGGAATCTAAACTCAAGATAAGAAATCAGTCTAAAGGAGCACATAGTTGCCTTGGGAAAATTCAAGTCACAAAACCTAGCTGAACCAAATTCGAGGATATGAGTGGAAGAAACAGTAGATATGTTAGCTGAGGTAAAGCCAGTGATGTTTGTAAGATCAGGCAGAATGGGATAGACTAGTTTTAGAACTAAAGATCTGCAGAGAAAAGAAGAGAATATTGCAATCTTCAAATTAATTTTCTGTGAGTTTGTCTTAGATTCCTAAGCAAAATTCCATGTATAATGAAATATTACTAAAGGAATGGCTCAGAAACATTTAGAAAAAGAAGTAGTGCTGAACTAAGAACCAACATGACTTTGTCAAGAACTCATGGCAGGCTAATTTTGTGGGAATCTGACATTTGGTTCTGTCTTCCATGTGGAGTCTATTACATTTTGTAACTCAAAACTATGCCAGCATATTCCTAGCCTCCATTAAATTATACTCAATTCTGCTATATCACGTATCTTAAAAATGAGAATTTATTCCATAAAGATTGAAAGATTAGGGAATGTTTTGAGTAGAATGCAAACTTCAAATTTTCTTCTGAAGGAAACAGTGAGAATACAAAGCACAACAACACTTCATAATAATACATAAGCTACAACCCATCCCACACATACTTTCACAAGCAAACTTCTAGTCTTTCTTTTTAAAGTAAAGTATTATGTTTATCATAGATCTTCTAATGCAGTAAAAGCTATGAGAGTAGAAGGACTGTCACCCACTATCCTCACATCTACCCTCTTCTATCATGGCCTCAGACTGAGGCCCAGAGATGGAGCTTGCCCAATTTGCTAGTATGGGCCAGGTGCAGGTTAAGCAGAAACTGAAAGCTGTGGATGAGGTCACTGTTTATTGTGGCATTTATGTACTTCTTAGCCACTTATATATAAAACAGTACTGATGGAATCCTAATAAAGCTGCCCCCAGACCCAATATTCTAACCATTATAGG
>CM053580.1:169301584-169333169 GCA_028627135.1 Pseudochirops cupreus | reverse complement strand
GTTGGAGGGCAGAATGACCAGAATGTTTAACCACCAAGCCACAGATAAGACCCCTCCTACATTATGTAATACCTTAAGAAACTCCTCCTGCTGTTTTAATATTAATGTTATTCCTCTATTCTATGTAAATTTCTGTTATGTGATTTCATCTTCACCCTATAAAAATGCATCTTGCTTTCTCTAAAGTTGCTGGTTCCTCTCGGAACTTGGCTCACTTCATGAAAGGCATAAATCTCAACACATGCCTATACTTGGATTAGAGGTGGTCTGAATCTGAATGAGATGGTTCTACCACAACACATCATGAAACTGCAACAGTTTTTGGCATCCCTAAGTTTAAAGCACAACAGTACTTACTACCAATTTTATCATATATTATTATTATGTTGTTGCTCTTTTAATGTGTCACCTGTGAAGTTCTTGAGCCTTATTTCCCTGAACCCATTTTCTCCATAAGCTCTGTGGTTTTTATTGCCTGATTTTTTTCTTAGCATGGTGATATTAGGGAACATATGTGTTATGTTATAACAGAATGGATTATAAACTAATTTATTATATTTAATGAATCAAAACCTAGAATTATGGCAAAGGTTAAAGCCATATCACATAATCTACTATTGCACTGCCATTTTATGTTCCAATTTGGATATGTGACCAGGGCTATAGCTTCCTCATCTATCAAATGATATGTTTGGACAAGATGATCTCTAAGGTCCCTTCACATTTAAAACTGAAATACTAGAATCCATGCTCCTGTCTCCAAATTTAATCCAAAGGTGTTCCTGAAACCTCAGAGCTAAAATAGTTTTTTAGAAATTTAGGGGGAAGTTGAGGCCAAGAATAAAAGCAAAGTTATTTTCCCAACACAAATAAGATGCAGTAAGAAAATTATTACTCACTCACAAATAAATCTAGTCTCCTACTAAGAGAATATAAGGTAAATCTAATAGCAACTATAGCAGCAGCTAGAGTGGGTTTTAACACTATTACTATTTCATAAGGATTTCCCAAGGATTATTTGTAAAAACCATGTCTTTTTCTCAGGTCTAGTCTAGTCAAGTCATATACAGAAATACCTGAGAGTATCAATGGCATAAAATAAACATATATGGATATTATTGATGATGTTCTGTATTAAGGTTTATGAATGCTAACACATGTTGTATTTAAAATATTCCATAAAATTCGTAATTTTTAGTTACTCCCTTTATTTCCCTGGAATATATTCATCTAGTAAAAGTTTCAAAGGTTTTCCAATCTACCACCAGGGACTTAACTGTCAGTCTGAAGAATTATGTATACCTTTTCCAACAAGTCAGTTTATAGAATGACTAGATGCTGATATGAAAGATGATTACAGTTTTTCTTTATGAGGTAGTACCATCCAACCATAAAAAAACAAGCAACAACACACTTCTCAATTTATTACCAGTTATCATAATATAGATGGTTTACAAATACTTGCAGCCACATGTCTCACTAAGTGATTGATGCACAGTTCTAAGGTGTTCATTTACACAGGAACCATTTATAATAAATCTCTTGCCACCCAAAGTAACACATAGAAATAGGGGAAAAATCATGACAATGGTAAGGTTCACACTAGGACCATTAATATGACTTATTTCCACTTAAAACTAAGCTTCAAATAATGGAACTTTATTTTTCATAACAGCTAGTTATAATTTGGAGTGCCAAGAATCAATCAAGCAGCAACCAAGGAAGCATAAATGCTGTATCCCATGAAGTCCTTCCTCTGGACAATATACTTCATATTTCACTTAGAACATTTTCCTTTTATTAATATTTTTGTAGCTGTCTTATAACTATGCTAGAATATCTCATTTGTCTTTCTATCTATATCATCTAGCCTTATATCTTGCACATCATATGTGTTCAATGAATATTTCTTTAACTATCCTACATCATATATTTTAGTATATTCCTCACATCAAGATGGACAAAATGTAGCAGAAGACAAATATTTGTCATTGACAAGTTTGCCATCTTCTTAGTGAATAAGATTTAATCAGGATAAAAAAAAATGACATTTCCTATCCCAAAGTCAAAATCCAATCCTTCACTGCTGTGTAGAAAATATCCTAATTTACAAAAATTCTAGAGACTTCTACCAGTATGGAAGGCTTCTTTCTAAATATTACCTATGTGGTAGATGTGTCTATTATACAAGAGCAGAAGCCCACCTTTTTGTTGTTGTTGTTTTGTTTTCACCTTTATGTCTATAGTACCCTGACTTCTGAGACCCACGATAAATGCCTGTTGATTTATTTTGTGATTTATCTATTTTTTTTGAAACCTGAAATTTTGGCAAAGCCTTTAGGACTTTGCTTGAGAATTTTTCTCACTGGCAACGTGTACTTGAATAAAGGCAGGAGTTGTGAGAGTTTTGTAAAGGAACATTTTTCATATTCTCTTCAAAAGGACATGTGTGACTTAAAACAGAAAGATCCATGCAGTGTTAAAGTAAGGGGCTGGAGAAGAATGTATTATACTTTAGCTGAAGAAAAAAAGTTAGAGCATCAATAATTATCTCAAACAAAGCAAAAGCAAAAAGAGGTCTAATTAAAGGAGATAATCAAGGAAATTATATTTTTTTTCTAAAAAGTATCATGGACAATGAGGAAACTGTAAATAAAATTATAGCAAGTTTTTTTCATACATATAGGCAACTGAGTCAAATTCGTAAAAGTAAGATCTATTCCCCAAATGATAAATGATCAGAGGATAAAAGTTCATGAGCAGTTTTCAAAAGAAGAAATTAAAGTTATCAATATTCATATAGAAAATGAATCACTATTGTTAGAGAAATGCAAATTAAAACAATTCAAGTACCACCTCACAACTAACATATTAATCAACACGACAAAAAAGGAAAATTAATAATGCTGGAATGGATGTAGAAAAATTGGACACCAATGCACTGTTGGTAGAATTGTGAACTGGTCCAACCATTCTGGAGAGCAATATGAAACTATGCTTGAAGGGATATAAATCTGTCTTTGATCTAGCAATGCCACTACTAAGTCTGTATCCCTAGGAGATTAAAAAAAAAGGAAAAGGGGGGCAGTGTCAAGAGGGTGAAGTAAAAGCAGGAACTTGCTTTAGCTCCTGCTCCAACCACCTTCAATACCTATAAAGTATGACTCTAAACAAATTTTAGAGTTACAGAACCCACAAAGTGACAGAGAGAAACAAATCTCCCACTGAAGGCAGCCTGGTAGGCTGACAGGAAGGGCCTATTACACCTAGCTGGGAGCTGAGTGCAGTCTTGCATGAGCTGGGAAGGTCCAGAACTGGGGTGATCCTGACCAGTGGCACAGACAGGCAAGAGCAGACTTCAGGAGAGTAAATGACCAGCAGCTGTGGCAGTTATCAGACTTCTCAACCAAAAAACAACAAAGATAAAGTAAAAGGTTGGTGGGGAACCCTGTTGGAACAGGGTGAGGGAGGAGCACAGTCTGGCCCCTGCCCCCAGGGTGAGAGGTGGTGGAGGTGTGGCTGCAGCTGGTGGCCATTGGTTGCCTCTGAAGCTACTGGCCTACAGATTGTAGGGGGACCAAGCAACCATTCAGAGGGTAATTGCTCTTGCTTTGACCTGCTTGGATCTGGGTTGCAGTCTTGAGTGGTGTTCCTGGGGTGAGAAATGCCAATGTTCCAGATCTTGTGGGGGTTGTAGAGAGAGTACCCTTCCCAGACCTCTGATAAAATTTGCAAAAACTCTGGTGATTTGGGACACAGTTCTCTCCACTCTGGAAGCAGAGTTCTACCGTGGCAAAGAGCTCAAAAGTCAGGTAATTGGCTGGCAAGATGAAGGAGCAAAGGAATCACAATCAGACCACAGAATTATTTTTTGGGGACAAAATGATCAAAACATGGACCCAGAAGAAGACAGCAAATCAAAACTCCTGCATCAAAAGCTTCCAAGAACAATGTGAACTGGTTATAGGCTACGGAGGGGCTCAAGAAGGATTTTGAAAATCAAGAAAGAGAAGTGGAGGAAAAATTAGGAAGAAAAATGAAAATGATGCAAGAAAATAATGAAAAACAAGTCAACAGCCTGCTAAAGGAGAAGCAAAAAATACTGAAGAAAATGACACCTTAAAAAATAGACTAACCCAAATAGCAAAGGAGCCCCAAAAAGCCAATGAGGAGAAGAATGCCTTTAAAACCCAAATTGGCCAGATGGAAAAGGAATTTCAATAACTCTCTGAAGAGAATAATTCCTTCAAAAGTAGATTGGAGCAAATGGAAGCTAATGACTTTATGAGAAATCAAGATACTATAAAACAGATACAAACAAATAAAAAAAAAAGAAGGCAATGTGAAATATCTCATTGGAAAAATCACTGATCTGGAAAATAGATCCATGAGAGATAATTTAATAATTATTGGATTACCTGAAAGCCATGATAAAAAAAAGAGACTAGAAATCATCCTTCAAGAAATTTTCAAGGAAAATTGCCCTGATATTCTATAACCAGAGGGCAAAATAGAAATTGAAATAATTCACTGATTGCCTCTTGAAAAAGATCTCAAAAAGAAAACTCCTAGGAATATCATAGCCAAATTCCAGAGTTCCCAGGTCAAGGAGAAAATATTACAAGATGTCAGGAAGAAACAATTTGAGTACTGTGGAAACATAATCAGGATAATACAAGACCTAGCAGCTTCTACATTAAGGGACTGAAGGGCTTAGCATATGATATTCTGGAGGTCAAAGGAGCTAGAATTAAAACCAAGAATCACCCACCCAGCAAAACAGAGTATAATGATTCAGGAGAAAATATGGTTATTCAATGAAATAGAGGACTTTAAAGTATTCTTGATGAAAAAAAAAAAAAGAGCCAAACAGAAAATTTGACTTTCAACTACAAGAAACAAGAGAAACATGAGAAGGTAAACAGGAAAAAGAAATCATAAGGAATTTATTAAAATTGAACTATTTTCATACCTACATGGAAAAACAATAATTATATCTCATGAACCTTTTCTCAGTATGAGGATAGTTGAAGGGAATATACATGTATATATACTCACACATATATGTATGTATATGAGGGTATATATGTGTGTATAAATACATATGTGAGTGTGTGTATGTGTGTGCATGTATACATAGACAGAGGGCACAGGATCAGTTGAATAGGAAGAGATGAGATAGAATAGGGTAAATTATCTCATATAAAAGAGGCAAGAGAAAACTATTACAATGGATGGGAAGAACAGGAAGGTGAAAATGGGTCAACCTTACTCTCATTGAATTTGGCTTAAGGAAGGAATAACACACACACTCAATTGGGTGTCTTACCCTACAGGAAAGTAGGGGGAAGGGGATAAGAGGGGAGATGATAGAAGGGAGGGCAGATTGGGGGAGAGGGCAGTTAGAAGCAAATACTTTTGAAAAGGGTCAGGGTCAAAGTAGAAAACAGAATGAATGGGGGGTGGGATAGGATAGCGGGAAATATAGTTAAACTTTCACAATATAACTACTGTGGAAACATTTTGCATATCTACACATATGCAACCTATACTGAATTGCTTGTCTTCCCAGTGAGGGTAGGTGAGGAGGGAAGAAGGGAAAGAATCTGGAAACTAAAGTTTTAAAAGCAAATGTTAAAAAATACTGGTTTGTGTTTTTACATGCAACTGGTAAATAAGATATATAGACACTGGGGTATAGAAATCCATCTTGCCCTACTAGAAAGCTAGGGGGAATGGAGGGGAGAGGATATAAGAGAGAGCAGATTAAGGGAAAGGGTATTCAGTATGCTTTCTATCTTGGGGTGGTGGTAGGGGAAAGATGGGGAGAAAATTGGTAACTCAAAATTTTGTGGAAATTAATGTTGAAAACTAAAAATAAATAAATAAAAGATTTAAAAAAAATAAAAAAGGAAAAGGATATATACCTACAAAATTATTTATAATATCTCTTTTTATGGTGTTCAAGAATTGGAAATTAAGATTATATACATAAATTGGGGAATGACTGAAAAGAAAGTGGTAAGTAATTATGACAAAATATTATTGTAGTATAAGAAATGATTAGGATGATGAGTTAAAAAAAAAACTGAGAAGAACTATATGAATTGATGAAGACTCAAGTGAGCAAAGCCAAGAATCATTGTACACACTAATAGAAATATTGAAATGAATGTCAACTGTGAATGGCTTAGCTACTCTGATTAATACAATGATCCAAGATAATTGTAAAGAACTCATGATGAAAAATACTATCAACTTCCAGAGAGAGAACTGATGAATTATGAGTGCAAATTGATGCAAAAACATTTTTAATTTTAAAAATTTTTCTTGATTTTTTTGTAACATGACTAATATGGAAATATATTTTACATGATTTCACATGCATAATTGATATCATATTGCTTGCCTTTTCAATTGTGGGGGTGCTTGAAGAGAATTTAGAACTCAAATATTTTTTAAAAGTTGCTAAATAAATAATAAATTCGATGTTTTTAGATTTAAAAAAATGAAATGGGTCGTAACAAACTCTTTGGGATCTATTCCAGCCATTTGAAGACAGACAGACAAAAATGTAAGGGAAATTAGTTACTTAACATATACCTGATTTCCAGTTTGCCTTCCTAGAGACTTTGGGTATTTTCTCCTGGGATGAATTGGGCAACTCTTTCTTGGTCTTATTTGAAATTTCTCACTTCCAGCAGGAGAACTCATTTACTCAAATTTTTAGGTATATTCTAATCTATTTAACTTCTCAAATTTATTTTTCCTTTCTTCTTGGATAAATGGATTTACTTACTATTCATTATTTCTGATAGTCTTTTTTATAAAACTGATGTTTGGCAGAAATGGGTCAAAGTGGTGAGAATAATTCGGGATCAGCCCTCTTCTTGTGAAAACAAAGTTGCTAAGAGAGTAGTTTGTTTTTATTTGTTTAAATTGAATCTCTTTGTACAACCATACCTGAAATATGTGGTAGGAGGGGCAGACAGATATAATTGTATTCTAATGCCAAAGTCAAGAGACTGGAAAAAAAAATTAACATTCAACCTCATTGTCCTTCTGCTCTTCTCAAGGAAGGAATCTCAGTTTAATTTAGAGACAGTTGTTCAATATTCCAGAGATATCAATTTCTGTTTTGAAGCTTTTTATTTACACATTTAGAATAGGAATTTTTAACATATGGTCCATGTAGCCAGGTTGTCTGAGAATATAGATTTAAAAAAATAGATCTTTATTTACACTCACTTCTAACAAAAAGATAGCTTTTCCTTAAAATTATTTTTTAAATGTTAACAGGCATCCATAGCCTTCATGAGACTGGCAAATGGGTCAATGACACAAAAAAGTTGGTTCTCTGGTTCAGAAATTCTGTGTATATTTACATCCATCATACATGGACACACAGAGAACTTATAATTTTATCAAGGAATATAGTTTGACTTCAAAATAGAATGATAGCCCAAAATTCCTTTATCACCAATGCTTCTGAAGAAACTTAATTTAAAGGGCAGCACAATCCAAGAAGTAGTCATCTGGATTATGTGAGACTATTGAAGCATTTTATACCAATCCTGAATCCACTTGAAAATATTAGGAATCCATTAATTTCAGTTTATCATTATTTGGTAGTCAACACACTAGTTCAGTGAATATTACATATAATCAGAAGGTCTGATTTTAAGTCTTTTTTTTAAAACTTATTAGGCAAATAATCTTAGTCAAATTATGGAGGGTCATAGTTTCCTTACATATAAAATCCAAATAGTTATGTATGTCATGAAAGGCAGTGAGGCACAGTAGATAGAGACCTGGATGTAGAGTTAGGAAGATTTGGAGTCAGTTCTCCCTTTTGACACAAAGTGGTTCAATAATTCTGGATGAGTTACCTAACTGATCAAAGCCTCAGGCAACTAACTCCCAGAGAGCAGTTGTTGATCTTTATTGATAAAATGAATTTCCTCCCTGAGGGACCCCAACAACAATTAAATAACAGATCTAGGCAAAAGTAGAGGTGCAACATAGTATACAAGGGTGTTTTAAGGAAATAATTTTGTAAATGAGAAAACACTTTAAAATGTTAATTTTCCTATAATATCTGGAGAGAGGCAGTATGAGTTTAGCAGTTAGATGGTTGGACTCAGATCCTGGAGGCCTTGGGTTTCAGTCTTGTCTTTGTCACCTAATGGCTAGGTGACCTTGAACTAGTGCCCCCTGGGCAAGTCACTTAACCTTTCAATGCTTTAGGTAACTTTTTAAAACCATAAATTGCATTGAAAGTTCAGACATACATTTATAAGGCCAAGCAGGAGCAGCTTTCCAGAGAACAGCTTCTGTGAACAGCTTCAGGGTTCTGTTTACATATGATAGTGAACTCTCTATTTATTCAGTAACAAACTAAGACAAACCATTGACAGAAGTCAAAGTACAGCACTCAAAATGTTATGATATAACAACTTATCATGAAAATGGCCACATAGTTTTCACCAAAGTGGCCACATAATTTTAAATTAGTACAATTTTTAAGTAACTCAATCATTTAGTAAGTCTTTAATTCAATCATCATTAAGGAGGCTTGCCTCCTTAAAGGACACAAAGTACAATCATTCAGTAAGTCCTTAATTCAATTATACTTAAGGAGGCTTGTCTCCTTACTGGATAAAAAGTACAAAGGTCAAAGTTCTCCACACCTAGGTCACAGTAAATCATAATCTTCTTAGTCAGCATGGGTACCCAAGAAGAGATCTTTTTGTCTTCACTCAAAGCTGGCTCTCAGCTTCCATGGTTCAAGCTCCTGCCTGAATCTACACAACTATCACCTGGGTTCAAAGGCAGGCAGTTCCCAGTTGCTTGTTCAGCTCCTTGTCCAGTTCTTCTTTGAGTTCCCATTCCATATTGAAGCTCACAGTGTCCAGTCCATCTTAAGTCCTTCACAGTTCCTGTTTCTGGGAAGACAAATCTTAACTGAGCCAAAACAACATTCATCCACATTGCCGGCACCATCATCAATTCACTATCTGCTTGTGAAATCAATACAGACCCACCAAGAAGGTATGAGAACTCAACACAAATCATCAGTATAGAAATCAACACAGACCCACAAACAAGGTCCAAGAGGTCAATACAAATTATCAGTAAAGTCCCAGGACCTCCAAAACCCTCCTCATGGACTTCTGTAAAGAGACAACCAGAAAATCTTCTCTCAGGGCTTCCAGTAAGTTCCCAGGGCTTCTGTAGAAAGTATCACAAACAAACATCAACACAGTCAGAACAAACAAACATAGAGTGCCGGAATACGACAAGTTTTCTCCTTCACCACAAGAGCTCCCTTCTCAGGTCTGCTCAGTTCTGCTCAGTATTTCTCAATTCTCTTCTCAGTTCTCAGTTCTGTTCAGTTCTCAGTTCTGCCACCACAAATTCTGCTCTCAATTCTGCTTTCTCCAGCCTGGGCTGCTCCTCCCTTTCCTGTTGCATCAGTAACAGGAGTTCATAAGTTCTAGAGTACACAAGTTCTGGGATTCACAAGTTCTGGATCTTAATACTCCATACAATAATGAACTGAAACAAGGTGTTAACTACTTCTGTATTAATTAAGTAGCTGAAACAAGGTGTTAACTACTTCTTTACTTGCCATTACTACATTGGTAGAGGAAGTTTCCTCATTTAAGAATTCCTTTTACCAATAAACTCACTGGTCCAGTCTCAATCACTGTTGTATCAATTATTGATATTAATTTTAGTCTTTACCTTTTTATATGAAAATACCCAGACTTATGTTCCTCTATTTTGTCCTTCTTCCCTAGCTATGTTCAATGATGGTCATATTTCTACGTTTCACAGTTTAACTCCTTTACCTGGAACTTTGAACATCAGAATTTTCTTCTAATTTCAGTAATTTGGGGTTCATAAAATCTAGACTCTCACTTGTTTCCTGTTTATCTGATTAGTCAGTTAACAAATATGGACTGATTACAGAGTGCTTAGCATACTTCTTGGTGTATAGTCGGGGCTTAATTAATAATTACTGAAATGAACTTAATCACAAAAGGTTGTTCAAGGTATATTGACCTTATTTTCTTCCTACCAAAAAATAGGAAGAAAGGATCATAGAATAAGGGATGAAAGTGCTCTTAGCATTCATTTAGTCAAAACCTCTCATTTTTTAACAGATGAGGAATTAAAGCCAAAGAAGTGATTTGTTCAAGATTAAATGGGTAAGATTTGAATCCAAGTCCTCTGATTCTGAATCCAACATTCTTTCCATTACAATTTTGATGAAGGCTATGCAGTTTTGAATCCAAGTTCTGGGGGACAAGAAGACAGATTCTAAATATTTGGCATCCCCCATAGTGCTTAATACAATATTGACCCAAAAAAAGGGCACGCAATAATTTTTAATTGGAAACTACAAACTGACAAATAACTTGGCACTAAAGATAAAATTGAAATTGGCATGGGTGACCTGCCAGCACACAATCATTTTTTGTCACACCTTGATGGTTGATCAAAGAATGATCTTCCCTCCCCCTCACCCCTATTTTTTGGCCTGATCCTTTTACTGCATCTTTTTTCACATACATTCAAGAGAATTTTTTTTTCTAAACAGTACTATTCCTCAAAACAAGGCAAGACTTTGACTTGCTCCTCTTATCACCAGTTGCTCATAAATGGAGCATGCTGCCAAAATCCTCAGTGACATTCATAGCTTGTAAGGCTAGTATGAGAAATCACTCTGAGTAGAATAGCCACAGCATACTTCTAAGGACTTCCAACTGTGCAACACTCTCTACATGGCTGCTTGAATGTCTCCTTTTTTTCCAGCTTAAAAAATAATGAAAGAAAAAAAGGTTCTAAAGAAGAGGGTAAAGGGAAATAAATATGAAAAATTCCAGAGGGGTGCCTTCATGATACAATTCTTTGTTCCCAAATGCAGAATTTTGAGTATTTTGTTCACAGTCTCATTGGAATGACATTACTGATTTTGTTAGTAAGGTACTGAATTAAGTGAGCATGATCAATAGCAAAAGATTAGTATCCATTTCATTGCCACATGGTATCCCCCCCCATTTTTTTTAACATAAGAGAATATTTCATTAAGACTCTTTTTAGAAAAAAAAATAGGTGGATAAAATTAGCTGATCTCTCTTCTCCTCCACTCCCTAGCAAAATGTCTTCTACACTTTGGACATATGTGTCTTCTCATTTTTGTGTCATTTACTGCCAATGCAGCCTTGTTAAAAATGCCTATGAAGACATGCATTTCACTTTGTTCTTTCCAGTTTATAAAATTACATCTGCAATACTGAAACAGCACTAACCTCTTATAAGGTTTTCCTTCATTTAAATTAGCTTTTGAACCATAATGCCTCCATTTTAAGTGAAATATGCTAAGTTAACATTGAACACATCTATGCAAACACTTCAGTAATGATGGTGTAGATAAGATTTGTTGACTTTCAATTCTAAAGTTACCCAGCTTGGAATCCCTTGATGGTCTGGTATCCATGGATACCTCAGACCACTACTTTCTTTCATCATCTGACTAAACTCATGAATAGAGACTGAGATTGCTATGTTAATTAAAAATAGAGCAAAGATTTTTTTTCCCAGAATAAACGAATAGTAATTATAATTTGACACAACGTATTTTTTATTGAATAGTTCCTATTGTGAAATTATTTTCATGCAATGGTAAACGAAGCTTTTCTGTGTTTAGGGAAGGATGATTAAACCTCGAGTACATTTTCAGTAATAATACAAGGGTGATAATATTGAAAGATGTTTAATAACTGACAGGTTAACAGGTTTAAAAAATTCCCTTTGCCCATCCAATCAGAAAAAAGCCTAATTTTTAATCTATTAAATATTATTTAGTTCTCTGTATAGCATCCTCATTTTTGTAAGTTTCTAAGATGGAATATATTCAAATGATTCACATCTGGTATTTGAGGATTCCCATGGATACCAGGTGAATCACTGGCAATATTTTTCTTCTTCTTGTAAAAAGGCAGAAATATCTACCTAACTTTTATAATACTCTGTGCAGATAAGACTGGACTCAATCCATAAGCAAAAATTATGTGTCTCCCTTGATCATATTTTAATTTATTATAGTATTATGGGAATAATTTTACTGGCTATAAGTAATATTCTGAGGTTGAATATTAAAATGGCCAAAAAAAAAGACCTTCCCAGTAATTACTACTCCAAATATTGATGGATAATCAGTATTATTATTAGGATCTATAATTGAATAGTAATGGAAATCATTAGATGTCATATAATGATTTGGCTAAAAATAAACCAAAATTTCACAGTATGAGGGGGGATAGAGGAGCAGTGGTCATATCAGGAAGGAAACTCACTATTTTTGATGTCAGTACCCTGGGTCAAAGCTTCATTTCCCAGTAGGAAACTTAGGACTCTCTTCTGAAAAGACTTGTAACCACTCTCATCCTCTTTCTTATCCTACCTACTCCTCTCATCATCTTGCCCTTTGCCTGTCCTGAGATTTAAAATAAAAGATAATATAATTAAAACTTGGACATCCAGAAATTTTGGGAAAAGGGTCACTGGATCATACAATCATAGGTATAGAACTGAAAGGAACTTTAGAAGCCATCTAATCCAACTCTCTTATTTAATAGATGGGGAACCAAAGAACAAAGAGGTGAAAAGAAATTGTTCTAGACCAGATGTGGGGAACCCATGGCTTTGAGGCCACATATGACGGCCCTTTGAATCCAAACTTCACAGAAGACATCCCCTTAGTAAAAGGATTTTATCTGTAATACTTAGACTCAGTCAAAAGGTCACACCCAAAAACCTAGAAGGCCACATGTGCCCTTGAGGCTGAGGGTTCCCCACCCCTGCAGTAGGCCATATAAGATGTGAATAGCACAGCAAAGATTGAAACTCAAGTCCTCTAACACTGTAGTAAATATGCTTTCCTCTGATGAGCAGATATATTGTTCAAATTGCTTAGAATGTAAAACAATAAGTTCCATTAAAACAAAACCCCAAACACTCCATTTCTGCATAACAGTTTGGATCAACATATTTAAAAAAATAGATTATATACTTCCTATTCTCCTGAAAAGAACACATGGAACACAATTTATTCTTGTTTTGGTGATACACTACCATCAAGCATAGTTCTGATCTGTCCTGATTGATGAGTGTAAATGCATTCCCAACTATATCTGGGCAACCCCTGCCATGTCTGTTTACCCTGGTCATCTTCTTTCCACCCATCATGTCTCTACCCTCTCTGCCTTCATGTGGTTCCAATATACCATCCCTGTGACTCTTTGACCACAACACTTACTGGGAGTTACACTCTCTTCTATGTGTTATGGCCTCTTTTAATGGAAGATCCTTGAGAGCACACTGTCTCATTTTTGTCACTTTCCCCCCTTCATACTTAACACTATGCTTGGTAAAAAGTAGTTGGTAAAAGACATCCTCACTCATTCATTCCGTATTGAATTTTCAATTAGAAAGGTCTCTATTTGAAGCCTGGTCCCACGTTCTACTAGTTCTTTAACCTTCCAATAGTCACTTATCGTCTCTTAAATGTGAATAAGGGATAATAAGATTTCTTCTCCCACGCCATATGGTTATATAAGATTCAGATGTGATGATATATGTGAAATGCTTAAAAAACATAAGATTTTTTATGAAAGTAAGTTATTATTCTTATGCTGAATATCACTTATTTTATTAAACTGTAATATAGTGGTTCTTCCAAGACTTAGTAAAGTACAAAGGGCTGCTTGCCAAGAGCTAAAACTGTCCCATTTTAAGTTTTTGATATAGCAATAATACTATAAAAAGCTTATCTTCCTCTTTGCTGGGTTGTGCCTTAACTTGTCTCTACCACTAACATCACATTCTTCTTCTGCCACCCACCTCACTTCATCAAAATGCTGCTTCTAATCTGCTACAGTTTTGTGAAATGGATAACTGAGGTTTTACATTTTGTTTTTGCAATTGAAAAATCAGCATCTGGCAGAATGAAAGCTCCCTGGATGAAGGCACTATGTACTCTTTTTTTCCCTTCATAACCCTAGCATCAATTATGGCAGTAGGGGCTCAATAAATACTTTTTGACTGAAAGTCTGATTTCCTCTGCTGTTAGTAAATTCCAAGAGTGTTAGTCACTTCAGAATTCTTCATCCTCCAATTCCTTCCCATTTAAAAATAGTTAAGCAAAGCCATTGAATTTGTTATGAAATAGGCAATATAGTTTACTTTCCAGTTCATGACATGATATAAATTTGTAATTTGCACCCTTGTTGTCCATTTTATTTGACCTTAGCTTTGTTCTTCTTAATATTATTTTTTGTTTATATTACTGTAGTCATTGTTCATATTGTTCTTCTATTTGCAAATCAGTTCATACGAGTCTTTCTTTGTTTTTCTGAATTTTTCACTTTCGTCATTCTTTATAGCATGACAACATTTCATTGCATTCACATATCACAATTTGTTCAGTCATTTTCCAATCATCGGGCACAAGTTTTTTAAGAGATTTGAAGTTTTAAATAATGTCACTGTGATTATTTTGTTATATATGGGAACAGTTTTTTTTGTAACTGACCTTTTCAGCGAATATACCCATTTATTAATAGTTTAGTGTCTGCTATGCTGGATCCTCTTCCAGATCATGTCGTCTAACCACAGGTGTCCCTCAGGGTTCATTCCTGCTTCTCTTCTCCCTTTCTACAATTTCACTTGATTATCTCATCAGCTTCCATAGGGCTCAACACCATTTCTATTCTAATGATTCTCTAGTCTACCTGTCCTGTCCCAAACATTTGTATGATCCCCAATATCACATCTCCAACTGGTTTTCAGACACTTCAAATTGTACGTCCAATAGATATCTTAAACTCACTATGTCCAAATTGAAGTTCTTTATCTTTTCCTCTAAACTTCCCCCTTCTACTTTTCCTATTACTACAGAGGGAAACATCATCCTCTTAGTCTCAGGTTAAAAATCTGAGTTATCCTGGACTTCTCATTCTCTCTCACACACTCCATATTCATCTGTTGCCAAGACCTTCTGGTTTAACTTTTACGATAGTTCTTAAATATATCCCCTTCTCTCCTTTGACTCTGCCACCACTTTAATGCAGCTCCTCATCATTTCACACCTGGACTACTGTAATAGCCCGCTAATGGGCCCCCCTTACTCAGTTCTCTCTTCTCACTCCAGTGCAACCTCTCTTCAGTCACTAAAGTGCTCTTCCTAAAATTTAGGACTGGGTATCCCCATGATCCCACAAACAAATAAACTCCAATGTCTCACTATTGCCTCTAGGATCAAACACAAAATGCTCTGCTTGGAATTCAAAGCCCTTCATAAACTAGTCTTCTTCTACTTTTCTAGTCTTCTTACATCCTTTTTTAACTTTGATTCAATGAAAATGACCTCATGTCTGTTTCATGAGCAAGATACTTCATCTCTTGCCTCCTGTCATTTTCTCTGGCTGTCCCTCACACCTGGAATGCCTTTCCACCTTTGCTCTGCCTACTAACCTTCCTGGATACCTTTAAGTCCCAATTAAAATCCTATCTTTGACTAAAAACCTTCCCAATCTCTCTTAATTCTTTTGACTTCATTGTGTTAATTATATCCTTTTTATCCTTTAAATAGCTTACTTTGTATACATTTATTTGCGTGTTTTCTCTCCTCTATTAGATTATAAACTCCATAAGTACAGGGAATGTCTTTTGTTTCTTTTTGTAGTTCTAATGTTTAGCCCACTGTCTGGCATGAAGTAGGTACTTAAGAAAGTTTATTGATTCATTGATAGTGACTTATTTAAAAGGTCCAAATATTTTTTTTTTTACAGAACATTAAACCAGTTTAGAACTCTATTTACAGTGTATTAGTATGCTGGTCTTTCCATCTTTCCAATCTTTATAAAATTTAGTTTTTCCATCGTTTACCATTTCATTTCTTCATATTTCATAATTATTTTACTTTTTGTGGCTTTGATTGTTAGAGATTTTGAACTATTTTCATGTGGTTGTTCATATCTTTATTTCTTTTACTGAAAGATGAATTATTAAGTCCTCTCACCTCTAATGAATTAGGAAAAGCCTCTTAGGTTTTTTTTCCTCAGAGACATGTGAGACTATGCTTCCTTTCCAATACATATATTTTCTCCTTTTTCTGGCTGCCCTGATTTTTACTTGTGCAGACTTCCCCTATTGATAGTTCTCAAAATTATAAACATTATTTTGTAACTTTTTTCTATTGCAAATTTTTATATTTAGATTGCTTATTCATTTGGAATTTATTGGGGAATATAGTGTAAGATGTTATTCTATAGCTATATTTTAGCTAAACCATGTACTGGTTTTTCTAGGAAGTGTGATTAAAAAAAATGTCATTCCTTTTTTCTCCCCTCCCTCCAGTAATTTTGTTATTGGGTTTACAAAAGAACTCATTTGTTCGTTTGTTTTTCAGTCATGACCAATTCTTTGTGAATGCCATTTGTGGTTTTCTTGGGAAATATAGTGGAGCGATTTGCCATTCCCTTCTCTACCTTATTTTACAGATGAGGAAACTAAGGCAAACATGGTGAAGTATCACACAGTTAATAAGTATTTGCAATTAGAGTTGAACCTTAGGTCTTCCTGACTCCAGGCCCAGCACACTACGCACTGTGCCACCTAGCTGCCCCCTAAGAACTAAGTAGCTGTAAATATTTGTTTCTAGATCTCTATTTTTTTTAACATAGCAGTAGTTTTGATGATCATCAATGCATAATTTTATGTGATAAGAGCTATTTAATTAATACATTTCCAGTATTTCTCTTTAAATTATCTACGTTTTATTTTTCCAAATGAATTTTATAATTAATTTACATAATTCTATGTAGTATCTCCTTGATAATACTTGATAAAGTATTACATCTACAGATTAACTTGGGCATAGTAAAGTTTTTAGTTAGATCAGACTAGCCATGAATTTCTTAAAGTATTTAATTTTTATTGGTGAAAACTTGTTTTGTAGCTACATTTATATGTCTAGCATATGTCTTGCTAAGTTAACTCCCAGATTTAATGCATTTTGCAGTTATTTGAAATGAAATTACTCATATCTTTTCCTCTTAGTTTTCTATAGCAGTGTACAGAAACAGTGATGATTTTTGTGGATTTATTTTGTATCTGCTACTTTGCTAAAGCTATTAATTGTCTCAATTACTTTTTTTCATTGCTTCTCTAGGGCTAAGTAAACCATCATATCATCTACAAATGGAGATAATTTTGCTCCTCTTTTCCAGTGCTTATTCCTTTAATTACTTTTCTTTGACTTATTGCAAAGCTAACATTTTTAGTATTATGCAAAATAATTGTGCAGAGGGAAGGTATCCTTTCTTCATGCTTTATCTTACTGTGAAAGCCTCTAATTTTTCTCCATTACCAATGCTGTCAGTTTAAGTTTTTATGTAAATGATTTTGATCATATTAATGAATGACCTTTCTATGACTTTATTTTTCTGTAGCATATTAATGGAAATAAGTTCAGTATTTTGACAAAATTTTTTCTTCATCTGAGGCTACACAGAAGCTATCGGGTGAGAGATCATCCAGTTATGATGAAAAAGGGGAGAAAAGGAATAGTATAGGAAGGTGACATGGTACTCAGAGGTAATGAGGCAGCTATTTGTTGATCAAAAAAAATTAGAATAACGTATTGGCTTTTCAGGACTCTCATCCAACGCATAAGACAGAACCTCTCCTGGTATATAAAAAATAGAATGCTACTTACCAATTCTAGAATTGCACAGGGCACAAATGATGATGAGTAAGAGAGCCTAGTGTCAAAGCAAATAAACTGAGTCACTTGACAGTGGGTTTAGGAGTCTTAAATTTTTAGAAATACATTTTTAGTTATATCAAGTAATTAATTGGATGATTTGGGGACAGTCATAAGAGAACCCATATCAGCTAGGAATCCCAAGGACACAAAGCATGTCAAAGGTAATTATATACCCTCACAAGGTATTTCAAAGGAATTTTAAGCAGTTACATCAGATCACAACAGTCTGCAAATTTATTAGGATATTTATCTAACAGAATGGGAAAACAAATCAATGGTAATGGTAATTCATGATTTATAGCGGCAATTCTTCATAAATAAATAGAATATAGCTTTGAAGACTCTGTTATGTGATAAAAGTATTGCTCAATACATCTATAAACAATTATGAATGATTAAAATGTGTCTAATTGTATCTGGTCACATTCCAAAGAGAGAATCACCTGTATCTTGAGGTATATATGCATGTTAGCATGTAGGCAATTAATTTGGATCAATAGGGAGTGATTTTACATTAGAGTACAGGATAAAACATTAAAGGCAAAGGAACTTTTACATTCCACTTTCCAAGTTTGACACTTTAATATTCTACATCTCCAGTAGAAAATATTACCAAAAATTATAAAGTCTTGGGCAAGAAAATGAATCCCATCAGGACACAGATCATATTTCCCTTACTGCTATCTATCCACTGAATACAGAGATGTGATAAAGAACATGTGATCTGGAAGTACACAGCTGGCTGAGAAGATGATGTTGAACAATGAGATTTAGATTTTGAGACAACAGCTGAAAATATTAGAATTACAGTATTTCATGTAATTATGGAATAAAACTGTCAAAGCTGTTAAGTATATGTTTTCCTGGAGCCCTGAACATCTAATTAAGAGGGCATTAAAATCAAGAAAAGATGGAGGAGGAAGAAACCTGTCCATGTAAAGTCATCTAACTTGATTCTACCAAAAGTAGCTACAATGAATGAAGACATAAATGAAATACCTAGAAGTTCAGAGGGGGAACAAACTAAGAAAGAAGAAGGCAGTCAAATGCATGGGTCCAAATAGGCATGTGAAAAGGCCCAAATCTTATGCAAAAGAGGAACTAGAGGTTTCAGTGGAAAAAGGCAAATTTGTGTATATAAGTCTCACTGAGTTATAGTTTGATGAAACACACCCCTAGAATATGTATTTGAATGGGCAATTTTACTAAAAATAAACAAGCAAGCAAGAAAACAACAATGAAAAGTATAATAGAGAAAAAAATTGGTTTGGAGGGGTTTTTTGTATGTTAAATTATACTCATATGAGGAGTACTAGAATTGAGTGGAAGTGAAGGAAAGGTTGGTACAAAGAATAAAGTGAATTTTAATGGAAGGGAAAAGAAGTGATTTTGTTATCAAAATATACTTCCAGACCATCCAGACTGAAATAGAGGAGGACTTTGGGAAGTAAATCAGAAACCTAGCATAGAAGCACGATATAATAGTGAAGTGTACTTCAAATATACAGAAATCTGCAGAAACTCTGGTTGCCAGAACTAGAGCCAGTTAAAAGCACCTTGATTATTCTCACCAATGGTTACACCATTCAAAGTTAGTGGGAATCAATAAATGTCAAATTGTATTCTTTATATCATCTTGATTTCTAGAAAACTGACTGCAGGGGGGAAAAAGGACAGTAAGCATGGGGGGAAGTGGTCAGTGCTCCCTCTAGTTTAAATAGTGCATAACAGGAAAGCTAGGCATTGTCATACACACTCTAGATGCCTCAAAAAAATGAGCAAAGGATATCATGGATCCAAAGCCTACACAATGAGTCAGATCAAGACATTTCAGTAACTCCTGATAATAAAATTCTTAATACATAAAAATAAATTATTTAAATTAGAAGGAAAAAATGGTAATTGTTTGAAAAGTCCAATGTGATATACAGGAACCCAATAATCAGCTTATGTTTTTAAAACATATGTGCATAGTAAGAAAGGAATAGAAGCAGGTTTTTCATATCTCTTTGTAGATATGCTTGTTTTTGTAATATCTTAATATTCACCTAGTTATTTTATAGTTGTCATTTTCTCCATTTACAACATTGTAGCCATTGTGAGGTTCTGTTTACTTAACTTTTTATCAGTTCATGTAAGTCTTCCAATGTTTTTTTCTGTATTTATCATTTCTTACAGCACTGTAATATTCTATCATATTCTCACACCACAACTTAGCATACCGCCAAGCCAGGGCAGGCTCTACTTCAGCAAACTACTGGGAGATCCTAAGCCCCGGGGTGGCAGAGCAGGCAAAAGGCAACAAAAGGATCCCGCCACATATCTTAGCACAGCCAGGGGAACCAGCACTCTCCAACTCAGAGAACCACCACATCATTTGGCACAGCTCTGGGCCGGCATGTATCTTCCAGCAGCTGGATCTCCCCCTGCTTAGGTACAGCCCCCGGCAGGCAGATATCTTACAGTGGCAGCACTTCCACATGTGTCTGCACAGCCCTGTGTGGAAAGGCATTCTTCAGTGGTCAGACCTCCACTTGATTCAGCTTAGCCCAGGGTAGTCAAGCATCTTCTAGTTGCTGGACCTCCAGGAGATTCAGCACAGCTCAGGTCAGTTAATGACCTTGTACTTTATTTCCAGTTCTTTTCTATGACAAAATATCATGCTATAAATATTTTAGAATATATGGACCTTATTTTTTTTTCTCTTATCCATGACTTCCTTGAGTTAGCTGTCTAGTAGTGGAATTTCAGGATCAAAACATAGGGAGTTTTAGTCACTTTATTTACATAATTCCAAATTGTTTTCTAAAATGATTATATTAATTCACAACTCCATGAATAATGGAAAAAGCAGATTTATCTTTCCACAAAGTATCTTTTTTAAATCAATACTGGGGGAAAGAAAAAGATAAAAAAAATGGGATGGGTCTACCCTTTGGGATAAATCACTGAGAAGTCAAAACTGCTCAATTCTTAATTCATTTCTGTTTTATCATCAAAGCAAATGACCTTTTCCCCAGAAGTGACAGGCAAAAATACCTAATAAGGACTTGCTATTTAAGATAATCATTCAGATAGAAAAAATGACTCAGCTACCCTTGAGAGCATTAGTCACCTGGGCAAGATGAGCTATACATCTGGACATGGAAAGAACTGGTGAATGTGAATGTTAAACAATGATCTGTGCTATCTGAAAGACTGTGGAGAATGGGAGATTTATTGTAGAAATGGAGTATAGCAAACTACTATTTTTTTTTAAACAGGAGAATTTATTTAATAGCAGCCACAAACTATCCAGTAAATTTGATTACCAAGACCAAACATGGCTTCATCAAAAGCAAGTCATGATGGATTAACCTAATTTTCTTTCTTGACACTGATTCTAAAACTTAGGGGAATACTATAGACACAATTTATCTATATTTAGCAATGCTTTGACTTCTGGGAGCCAAGAAGGAGGAGTAAGCATCAGATCACTGTCCTTCTCCTCTTCTCATCTCCAAACAACCAGAAAGTACCAACTCAGAACAGATCTTGGAACATCGCTCCCAGCAGAAAGATACGGTGGAGCAATCTCTTGGTCCAAAAGACTTAGAGGAATCAGCAAAAAATGGTCTGTGTCATCTGGGTAAAAAGGGAACACAGTCTAGGACAGGATGCATCCCAGTAAGCCAGGGGCAGGCTCTAAGCAACTACTGGGAGAACCCAAGCCCCAGGGTGACAGAACAGGCAAACACTCACAAATTGATCCCACCACATATCTTAGCACAGCCAGGGGAACCAGCAGACTCCAGCTCAGAGAGCCACCACATCCTTTGACCCAGCCCTGGGTAGGCAGGTATCTTCCAGGAGCTGGATCTCCTCCTGCTTAGGTGCAGCCCCAGGAAGGCAGATGTCCTGGAGTGACAACACCACCACATGCTTCTGCACAGCCCTGTGTGGAAAGGCATCCTTCAATCTCAGACCTCCACTTGATTCACCTTAGCCCAGGGCATTCAGGCATTTTCTAGCTATTGGACCGCCAGATGATTCAGTACAACTCAGGGCAAATGGGTATCCTCCAGGGCCAGGCTTCCATGGGCTTTATTGTAACCCTGGGAAAATTCAGAAAAAATCCCCCACTTGGCCTCAGCACATGCCAGGCACTACCACTAGGGTACTAGCTCAACAACAGGTTAACTGCCAAATCCCTATAACCACCATCTGCCAGCTCCTAAAGCCCCAACACACAAGTCAGTGACCATGTTCCTGATGCCCAGCACAAGAACCTTGGAACAGTGTCCCCTGTTGTCCAGCAGGAGAGCTCAACTTTAAAAGTCAGGAATTAAGCCAAGAAGATGAACAAAAAGTAAAACAAAATAAAAACGAACAAACAAACAAAAAACCTTGACCAAAGAGTTTTATGGTGACGTGGAAGTTTAAAACACAAACTAAGAAGAGGATAACATTGTCAATATACCTACATCTAAAATCACAAAGGTGAATATGAATTGGTCTTAGACCCCAAAAGCCTTCTTAGAAGAACTCAAGAAGGATCTTAAAAGTCAAACGAGAGAGAGAAAAAATGGGAAAAGAAATGAGAGATAGGCAAGAGAGGTATGCAACAGCTTAGAAAAGGAAGGACAAAAATTGACTAAAGAAACAACTTAAAAAACAGAATTGGCCAAATGGCAAAGAAGGCACAAAAGCTCACTGAAGAAAATACTTACTTAAAAATTATAATTAGGCAATTGGAAGCTTATGACACTATAAGACATTAAGATTCAGTAAAACAAAATAAAAAGAATTTAAAAATAGAAGAAAATGTAAAATACCTCATTGCAAAAAACAACTGACCTGGAAAATAGACACAGGAGAGCTAATTTAAGAATTATTGGACTATTGGAAAAATATGATAAAAAAAGAGCTTGGACAGTATCTTTCAAGAAATTATCAAGGAAAACTGTCCTGATATCCTAGAACCATAGGGTAAAACACTCATTGAAAGAATACACTGATCACCTCCTATAATCCCAAAATAAAAACTCCAAGGAATATTGTAGCCAAATTCCAAAATTAATCAGATCAAGGAAAAAATACTGCAAGCAGTCAGAAAGAAACAATTTAAACACCATTGAATCACAATCAGGATTACACAAGATTTTGCAGCTTCTACATTAAAGGATTGGAGTGCCTGGAATGTGTTATTCTGGAAGAGAAGAGAGTTTAAATTATGACCAAGAATCACCTATCCAGACTATGCCCAAAAGGCTATAAATAATTGCATACCCCTTGACCCAGTAATACCACTTCTGGGGTTGTATCCCAAAGAGATCATAGAAGTGGGAAAAGGACTCGTATGTACAAAAATGTTTATTGCAGCTCTCTTTGTGGTGGCAAAAAACTGAAAACTTAGGGGATGCCCATCAATTGGGGAATGGCTAAACAAGTTGTGGTATATGAATGTAATGGAATACTATTGTGCTATAAGAAATGGGGAGGAAATGGACTTCATAATTACCTGGAGAGGCTTATACAAATTGATGCTAAGTGAGAAGAGCAGAACCAGGAAAAACTTGTACACAATCACAGACACATCATAGATGTGACAACTAACCTTGATAAACTGGACTCTTCTCAGCAATGCACAGGTATGAGACAAGTCTCTACAAGTCTCAGGATGGAAGGAGATACCTACATTCAGAGAAAGATCTAGAAAGAACAGAGTTTAAATGGAGACTGAAGCAATCTACATGCTATCTCTCTTTTCCATGTTTGGTTTTGTTTCCTTTTTCCTATTGTCCACTCCATTGGTTACAACTCTTCTATACAACCAAACTAATGTTCAATGTGAAAGTACTTGCAGATTCTATACTTAACTGCATGCTGCCGTGGGTGAGTGGGTGGGGACAGGGAGGGAAGAAAACTTGAACCTCAAAGTACTCTGGAACTGAATCTTGTAAACTAAAAGTAAATGAACAAATCAATTAGAAGAAAAAAAAAGAATTAATTATCCAGCAAAATTTAGTATAAACTTTCAGGGGAAAATATGGACATTCAGTGAATTAGGGGACTTTCAAACATTCTTGAGGAAAAGACCAGAGCTGAACACAAAATTTGATCTTCAAATACAAGACTCAAGAGAAGCATAAAAATGCAAACAGGAAAGGGGAAAATGTTATTCAATAAGATTAAACTGCTAAACTTATGACACTCTTGAGATCTGTATCTTTATTAGAGCATTTATAACTAAATTCATCTGGAAGAACAAAAGGTCAAGAATATCAGAAGAATTAATAAAAAAAAAAATAAAAAGGAAGGTGGCCAAGCCATACCAGACCTAAAACTGTATTACAAAGCAGCAACCATCAAAACTATTTGGTACTGGCTAAGAAATAGAGTAGTAGATGACTGGAATAGGTTAGGTACACAAGACAGAGTAGTGAATGACTATAGTAATTTACTGTTTGATAAATCTAAAGTCTCCAACTTCTGGGATAAGAACTCACAATTTAACAAAAATTACGGGGAAAATTGGAAAATAGTATGGCAGAAACTAGACTTAGACCAATGTCAGGGTTTGGCAGCCCTGCCCTAAGAGGCAGAAGGTACTTACCTTTTCAATGGAGACTACACTGGTGTATTCTCCTTAATGAAAGTAATGCGGAAGGATAGATGTTTTTAAGAGGGTTTATTAAAGTTACACCCGGGAAGCCTTACCGCAGGACTCTAAGGCCTCCCATCCCTCCAAGGCTTGGATCCTTTTTTCTACCCCAGATCCACACACCACACGTGACACAGCCCAGCTGAGCAGGATTAAGAGAGGGGAAGTAAATTGTAATTACAATGGCATGAAGAACCCAAGGTGTGGAAACATCAATTGGGAACCTCAGGCATCCCAGGCAAGAAAATTCTGAGCAATGCAACATCCCCTGGCCAGGGACGGTGCTATATGCTCTGACCTCCACGTGACCCAACTAATTCCCGGGCCTCAAACACATTCCTGTGTCTCAACATTACCATTTGCAATCTGGCACTATTTTGTGACCCTTACAGACCAACATCTTACATCATATACCAACATAAGGTCAAGATGGGTATATGATTTAGACATAAAGGGTGATACCATAAGCAAACTAGAGAGGAAGGAATAGTCTACCTGTCAGATCTATGAAAAAGAAAAGAATTTATGACCAAACAAGAGACAGAGAATATTATGAAATGCAAAATGTATTATTTTGATTGCATTGAATTCAAAAAAATTTCACACAAACAAAGCCTATACAACTAAGATTAGAAGGGAAACAGAAATATGGGAAACAATTTTTACAGCCAGTGTCTCTGAAAAAGGCCTCATCTCTAAAGTACATAGAGAACTGAGTCAAATTTATAAGGATACAAATAATTTCCCAATTGATAAATGGTCCAAGGATATGAACAGGCAGTTTTCAGATGAAGAAATTAGATCCATCAATAGTCATGTAAAAATCATCCAAATCACTGCTGGAGAAATGCAAATTAAAACAATTCTGAGGTACCATATCATACCTATCAGATTCACTAATGTGGCAAAAAAAAAGAAAATGACAAATATTAAAGAAAATATAGGAAAATTCGAACTCTAATGCATTATTAGTGAAGTTATGAACTGATCCCATCATTCTGGATAGCAATTTGGAACTATGACCAAAGGGCTATAAAATTGCATACCCTTTGATCCAGCAATACACTAATATATCTATATTCCAAAGAGATCATAAAAAGGGAAAAGGACTCACATGCATAAAAACATTCAAAGCAGCTCTTTTAGGGGTTTTGCAAAGAACTGGAAACTGAAGTGATGCCCATCAATTGGGGAATGGATCAACAAGTTGTGGTATATGAAGGTAATGGAATACTATTGTTCTATAAGAAATGATGAGCTGCCAGAATTCAGAAAAACCTGGAAAGATTTAGATGAACTGATTCTGAATAGTGTGAACTGAACCAGGAGAACATAGTACACAGTAACAGCAACACTGTGCTATGACCAGCTCTCATAGACTTAACTTTTACTTAGCAATACAGTGATCTAAGACATTTCCCAAAGATTCAAGATGGAAAATGTTATTCACATCCAGCAAAAGAACAACGGAATTTGAATGCAGATCAAAGCATACTATTTTCCCTTTTTTTTCCTCATGGTTCTTCCCTTTTCCCCCTAATTCTTTAACAAAATTACTTATATGGAAATATATTTAACATGATTGTACATGTATGGCCTATATCAGATTGCATGAACCTTGGGGAGAGGGGAGGTGGGACAGGGAGGAAAAAAAAAGAACTTAAAATCTTATAAAAGTAAATGTTGAAAAGTAAAAATAATTAAAAATTTTAAAAAATTCAAGAGGAATGAAAAACTTTGACAAAATACATCATATTGTTCTTGCAGGAATGTAGAAAGATTCAAAACAGGTCACACAATCAAATGAATTTAGAATAAGTTGAATGACAACTAAAAAGTATTCAACTTGTCAAATGTCTGTGTTGTGTCTCAAGGATGTTTCTGATAAATGAATTAAAACACATAAGGAAAGATTTGGTTAAAGACATAAATATTATGTTTATCAAATTTGCAGGTGACTAAATTAAGAGAAGGATAACTAACACTTGACAAGAGATCTAGGAAACAAAGGGTCTTGACAGTCTAGGTAATTAGACTAAATCTAGTAATTTGCAATTCAGAAAGGATAAAAGAAAAGTCTTATTTTGGGGTACAAAAAACAATTTCAAAAGTGTAGGATGTAGAATCATGAATGGACAAGAGCTATTCACAAAATGATCTAGAGGTTTTAGTGGATTATGAGTTCAATACATATCAGCAGTGTTTTCTGGCGGGCAATGAAACTAATGTGGTCTTGGGCTGCTTTAAAAGAATAAATTCTAGTAATAGGGATGTGATAATCCTACTATACTTTGCCCTCCCAAGATTATATCTGTAACATTGTACTCATTTCTGACCAACACAGTATATGGAAAATTATTATCTGTAGACTGTCTAGAACACAAAACAGTATTCTAGTAAGATAATCGGTCTAGACTCAGTGACATTTAAAGATAGGCTGAAGTTATGTTTAGCTTGGAGTAGAGAAGGACCAATGGAAACAAGATATTTAACTTCAAGTAGCAGAAGGGCTGTAATATAGAAGGGGATTAAACTTGTTCTGTTTGGTTCCAGAGGGATGAACCTGGAGCAAATGTTGAAAGTTGCAAAGAGAAATTTTTTTTTTCATCTGACATGCAGACAAAAACCAAAAAAAAAACCAAAACACCCAAACATTTTAACAACTAGGATTGTCCAAAAACAAAGTGACCTGTTGGAAGAAATGATGAGTTTTACATCTGTGAAGGCTTTAAAGAAGAGGACATTTGTCAATGGGTATGATAATGAATATTCTTTCTATGGAAAAGCTAGATGTCGACAGCAATTCATCTTAAATGACAAATTGTCATGTTAAGGCAATGGTCTTTAAACTTTTCTTAACATGTATTAATGTTAATAGTTAATTATATGTATATACCATCAAACTATATAAAATATAGTTAATAATATTAATAACATAATAATAGTTAAAAACAAATAAGGATATATCCAATATCTACTTATAAATAATATATATTTTTACTGTAATAATCATAAACACTAGAAACTTATAGAAAATCAAACTAAGATAATATGAAAAATATTTTAAAAATTTTGTATTTATTCATAGTATAATATTTTTGCTCTTGCTAAATTATTGAGGATATTTTAGTGAGGGCAAGGTATTCATGTATATTTGTGTATGTATATATGCATATACATATATACACAAAAATGTGTATATGTATGTATGCATGTGTATACATACTATATATATATATGTATATAATATCTTGTTTTTAAAACTTTGTTTAAAATTATATATATAATCTTGGTTTAAAATTGTGTGATACATTTATTTAGTTTAACATTTTTTCCTTCTATTTGGAGAGAATAGTGGTGTTCATGGAAGTAGATACCAAAATCTGAAATAGTTTTAGAAAGAAATTTATTAGGTCATACGGTAAAGAAAAGTGGCAAAGGAAAGGAGGTGCTGACTCTCTCTTGTCCAGATTTTGTACAATTTAAATTTTATAAGATAGGGAAGAGTGGCCAGACAGGAACCATATGTACACAGTGAAGCAATTTTGCTGAGAGGGACAGCTTGATTAAAACACCAGAGAATTCAAAACACAAGCTTGGGTGGATTATAACAAGTCTTGGGTGTGGAAACTGAAAATAAGAATGATTCCAGTAGATCCAGGCCCTGAGGAAACCCAAAATAGTATAATCATTTCCAGATTCCCTAGAGAATTAGTGGGCTCAGAAAATATTCTGGGAATAGACAACTTTTTACCACATAGGATTGGATATGAACTTTATGATTTCTTCTCCAAAAATACAATAAATCATTTCCCTACAATTGCTAAACAAAATATGCTATGTGAATGTAATATAATATTATTGTTTTTAAAATGATGAAACAGATTATTTTATAGGTAATTGGGAAGATCTCTATAAACCAATACAAAAAAACTTAGTAGAACAAGAACAATTTCTATAATGACATCATCTTAGAGAAAATATTTATAAAATTTTAGAATTATGATAAATGGTTTTATTGATAAGCCATAAATAAAGATGTCTGAAGATAAAATAGTTCACTCAACTCCTGCCTTTGACAGTCTCTTCTTGAAAGTAAGAGACATTCATTTTAGGCATAGTCAATGTGGGAATTTGTTTTACTTGACTATGCATGTATATGACAAAATGTTTTATTTTTTCTTGTCACTTTTGTCTTTGCTATTCAATGGAGGAAAGGAAGATGGAAGGGCAGAGTATAAAATAATTGACTAATTCTAAAGTAAATCTTGCTTTTTCAGAGTCAAATGGAAGTATTTCTTTATTCTTACTAAATAAAGATACACATTTTTCAATCCCATTTACCAATTTTGTGTTTATATTGAGAGTAGTCAAGTAAATTAGAAATCTTTGAATAGAGGACAGATAACAATTTGCCCAGGATTTTAGAGAAGAGATAACTTTTCTTATATGGTCCAAATTAAATAGCTTTCCAATTCTTAAAAAAACAATCAACAATCATTTACCAGCAAAGAAGCCTGTTAATTCTATAATTCTTTATCATATGCACTCATGTGGTTTGGAGTGTCATTAAAATATGTTAATGAGCTTATTTGTGGTTATCACTCCTACATCTCACAGACACAAATAATATTTTTGACATGTTGATGTTATCTATTTGCTAACATTTAAGAAGTTTTACATTAAATGTTTACTAATTAGTATTTTTTCTCTTTTTTTTTCCCCTTTGGTGTGGGTGGCAAGAGTATATTTATCTCATAAATGAATTTTAGTAAACTGGCATATTTTTATTTATCTCAGAATAATTATTATAGTTTAAAGAATAAATACTTTAAAATGTAAAATAATATTTAATTTTAAATCCCTCTATATTAGGAGTAGTTCTAAACCTCCTCACTCCTACTTTGGGTGTCCATTTATGGTACGTTCAATTTTCTGGTCAAATAGCAGTCTATATATATATCCATACAATATAAAAGAATTATATATAGGAAAAAGAAGAGTCTAGAACAATGAACTACATACCTCCTGTTTACAGAATCAATATTATGAGTTTTTAAACACAGGGGTAATTCTAGAATGTCACTCAAGACAAATAGCCCACAGAGTACCTGGGGAGGGCAATTAAGGAGCAGATCAAGATCTCAAAAAATGGCAAGAAAGAGATCCTGAGACACCAGCATGTGGCCACTGTAAGTGAAACAAAGGAAGATCCAGGTTCTCTGTACCCTGCAATCTGATAGTTTTATATTTTAAGTAATTATTCTCATGAGGTGTTGGGCTCTGCTTTTTCATTGCAGCTGAAGGATTCCAAGTATAGTTGACTCCTTCTAAGTTTGATGCCCTGTAGTCAAAGTAACTAATACCCTCCACTTATTTCCCTGTTTTTCTTCTACTACCAAATGATGTTGAATATTGCTGTCAGGTTGTTTCCTAAAACATTACTTTAATCTTATAATTCCCTGGATCAAAACCCTACAGTCTCCTTCACTTCAATAGAAACAAAAATGAAAGTAATAAGTCTTTCCACATTTGCAGCTTTGATATCTGCCACATTCCTATTAGATGAGGTTCCATGGACTATTATGGAGAAATCACAATGTACCATAGCTTTTCCCCCACTGAGATCCTAACTGATTGCCTCATTATGGCATTGAGATAGATGTTGTTGTAGTAGTTCCTGTTCAGTCAGTTTTCATTCATGTATGACTCTTCATGGTCCCATTTGGGATTTTCTTGGCAAATATAATGGAATGGTTTGCTAATTCTTTCTCTAGCTCATTTTCAGGTGAGGAAACTGAGGCAAGCAGGGTTAAGTGATTTTCACAGGGTCACATAGCTACTAAGTGTCTAAGGCTAGATTTGAATTCAGGAAGAGGAGTCTTCCTGACTCTAGTGTCGGGACTCTATCCATGGAGCCATCTAGCTGCCTTAGGTAGATGGAGATAGGAAGCATTCAATTTTCAAAGACTTTACCAGTGGATCCAACACATCTGGAAACACCTCTTTGATAGAAGCTTCAAACTTCGAGTTCATGTATAAAAACTCATGTGCTGCTGTTCTATCACTTCAAGTATACATTTTACATTTCCATTTTGTACTGTTTTCATTATGTAGCTGTTTTTAGCTTCTGAGAACTTTCTGGGTCTAAGAAAGGAAAAAATAAATAAATATTGCATTGAAAAGAATACTTTGCTATCTGCCTGCCTAAAGAGTCAGCCTATCCTTTCTTATGTGGAGTCTCCTAGATAAGTTGGTATGATATAATATGGTATCAACTAGATACCATATGTCCCACACAAACCTAAGTTATTTCTTCAGTTGAAGTCTTTGCTTTGGGAAGAGATTTAAGAAATTATTTAGGAGACAATCTGAACACACACACAGATCTCTTTCCTACATTTGAAATTAAATTAATCACGTGTATGTAGACATTGCTCAGATCTACAATAATTTCTATTCCTGATACCAGGCCCCCATATTGTACCCTAATTAATTAAACGTATCTAAATAAATTGACTTCTCTTCTAATTTTGCAAAGAAAACACACGTTGCACTTTGAATCAAATGATAAAAAATTGTGTTTTGGAGTTATTTTATGTAGCAGTTCAAAAGTGTTTTGCGATGCAGACTGTTACAACTCATTCTGTATGAGAAAATGATCTTTACACAGATTCATATAGAAAATAAAATGTTATAAGAAATCATTTAAGCATAAAACAAGACAACTATTTGTCGATACTATTTCTTTCTCATCTTGGGTTCTCATATTTAGAGAATTCTATTGCATTTTAAATCAGTTGTCCAAATTTTTTTTTCTTAAAATATGGTATTAGCATTAGAATCATGAACAAATAGACTATAAACTGAAAATAGAATAAATCTTCATGCTTTGCCTTAGAGAATGATGGCACTGCACTTTAATTTAAAAAGATAAAAGATGTTATGAAAATAAGCAACTGAACAATTACCATATGCAAAATTAAATAGAAAATTCCCAATAAAGTTACCCACATAATTTTTCTTTTTATCCTTCACAAACAAGGAAAGAGAGACCATGTGTTGTATCTATCTTATGAAAAAAGAGAATTTTAAAAGTATAT
>CM053580.1:169278794-169301484 GCA_028627135.1 Pseudochirops cupreus | reverse complement strand
GAGATAAGGAGGGAAGGAGAAAACTGATCTACCACAGTGAGGATGAATTTGAATAGAAAATAACTGGAAAAGCATTTATTAAGCATCTATGCCAAAGCACTGCACTAAGCATTAAGAAGAGTTATAAAAATTCCAAAAATCGTCTCAAACAACTTACTGAGAGAGGCAACTATTATTTCTCATTATATTCATAACCTATCATTAATTAGGATCCAGGGTTTTAAATTTTTCATTCAATATTCAGTCCATATAGATCAGTCCCCCCATCTCTGAAGGACAAAACTGATGGATAAGATTGGTCTAATCCTACTTTCAGGGATGTCTTCAAGAAATTAGTTACTCCTAAAAATAGAATTTAAAAAATTTTCTATATACATATACAGTGTAAAGAACAGGGAGTCCAAAAAAATAAGAAAGATAGAATAATTCTTGGTGTGCTAAAAACACAGTTAACCACCAACAAAGAAACATTTGATGTTAATATAGCCCTTTAAGATTTATTCTCTACTAGAGCCTTATTCTCAAGTCTCCTTAAATTTTTAAAAGGAGTCTGAGTTCTTAAAGGCTATGCCATGTGCAATTTTCAGCAGGCATTATGAAGTTGTAAAGCATGACTTTGTAAATCAATCTTCTGAGATGCTTGTCCAAGGAGCAACCCATATAAGGTTGTGAATCCTTAGCACAAATGATGGAATTTTGGCTGCTACCAGTCACAAAAACATCTAAGAAGGTGTAGAAGAAGTTCAGTCTGCATCTGAAGAAGAAGTACGCTGATTAAATTGCTGGTTATTGAAGACTTGAAGTAAAATGTTTAAAATTTGCAAAGAATTTTACATCCTAGATCACATTTGATTCTCACATCAATACTCTTAGATAAGTACTCTGGGTATCATTATTTCCACAGATGAAGAAAAGGTGGTTCAGAGAAGTTAGGTCGCTTGTTGGTCATGCTGTGTATCAAAAGCAGTTTGCAAGTCTAGATATTGCCTGAGTACAAATTTAATGTTTCCAAGACCTTGCTATAAATTTGCTATCAACTCACTTAACACAAGTTTACAAGCAAGGCAATATCTTTGAACTACTGAAAATAAATACTTATTTGTTAAACATTTATAACATTAACTATGAAATTGAGAGAAAAAAAGGAGAAAGGCCTTTATGCTGCATTAAAATTGAAATATAAGAGAACATGCTTTAATCTATTTGGGATGATTAACAATAATATGATAAATTTTAAGTGAATATTACAGAACTAAGATCAGATTAGAATGTAGTGTGTTTCCTGGAGAGCCAGGGGTCTGTAGATATGCTCTGAAATGGTTCGGAATATTCTATCTGAAACTGATTCCATGATCTTTCCTATACATCATCCTAAATCCTGAAGAATAATCGAAAAATAGAGAGCAGAAAGACATGGCAAGGAGAATGACCAAGGACAACTATGAATGCATCCAAGGTTAGTCATTCATTGTCCTAAGGCCTAAGTTTTAACTATCCCAACACCTCTAAGAATAGCTGTGTAGTTTCAACCTATCCTGCATCTGAAAATAAATCATCACGTTGTGCCCAAAATCTATCAATCATTAGGTAGGAGCATTGTAAATGAAATTACTCATGGCAGCACATCCACTGAATTCTCAGTGCTTCATCAGATTTTGTGGTTAGAGAGAAATACAACATAAGACACAAATCCCAGAGCTTTGACATCTGATGTGGTTGCAGAGAAGATACTTTAATAATAGATAATAGAGAATGATGCAAGACACCAATTAATATATTGTTATTTGGGGAGGTACAGGTTTGTGCCATGTAATGGGCATTCTCTGATCAATTTTTCCCCATCCAAAACATGTGTACCAACACTTTATTTTTTATAATGACAACAAGCATTTATTTTTGAAGTCATATGAAAATGTTTCTGTATTAGTCAAATTGCAAAAAAAAATTAAAAATTAAAAAATATAAAGAAAGAGAAAAATATATGCCTCAATCAGCACTCAGGGTTCATCCATTTTCTCACTGGAGGTGGATGACATTTTTCATCATGAGTCCTTCAGAACTGTCTGATCAGAGTAGCTAAGACTTTCAGAGCTGATCATTAGTGCAATATTGCTATTATTGAGTAGAATAAACTCCTGGTTCTGCTCACTTCACTCAGCAGCAATTCATATGGGTCTTTTCAGGTTTCTTTGAAACCATCCCCCTTGTCATTTCTTATAACAAGAGTATTCTTTCACAAACTTGCAACACAGATATAAGAATTTGTTGTGCTCAGAGGATGAACACTTCTGGTGTGAGGGTTTGCCAAGATCTTTTCAGGGCAGCTCATCCACCTTTGGTATCTACCAGTCACTCAACTCTTACCTGTGGCTGCAAAGAATGTGCATCAGCCACGTCCTAGTAAAACTGTCTCAGCAGATGGGCTAAGCCAGTTGGAGGTAACTGACAGTTCTCAAACTTGTTGGTGTGTTAAGGGGAGTTCTTCTCAAAGCATGCAAAGAGCTGCCCTGGAAGAATGCCCAGACGACAACTGATTTGAATTTAGCCATGAAGGTGGTAAAAGAAGGCAAGGCAGAGTTGGTCAGAAATGGAAAACTCCAAGATCATTCACTGGATCTTGAAACACTGCCAATAGTCTTCACTTTGTTCATGCCATTGAGTTTGATGATTCAGGAAAAGAGAGTGAGATTGATGACTTTGTACAACTCCGCCTCACTTAAATCCAATTCAAGTGTGAATTAAGATGTCACCCCATAAGGTCATTGGTTCTCTTTGAAAACAAAAGACAAAGAACAACTCCATCACAGTGTTATAACACAACTTGATCAGCCATTCTGAAACAGAATAGCATCTCCTCAACTTCCAATTCTTTACCACCACAAAAATTGCTGCTACAGGTATTTTTTGTATATCTTGGGTTCTTTTCCCTATTCTTTGATCTCTTTAGGATACAGACCTAGCAGTGGAATTCCTGTGTCAAAGGGTGTGAACAGTTTTATTGTCCTTTGGGCTTAGTTCTAATTAGTTATGGACTGGTTCATACCTCTGCCAACAGTTCATTAGTGTCTATTTTCCTGTATTACCCCACGCCCAACATTTACTATTTTCCTTTCTGTCATGTTAGCCAATCTGATAGGTGTGAAAAGGTACCTCAGAGTTCTTTCAATTTTCATTTCTCCATTAAATATTGATTTAGAGCATTTTATGGGACCATTGATAGTTTTGATTTCTTTGACTGAAAACTGCCTGTTGATAACCTTTGATTCTCAATTGGGGAGTACCTCTTATTTTTATAAATTTGATTCTATTTCCTATATATTTGATAAATGATGCATTTATTAGAAAATTTTATGCATTTCTCCCTTAGTTTCTTCTTTCCTTGGCCATACTGATTTTAAGGAAAAAAATAATTTCATGTAATCAAAATTATACAGTTAATTTCCTATGATGCACTATATCACTTGGTTGGTCATAAACTCTTCCATTATCCAAAGATCTCACAGGTAAGGTTTTCCATGATCCCTTAACTTATTTATGATACCACCGATTTGAAATGTGCTGTAATGAGGTTCATTTGCTGATGCAATACCTGTCCTACATATGATTCACTTACCATCCACTCCCTCATTACCTTTGCTTTAAATTTACAACTTCCTTGAACCCTAGATTACTATTAGTAAAAATCTAGAGCCTTATGATTTGCCCTGAGATGTTGTTAGAAGAGCTTTTCGAACTTTGAAAAGCCCCAGATAAGATGATCTGAAGTTGATGAACTATGGAAGGTCTCATGACCTGTGAGAAGACTACTGACAAAGTGATTTTCCCACTTATGGAAATGGCTTCCTCCTATTTTTTGTGCTCTCCCAAGTGTATAAAGTAGTTACCACCCAAGGGAAAGGATCCCTGACTGAGGAAGATCTTGCAATGAACTAATTAGGAACTCCCTAACAAATTGATTAATCATGCATAGTTGGGGTTTGCAGTGATTTTGTTATGCTTTGGAATTTTGTGGCCTACACATATATTACTATATTCTAGGTACTGAACTTGGGATATAAATATTAAAAAATGAAGCAATTCTTATTTTCAAGGAATTTACATTCTATCTAGTATATTATGGGATGAGGTGATAAGTGTGTGTGTGTACACATATATTATATGTACATATATTTATTGAATATATTTATATCTACATAAATATATTAAACGAATAAAAATTGAATATAAGTATGAACAAAGTATTTAGATATAAAGCAGTTTGGGGATAAAAGGGCATTAGAAGTTGGCAAGTCAGGAGAGGCTTTCTGTAGAAAGCAGTATTTGTGTTTTAAAGGAAGATGGGACAGTGAGGCAGATATAAAAAGAAAATGCATTATAGACATGTGAAGACCAGTGCAAAGACACGAAAATGGGAGATAGAGTACCATGTGTAGAATAGAGAGAAGGCCAATTTCCCTATATTCCACAAGGGGGAGTAATGTTTAATGAGGACAGATAGATTAAAATCAGATTGCGTAGGTATTTAAAAGCTAAACAAAGGAATTTGTATCTTACGATAAAGTCAGTAGGAAGACATTGGAGCTAATTATGTCAGAGAAGTCATGGACCAAATATACAGAATTAATGAATATTTTTGCACGGAGCCAATGTGAAATTTCTATTTTTTGCCTCATATTTGTTATAAGAGCATGACTTTTCTTCTTCATTCTTTTTTTCCCCAGTAGGTAATGGAAAGAAGAGAAAAATACAAGTTTGTTCATTGAAAATATAGCATATATACATATATATGTGTATATGTTTATGTGTATAAAGTTTGTATATATACATATGTGTATGTATATAATTGTAAAATAAATAAACAGCTTGTTTGTTCCCTTGCTACTTCAAAAATGAAAAATGACCAAGGAGAATGCCTGTACCATATTAGTTGGACTCTTTTGGTATATTTGTACAAGAAAATGAAGGAGAGTCACCCTTGGTAACAGATCATGGATAGTTTGAAATTTATACTGATTCAGGGAAAAAATCCTATCGGTGAGACAATAGATAACATCAATAATAAAAGACTCCCTATTAAATCATGGGATGATAAATTTGGAACTAAAAGATCCTTAAAAGTCACCCAATACCACAACATTAGCTCAGATCAAGTAAATGAAATCCAGGGATTAATTGACTTTCCTGAGCCTGTACAGTTACTGTGGCAAAGATAAGAATTGAAGTCCTGTCAACTCAATAGCCTTCCTATGTTAAGAACTCATGTCTAAGCTATTCAGTATATAATGTTTAAAGGAACAGTCTAACCAAAATAATGTGGTTAATAAAAGATACAGTAACAGTATCTTTAGTATCTGTGGGCGAGCTTAGTGAAATGGCTGCTATGCTAGTAAACTTGAAGCAACAAAATGGTTCCTAGGATAATCCTATATTTTGTGAAATTTCTTACTTCAGAGAAATGTAAATTTTAGAATCATTTACTTATTCAAGCAAGACTTTGGGCAGTAGGATATTTTTGACCACTGCATATTAGTTGAGACCATCAAGTATGCTTAATTACCCATTTCATTATCCAAATTGTCATAGCTTCAAGTATTAATAATTATAGGATTATCCCAGAGTTCATTTTCAAAGCTTCATTTTACTCTCTCAACCTTCTGGAGCAGAGAAACCTCAAGGCTGAAAAGAGTCATTTCTTTTATTGGTCAGAAGAAATTACAAAATCATTGTTTTTTTCCAAGCATTTTGTGAATAGGCTTTTCAAAAGAAAAAAAAAGTATCTGCTTTATTTGCTGTTATAACTCTACTGTTCCAACCCTTTTGTTGCAAATCCAGCTCTCAAAACCTTCTCTATGGTCATCCCTTCAAGGCAGGATGCAGATAAAAGATGGTAGATTGAGGGATGCACTATCTGCAGGGGCACTCTTCATTCATATCTGTTCCTTTAACTGGGTACGCTCTCCTTAGGTGAAAAAAAACCTTGGTAACTATCACAGAATACAATATAGTCCTTTCTCTTCCATTTTCTTCAAAGAAACAGGAATCCACTGGATGTTTTGTGACCTGTGCTTTTTCTATTAAAAAAAAATGTTTTAATCCGAGCTAGATTGGGTCCACACTAAGATAAGTGAAATGAATATTTCTTGGATATAAGCTTAAAGAATTTCCTTAAAAGATACAAAAGTGTGGCCACATGTGCCTTTTACTTATTAATTCAATAGTGACACTAAGTTTGAAATCTAGAAGATGTGAGTGAAAAACCATGTGATCATGACATATGACAACTGTTTGAAGGAATGTTGGATGAAGAAAAATCTAGATGGGGGTTGGGGAGTGGAGCTTATAACTGTCTTTCAATATTTGAAAGGCTATCACAAGGAAAAGGGGGTAGATTTATTTTGTTTTGTACCAGAGGACATGTCTAGGCAGAGATATGAGAATTTTCCAAGAGACTAAAAATTTAAACTTCATATGAAAAAATTTTACCAACACCTAGAACTTTCCAGAAGTAGAACTGACTTCTTTGGAAGGTAGCCATTTTTTTCCCTCATAAGTCCTCAAACAAAGTTTAAGTGATCACTTCTCTGTTTTGTTTTCTTTTATTTTTTTAAAGGAAAGGAATGAAAAAATACAGAAAGAAAGATAGAGACAGTGAGAGAACATGATTACAGGGATAATCTGTCAAGAGATGGGATCAGTGGTACATAAAGAGCAAAGACTAGGTGAAAAGGATTACCTCTTTATCACAGAATTAAAGTAAAGGAAATCTTATATGAAGTATTTAAAATGTAGACCATCTTTTATTTCTTCAGTAACCTATAAAGGAAACTTCTCAGGTATGGTGAAAGTTGATAGCTAGATATTTCAGTAGAGGTTTATAAGAGCTGTTATGAGAAATGCCTTGAATACTCAATGAGACAGAAGAGAAAAAAATTGCCTTGTTTCAGTGAGTGAAACAGTCAACAGATTGAATGGAAATTAATAAAAATAATTTTTAAAAAAAATCTAACATTACAGAATGATATATTAAAAATCATGAAAAGCAGGAGTTATCAGCTAACTTCTGATATATTCTGTCAGACACATATATGACATGTATGTGTGAAAAATATGAGGCTTCCTAGTTTAAGCAGAGTAAGAACCAAGTTTAGAGGGTCATGGTAAGACCAGTAAAGGCAGTGAAAGAAGTTAAAGTTATACAATCAGGGAACTCATGGCTTAATTACAACTTTCAAGTTTTCAAGTACTATAATGAAAGTTTTCCAAGGTGTTTAATGACCATGCTAAGGCAAAACAAAAGAATGATCTAGAATTCAAAGTGAGATTTTTGGGTAGAAAAAAAAAATTAAGGCTACCAGCTGGCAAAGAACATTATACCTTTTATTTTACATGTGAGCTTATGACTCTTCTAGTCAAGATGGCAGGATTATCTCTCATGGATAAAATGTGTCTAGCCCAGTTCTCTGCACACAGTAGGCTTTAAAAGAAATCAAATTTAATTTATGGTTATTTGAGGTTGAGTAAAAAAATCACTCAGTAAAACACTACAAAAATGAAATATTTCAAACCATAGAAGGACATGGGTATAAATTGTAGTGGAATTGGAGGCAGAAGAATTGATTTTAAATCCTGGGCCCAGTATAAAATCTGTGTAACCTGGTAAAGTCATCTACTTTCTTTATGACTTCTTTTCCCTACATTCCCTCTCAGCTACTTGTTCTGAGATTTCTGTACACCTAAGGTTGTAATTTCTGTCCTGTTCTTTTTCCTCAGTTTTTCAGTGTCTTTTATAGGAAGTAATCTGATCAGACTGGTAGTCTGAGCCATGGTCACCCTGAAGCCAGGATTCCAGGTTAAAATTAGCAGTTAGTCAGCCCTGCAGGAAAGCCCAGAGGAGAAAGGTGTACTGCATGAAACTCTTATGTAGTATGAAATATTGAATTTGTTGGATGGGTGGATAGATAGATAGATCTATATCTATATAGACAGATCTCTATAAATCTCTCTCTCTCTCTCTCTCTCTCTCTCTCTCTCTCTCTCTCTCTCTGTCTCTCTCTCTCTCTCACTCCTGAATGAGTTTTTATTCAGCCTCAAATAGGGAGAGGGGTCAGAAGCAAAATACTTTTCAGGAGGGATGCAGTGAAAGGAGAGATTGAGAAAGATAAAGGAAAACATATTACTATAAGCAAATTAAGAGAACAGATAAGGATTTATCTGTCAGATATATGGATAAGAGAAGACTTTTTGACCAAAAAAGAAAGAGTGCTATAGATTGTAAAACAGATAATTTTCACTACATTCGATTAAATGTTTTTCCCCCCACAAACAAAACCAATGCAGCCAAGATTAGAAGGAAAGCAGAAAACTGGTAGTGGGAGAAGGAATTTTTACAGCAAGTCTCTCTGATAAAGGCCTCGGTGCTCAAATATATAGAGAACTGAGACAAATTTATAGGAATATAAGGCATTCCCCAAATGATAGTAAAAGGATATAAACAGGCAAATTTTTAGTCCAAATAATCAAACCTGACTCTAGTCATGAAAAATGCTCTAAATCACTATTCATTAGAGAAATTAAATTAAATTAAATTAAATTAAACAAATTAAAACAACTTTGCAGTTTCACTCCATACCTATCAGATTGGCTAATATGACAGAAAAGGAAAATGACACCTGTTGGAGCAGATGTGGGAAAACTGGCACAAGAATGGGTGTTTTGAACTGATTCAATCATTCTGAAGTATGGAGGACCACAGGTCAGTGGGACTCTGACCCTGATGGCTGAACAAGCCCTCTCGGGTTTTTGACCTGCTGATGGGCCTGGATAGGTTCCCCATCCCCCAGGAAAGTGCTCAAACATACAGGTATGAGGATTAGGTCCTCGAAGTATGCAATGTCTGCAGGGGAAAACAATTAAGAAGCATCCTATAAAAGCCTGGATGCAGGGTAATAAAACTGGCTCCTTACTTTCACCATGTGGGAGTCTCATCTCTTCTTTTATGCACCCACTAGCAGCCTCTGGGTCAGTGATTCTTTCTCAGCCCTGTCTGGGGATGTCAGGGCTCCTGTACTTTCTTAGCCCTGCTGTGGGACAACAGGGCTCCCCATAATAAGCTCCCCACACTGAAGAACAATTTGAACTATACCAAAAGGGTTAAAAGAAACTGAGCATAGCTTTTGACCCAGGATTATTAGTATTCAGAAAGTAAATGAACTTATATGTACAAAAATGTTTATGGTATCTCTTTTTATGGTGGCAAAAAATTGGAAATTGAGAGATTTGGGGATTTGCTGAACAAGAAGCAGCATATGATCCTGAGGGAATACTACTGTACTATAAGAAATGATGAGAATAATGTTTTCAGAAAAGCCTAAAAATCCTTACATGAACTGATGCAAAGTGAAGTGAGCAGAACCTTGAAAACACTGTACACAGTAATAGCAATGGTGTTTGATGATCAACAATGAATGACTTAGCTGTCCTCAGCAATACAATAAACCAAGGTAATTTTGAAAGATTTATGATAAAAAATGCTATCTACTGCCAGAGAAATAACTGATGGAGTCTGAGTACAAATCAAAGCGTATTAAAAAAAAAACATTTTGTTCTTTGTTAGGCTTATTGAGGGGACAATATAACTAATATGGAAATATGCTTTGCATGACTACACATGTATAACCAATATCAAATTGCTTGCCTTTTCATGGAGGGGAAAGTGGAGTGAAGGAGAGAGAATATTGGGAACTTATTTTTTTAAGAAAGCATCTTAAAATATTTTTACATGGAGTTGGGAAAAAAAACCCAAAACATTTAATTTTTTTTTTAAAGAAAGTAGGTATACTTGTGATTATCCCTTTTGAAATAAATATATTTTTTTTGTAAAGTCCAATACAATTATTAATGATTAAATGTAACTAGAGTGCAGAGGATACCACCTAACATGTGAAGGAATACCATCAGAGGGGACTGGATTTATTGGAAGTGAGCTTACCTACCTCAAATTCCCTTAAGGGTACCTGAGAACCCTGGGGGTAGGATTTAAATGTAATATATTTGTCCTTATCAGTAGAAAAGAGGTTATTAGTCTTTCATCAGTAGTAGGAAAGTTGGAAAGAAAGAGAGGTTTTAGGGAAAGGAAAATGAATTCTGTTTTTACCATCTTAAGTTTGAGGTATCTACAGAATATGCCTTTTAAAGTGTCTAAAAGGCACTTGGTAATTTGAGACCAGAGCTCAGGAGGGACACCAGAAATAAAAAATGGAATGATTTGCATAGAGGTGATAATAAAGCCCATGAAAACTAATGCTTTAATCAAACATTAAAACCTATGATCCACATACAACTTTTAAACTACAGTAATGAGAGACAATATGGTAATAGTGTATAGAGGACTGGCCTCAGAGTCAGGAAGGCCTGGATTCAAGTTCTGCCTCAACTTATAACTGACTTTGTGATCTGATGAATTCACTCAAGCTCTTAAAGTTTGTGGTGAATCTCTAAGACTATTAAGTTTCAGAGAAGGTGCTGATTGCATTGGTGTAAGGAATTGTTACTCCAGAGAATCCTATATTAATTAAATCTTAGACCAAGTTAAGAAATTGGATTACAGGCTGCAAGGTTTCTGTAGAATCATGCCATAGAAGAGTTAAAAAGCAGCAGAGTGGAAAATGGGCCTTGAAGGAGCTTGGTATGAGACTCAAAACAAAAGAAAACAAAACAACAACCCAAACCTGAACTAATAATAGGGAGGTAACAAAGGGACATTACATATTACAAAACTGCCAGCATTTCTATGGACATGTTTTTCATAAGCAATGACAGTATAGCTATTACATTTGAATTTGCCCTCCTCAGTTTATGATATACTATATGAGAATAATATTAGTACTTAGAGGAAGTGCTTAGAAAGTACATACAAAACAAATCCATGCTGAAAACAAATACAATTTTAAAGGCTCCTAGGGATCAATTTTAAAATATTTGAAAGGAGGGAAAATATTAAAGTACAGAAAAGATCATGGATACTGTTATTACAATAAAAAAGGCAAAATGCTACTTACATATTTTCCTATATTTTTCTCTATAGAATAAGAAGAAAAGTAAAGCTACCCATGATGAAAATATTGAAAGTAACAGGAAGACTTTTGCAAAAACTTTCCATAGAAGAACATATCTTCAGAAAAAGTATTTAAACAGTAGACAAAATGCAGATCTTCTAAAATGGGTTATCTCTAATATGTTGAGATTATGCAAAATTTGAGGACACCTTAGACATAAGAATATTTTTTAAAATGATATGGTATGTAACATCATGTAAGCAATGAGAAAGGAGACATGGATTCATCATGTTTATCAAGTTTATTAAGGATTCCTTTGGCTACCTTGAAATACAAAAGAAATGTCTACTGAAAAATTCTTTAGGTGGTCTTCTTTGCTGAAGACATTATACTGAAATCATTGAGCCCCAGAACACAATAAGGCCTGTTCTATGGAAACCAGTAACTCAAATGAATTGACAGAGAGGATTCTGGGAAGGTGGTGGAGTACATCAGAAAATTCCAAGCTTTCAAGATGTTTCTCTACAAAAAAGTTAAAATAGCACCTCATGAAAAACATAGAGCAGTAAAATATATATAAGAATAGGGGCAGAACAGGGGTTCTCCTGGGACAATCAAATATCTGTAGAAAAAGTCCAGAGCAAGGCTTGCTTCCGGTGAAGAGCAAATACCTCCAGGCTAGGATCCCTTAAACAACAAGCTATAAGCCTTGGGGTTAGCTGGGTTGGGAGACTACCTGGCTTCAGCCACAGGAATTGTTACCCTGGGGACAGTAAGGGATATTGGGTATCTGAGCCTATAAAGATCAAGGGAACATCTGCTGACAAGGAACACCAAACTCAGCTGTCCTACAGGGATGCAGTAGGGGCCAGATGGAATCAGTACAGACCTGGTGAGTGCAGAAGCAGTGGTGTGGGGACACTGCTAGCTATGGGTACTTACAGGAGGCTGGAAGTCTTGGTTTTGATTCCAGGCTAGACAGGAGAACTGAAAGAAGATCTGAGACTAGAGGCACCAACACTCCATGATCAAAAAACAAAATTACTTAAAATTAAAATAAATGCACAGCAAAAAAGAAAGAATTCATGCATACATAGTTACTATGGGAATAGAGAAAATGGGAATTCATCTTCAGAGGATAGTGAAGCAAAAACACCCTCTTCTACCCAAAAGAGTAATGTTGAATGGACACCTGCCCCAAAATAATTTATAGAAAAACTTAATAAAAGACTTTAAAACTCAAACAAGAGAGATTGAGAAAAGAAAAACTAAAAAGAAAAATAAGAATAATCCATGAAAAACAAGATTATGAAAAGAAAGTCAACCAATTAGAAGAAGGAGATCCAGAATCTTTTTTTTGAAGGTAGAGATTTTCTTTTTATATATACAAGACATATTAATCCATTAAATTTGAGGACACAGTACAAAAAACCCCACTTCAACTAATTCATCTGACAATTCTGTTCATATTCATGACTTTTGTGTTTTGTTTTCCTAATAATAAAAAGGGAGACTTAGGGCTGTTAGGCTGATGATGTCTATTTGGAGTCCCCTCCCCCAGCCACTTCCCACCCCTGGGGTGAGCAAGAAGAGGAAGAGCAAGGCCAGAGCCTACAGCAAAGAGTTTCACAGTCTTGAATGCAGGGGTAGTGTGGGGAGAGAAGAAAAGAGAGAAAGGAAAAAAAATACAAATCCTATATTACATACAAGACGATAGGTAGGAGAGGAAAGAAATGGGACTTCAGAAGTGAAGCCAAGGTTGGGGGCAGGGGCAGCAGGACTGTCTGTTTCACGTGCTTTTGTGTTGTACCTGTTTCCTTAGGTGCCAGGCTGAGAGGCCTTCTCGACAGGTAGAGGGGCCAAGGAGGTGAAGAGAGCCAGGGCCTCGGTTGGCCCCCCAGCTGTAGCTGTTGTAGGCAGATTTGCTGCTCTGGGGCTTCTGTGGGCTAGAGCTGGTCTGGCTATGTTGCCCACTGCCCATTTGGTCATCCTGCTGCACGTGGTGATGGAGGATCTGGGAGCGTGGCTGTTGATGGGGGGTCAAGATGTTCATAAAAGGGGCTGGCAGATAGGCAGTGGCTGTGGCCAGATTGATGGGCCCTCCACTCCCCAGGACTGAAGGCAAGTTAAAGGAGGCAGCAGGAGTTCCAGAATGAAAACCTTGTTTCTCTAATGACTGCTGAGTTTTGGAGTACCCAGAACCCGAAATATCTGTCACTCCTGTATGATTGGAGGTGACTGATACACCAGTGTTGTATCCATGAGATTCATACCCACTTGGTTGTTGGAAAGGGGTGGCTGATGTGTTCATACTGACATTCACACCATTCTGCTTGGAAGAGGTAGGAGTGACAGGGAATATAGCAGGCTCATACTAGAAGGTGCTGGGGAGGCCCAGGACCCCTGTGTGGTATGGCAGGCTGGTGTAATTGTAGCCAGGAGGCAGCACCAGGTTCAGGAATGTCTGCTGTGTGGTGTGGTGAATCTGTGTCTGATTCTGCTGGGGTTGTGCCAGGGTTTTGTGGGTGGGGCTGGGGATGAGGCAACTCCACCGCCTAACTTTGAGAGGTTTCCAGAGTAAGAGTTGCTGGCCAGACTACCATCCCTCCTGGTCAACGAGTGATAGGTGTAGGAAACAGGATGTAGTAATCCAAGGGGAATTTTGTCTGAAGTATCTGCAAGTCATAAAACCATACACTTGTGGTAGGGAGGAATGTCACAGCCCTGGAGCCATGATATATGGATTAGGCAACAACTGTAGAACCCCAGGAGGAAGACTGGGGGGAGTTTTTCCTGAAGTTGTGGCAACTGAGCTTCTGGTTGAGGTGGTGACAGTGGAGTTACAACCCAGGCTGAGGCATATACTACTGCCATTGTTTAGGCTGGATGAGATGCTGACCACAGGGGGAAGTGCCAAGACTGTGCTGGATGCAGTACAGAAAGTGCTGGAGAAAGAATGGAGACTCACCTCACTTTCAACACTTGTGTGCAAAAGAGTTGATGTTGAAGTGCACCCAGAAGATGATGATGACAAAAGTGTATTCTATTGGGTAGATAATGTGCTGCTGTGTTGAGTGGTGGTAGCATTTGGAAGCTCCTCACTGTGGCTGAAGCCATCCAATGCAGGTGAGTGCTGATTGGCTGTGGTCAGCAAGGAAGCTGCAGATACTCTGTCATTGAGAGGGTGGATGCTGGGAGTAGAGGGTGAGTCAGATTTCACCACAGGTCTAGTAGCACCTTCAACAGATTGCATGGTCTGTAATTGTGTGGCCTTCATGGAGCTGAAGCCATTCTTTGCCTGAGTCAGGTCCTTCTGGGGAGATGAGGAGATGGAGTTGGGGTACCGCTGAGTCTGTGTGGATCTCTGTTCATAGAGCAGGCCCTGAGCAGTTTTGGGAGGTATGGGTTGTCAACTGAATTGGGCCACTCTGGTAGCCAGACTCCTGACTCAGGTTGAATGAATGTGGGTGAAGACTCACTTGAAGTGCTGGTATAGAGACTGCTTGGAGTCTGACTTGAGGAGGCACATGTGGTAGGAGTGGACTCACACTCTGAAAGGACAGGCTCTGACCCAAACTGTAATGCCCCAAACTTCAGGTTTAGCCCTGAGATATCTCCTGAGCCAGGCATCTCCACTGCCAGAGCAGGAATCTTCAAAGTCAAGGAAGCCTTTTTATTTTGCTGCTTCAGTTTCTGCTGAGCCGGATGGGGGCTGGAAGACTGGTTGTCTGAAGACCCTGAGAACATCTGTGGAGTTGAGGTGGACTTGTGCAGCAATGAAGAGGAAGAGGCAAGATATGTAGCTGTAGAAGTGGTCACTGCAGGTGGCTTTTCCTGCAGGAACACCTCCATCATGGCTGAAGATGGGGTGAAGGGCTGGCACTTTGTGAAGGGGCTGTGGACTGCTGAATCTCTTGGGTTCTTCAAATCATACTGCACCAGCAATGAGGATTGCATTGCAGAGCCCACGTCCCAAGAGGAAGTGGTCGTGTTCCCATACGACTGAGAGTGCTGAGCTGCCAACTGGGTCAAAGCTTGGGCTGTATTGAACTGCTCCAAGAATCGCGAGCCTGTCGTGCTACCACCTTTAGCTTTGCTGACATCACCAAACCCCTTTCCTAGCATGCTCACCATGCTGTGATGGGAGAAGGCGCTTCCTGATGCAGGCTGTGATATGGTGCTCTGCTTTGAGTTACTGAACACCAGAGACTGGACCAGGGAAGGAGCCTGAGATGGATCTGGATTGGTTGATTCATTCTCCATTGAAGAAGGTGTCTTCCCTAGTAACACAGCAAGGTTGATCCTCTGAGCAGCAGTGATTGTCACATTTTCTGCAGGCAGAGACACTGAAGACACATCAGAGGCAGTGAAGATCTTGGTCTCAGAAAGATCTTCATTCCAATCTTCTGTACACCAGCCCTCCATGCATCAGGAGCAATCTCAAATTTTCCAGGATAATTTGACCCTTCAACTCCCATGAAATCAAACCTCATCCCACCATCTGGCTCAAAGCTGGCAGTATTGTTCCACGTGTTGCCACTACTATTGGCATAGTTTTCATTGGTGTTGGTTGGTTCTGCATGATCAGCTGGGTTAAAAGTTCCCATGCCTTGGGCAGAAAACTGTCCTCCCCTCCTACCAGGGCCACCTCTGCCTCATCCATGGCCCCTTTGGCTTAGCACCATCAAGTCCATTTCCCTGACCTCAAAACTCTTGTCCACAACTGGTGCCTATTCCCCACCTTGGTGGTCCACCAGTCACCTGCTATAATCCCTATCTCTGTCTTGATTCTCTTTGCCTTCCTCATTGGATTAAATCTGTCCACCATCTTTCTGTCCCTAGACTCCCTTCTTTTTTTCCAACCATTTCCCAGGAATGTGTATCTGGGTTCCCCTCCAGCAGCACGTTGATAGCTCTATTGACATCTCCACTGCAGTCATGCAAAGCAATCACACATTCATGCTGGTTCTTGCCTATGGTATCAATCAATTGCTTCACCTTCTCCTCAAAGTCAGCATCATTGTGGTCTGATATCATCTGCGCAAGTCTAATCTGTTCTGCAGTAGCCTGTGGCACTCTGCTTGTTCTGTGTCTGTGTCTGCTCCCAGTTTCCCTGGACTTGGTTATTACCCACTGATGTCATCATTTACAGTATATACAATAACAGTATTTACAAGGTAGAATGCTCAGTCTCCTCCACACTGACACCTAGGGCTACACAAGTCCTGTCACGTGATATAGACTCCCTCTTTTCTCTCTCCACCTCTCACTCTTGCACCTTTCCCTTCCCACTCTCCTTCCTTCTTCCCTTAATATGGGACACACAAAGAGGCACGTGCCTGTCATCCTGCCACGAGCCACCTTCTCGGGATCCGAGAGTTGGCCTCTGAGATCCAGAATCTTAAAGAAGAAAAAGATTCCTTAAAAATCAGAATTGGCAAAGGGAAGCCTGCAAAGTTATAAGAGATCACGAAACAATAAAATGAAATATAAACAGTGAAAGAATGCAACAGAATGTGAAACATCTCCTGAGGAAAAAATAAACTGCTCTAGAGAACAGATCAAGAAAGAGAAAACATAAGAATAATCAGACTACCTAAAAGCTATGATTAAAAAAAAGAATTTTAATACAATAATACAAGAAATAATTAGAACAAGAGAAAGGTGAAGGTGAAGAAGAAAGAAAAATCCACCAATCACCACCTGAAAGAGATCCTTATAGGTAGGCAAACCCACAGGAATATTCTAGTGAAATTCCAAAATCTTCAGCTGAATGATAAAACGCTGTTTTCAGCAACCAGAAAAAAAGTAATGGTGGTGTCACAAATAGAATTACACAGGACCTAGCAGCAGTGACACTAAAAAGAACACTATATATTAAAGAACAAAAGAATTGGGGTTCTGGTTGAAAATATTATACCCAGAAAAGCCAAGCTTTGAATAAAAGGACATTTAATGAACTATCAGACTTTCAGGACTTTGTTTAAAAAAAAAAAACCAAAACACCTGAATTTAATAGGAGATCTGACATACAAGAGTTAAGAAAAAAATATAAGGTACAAAGCAAAGACTAATTACAAGGGACTCAATAAGGACAGACTGCTTGCCTTTTATGTATGTAAAGTGTATGACTAAGACTGTTATTAGTTATTGGGTAATTCATAAAAAAAATCAGCATAGAGCTGAATATGAAATGAGGTATGAGAGGATGAACTGACAGAGGAGTTAGGTGGGGAGAAGGGTTGCTAGGTCTAGAAACCTATTTTCATTGGGAATAGGTTCAAGAGTAAATACCTGCATATATATATATATATACATATATCTAGAAGAGTATAAAAGTTTTCTGAATTCAGAAAGAAATAAAATATTAAGGTGATAAAAAGGGGGGAGAAGATAAGGGAGGGATCTCTACAGGGGAGGGTGAGAGAAGAGCTTTAAGGGAGGGTATAGAAGGGTGTTTAGATTTACTAGAATGGGAAAATAAGAGAGGGATCCTGGGGGGAAGGGGTGATAGGTTAAATAACAGGAAGGTAAGGCAGCATGAAGAAGTAAATTAGAGAAGTCAGGAGGGATAGGAAATAAGAGATACACAAAAACATAAAAACAAAGGTCAGGAGTAGAATTTATTAGGGAAAATATAGTTCTATATATGTATGCATGTTATATGTATATGTATGTGTATGTATATTTCTATATAGAATTATATCTGTGCTTAATTATAGCCTTCAGGTGGGGGGGGAGGGGAAAAAGAACAAAACAAAAGAATGCACAGAGAACAGAGAACAAAAGAAAACTTATGAGGAAGCAAAGAAAAGATGGATAGCTCTCAATACAATATACAGTATTTATTATATACATTCTTGAAATGAAAATTTATTGCAAGATATCTATCTATCTATCTATCTATCTATCTATCTATCTATCTATATGTATTTTCTTTTTAGAGGGGTGAAGGCAGGGCAATTGGGTTTAAGTAACTTGCTCAAGGTTTTAAGTGTCTGAGGTCATATTTTAACTCAGGTCCTCCTGACTCCAGGGCTAGTGCTCTATTCACTATGCCACCTAGCTGCCATGACTGCTATATATTTGCAATCCTCTCTTATGTCCTGCTGTGCACATGGTATATTTTTTTCCCTTATTTTGTATTTTAAGTTCCAGCATTTAAGTTAATAATATGTTTGTTATATTTCTTTTCTCTATTGTGTGTTTAAGTGTAAAATTTTTTAAAAACTGGAACAAAAAGAATTGGCATACTCGTTGGCAAGGAAAAAACCAAATTGGATAACAACCAGCTCAGGTTTAACATCAACTTGATGAGTTAATCTATCACTACATAGACCTTCAACATGTGCTACTAATGGATAATGAGATTGACCCGAAATTGAAGAGGAATTTAGATTGGAGCAAGGGTCAAATTACCACTGGGGAGGGTGCAGTATGTATGTGGCGGATTCAGTGATTTCCCAGTAACTCACTGCCAATGAATATCAATTTTTAAGCACCAATATTCCTCAAGTGATACTATATGATTATGAATCTAATAACCAATCAATCACAGAAGAACTGCAATTGCAGGTGACCTATGGGGAAGTGGAAAAAATGTATTTTAACAAATGATAAAGAATTATTATGTAACTCCATTAAACAGCCTGTAGTAAATTGGAGATGTGCATATGTGTGTGTGTGTGTGTGTGTGTACACATATACACATTAATATCTATATACATATCTAGTTCTGTATCTTTCTATCTATCTATCTATTTATCTAAATGAGGTAGGTGGGAATAAGAGATAACAGATGAAGTAACAAGAAGATATGCAAAATATTTAAGGAAATCAGAAGTCATTCACTGTGGTGATTTGATTTCAAATGAAGGAATTATAGAAAGATATGACTAACAATCATGTCAAATGAGAGACAATGGGTGAAACTGTAATTTGTGCAGGGAACTGGAATATTCTACACTGATGAGCTTGCAGACCATTTGAAGTTTTATATTAAAAAAAAAATACTTCCTACCTTTCACAGTGTTAGAAGGAAACAACTCTGACAATCATAGTATGAAATCTAAAAAAAAGAAAACTATTTCTATTTCAGTTTAGCTTTGTGCAAACAGTATTTTTTTATAATTTTTTGGAATAGATTAATTATTTTTCATATTACTGCTTGTGCTTTTGATGAAAGAAATAGATTACCATCATTTTGAGGCTCAATGGGACTTAAGGATTATGGTCACCAATAAAGAATGCTCAAAAGTTAGTACTAATATGGCCAAGTATTGAGGTTTAAAAACTCTCTGGCTTAGTATTTTTCACTCTGTTCTATGGTAAAAGAATACAATTCTGTATTACAGATGTGTTTTTTGTTATAAGGGAGAAAAGTTAAGGCAATGAGGATAGAGAAGGATAAATCTATGGGAAAATATAGGTTTTGTTGATAATGATGTCACGTGACATATGAAACTGAAAAAAAAATGAGAAAATATAGTATCACCCAAAATGAAACCTAAATTTGATTCCTTTTAGATGTGTAAAATGTAGTAGAAAGAGAAAAAGATGAAAGTATGCCTACTTATATGTTGTGTGTGCATGAATTCATCTTTCAATTGTCAATGGTATTTGGGAAAGCCTTAGCTTATATAAGTAATTAAAATGGATACTATCTGTTTTTTGAACTTTTTGATATTATATTGGATGTCTCTTGTAGCTGATTTACCTTCAGCATTTTCTTACCTTAGACTAGTGTTGAAATGCATTTATACTCTCTGCACAGAGAAAAAAAAAAGCAGATTGGGTGAATGGAAAATGATCCAGAAAGACTAAACAGCAAGAAAAAAACAACTTGTAGTTGGTAAGTTCCATGGATCTCTACATATTGATAACCCAGTTGATTATAGCCCCCTCTTGAAAAGAAATGTCAATTCATTCTATTTCAGTTACCACCTAAATGAAATAATTCTCATTTTGCCACTTATAACTTCCTACTTGAAGATTTCTCCAATACATACTTACCTCCTGACAACATGGTTTACTATGTACGTTCTAAAGGAAAGAATACCATGCTGGGGAGAGATCTGGATTTGCATTCAGCTTGGACACTTATTGGTTGAGTGATCACAATTTAACCTCTTTAGCTTCAATTTCAGAACCATAGAGTTACTATGAGGAAAACATGAGAATATATGTAAAGCTCTTCACAGATACTAACTCGTTCTATGTCTGCTATAATTGTTTTACGGTATTAAAGGTGGGTTGATTCTGAAATTTATAATCATGTAGACAGACCATGATATCAAAGAGATAAAAACCTTCAATATAGTAAAATGATTTAACATTTTTTAAACTTTCTTTTAGGTATTATTTGTTTACTGACTTAATTTTAGGGTAAGCTACTCTAGCCATAAAATACGACAGATTATTATAATTATTTACTTGTCGGCAATCCAGCAGGGGATTCATATAACATTCATTAAGGGATCAAGAAGTATATGAGGAACTAGGAAATTATATGCTTAGCTTGACTGAAGCTCTACTAAACTTCTGAGTAACTCAATAATAGAATTCTCAAAAGAGGGATTATATGATTCAACAGCTTTCTTTAAAGGAAAAAAAAAATCTTTCAAAGAAACATCTTTCAAAGTCTGTTCTGAACAACTTATTTTAGCTACATAAAATATGGAGTTATTTAATAAAGGCATTGTGTTCTAGCAATCCTAATAATTAATTTATATTACCTCATGATATCTCTCATAGATGTGAGATACTCTTTCCCAAAGTGAAGATCACAACCCCTCCCCAAATTTAATTCTTATCCAATTCCTCTTGTATGTCCTACTGGGGGTAGGATAGGAGAACAAAGGCAGGGGGAAGAAATCTACTCAGTCTATTGATCACCTTTGTCTAGAGCTCTAAATAAGTGATCTCTAAAGTGGCTTATGAAGAAAATCTTAGAATTCTATTTAGGTTATATTTTTAATCTTCCCCTGGTTAAGATCAATAGGACATAATGCCTTTATTAAAAAGCTCCATACTTCATGTAGCTAAACTGGTACTAGTAGAAATGAAAATTATTACTAATTATCATCATTAGTAATTGAAATAATAATAATAATAAGCAAAATAGTGACCAGGATTTATATAACCCTTTAAGGTTTGCAAAGTACTTTACAAATATTTCCTTACTTTATGCTCACAATGAACCGGGGTTCATTGTGAACCTCACCTGAGGTGAGGAAAATAGCATAGGTTAAATGACTTTCCTAAGATGATACATGTAAAAAAAGTATGTGAGACTAAATTTGAACTAAGGTCTTCTTGAATTGAAATCCAGTACTTTAATGACGATGCCACCCACCTGCCTCAATTTTGCTTTATTACCATATGAAATCGTATTATCTTATATTACATTATGTTATTTTAATGTTATTTTTGTTGATGATATATTAATATATTATACAAATTATATTATACTATATTTTTATATACTATATTTTCAATATTTTCAATATATGTATATTTTCAATATACGAATTGCCAGTCATATCTTCACCTGCTTGCTGTCATATAGTCATGTGTTATATATGGTATGTAATTTATACTGAGAAAAGAGTGTGAGTCCCAAGACATGGAGGCAGATGACAATAGCACTCTCAGAAAGTCGCATTCGGCAGTATACTGTATTTTTGTTGCTCTGTTGTTGAAATCATGCCTGACTCTTTGTCAGGTTTTTTTTTTGGCAAAGATACTAGAGTGGTTTGCCATTTCCTTTTCCAGATCATTTTACAGATGAGGGAACTGAGGCAAACATAGTTAAGTGATTTGCCCAGAGTCACACAGCCAGTCTGAAGCCAGTTTTGAATTCAGGTCTTCCTGATTCCAGGTCTACATAGCACTCTATCCACTGTACCCATGCGTGATTAAGAGCATTTATAAATTTCGTTATTTAATTTCAACTAAACTGATTTCATCAAAATGAAAAGATTTCTGCAAAGCAATCACGAATTTAGAATAATTATTAAAGCAAAGAATTATTCAATAAAAATGGCAAAATTTACAATTCCTAATCGAGTTCTTCATTAGCCATATTGAGGTAAAAACAGTGATAATGATAAACCGGACTGAAAAAATGCACTATCAACAAAAAATCAACATCACTGAAATATGTATTTCCGTAAATCTTATTAATAATAAAATGTAGTTTAATTGCATGTTAAGCCTCGAGATTATTAAGGAGAATACAAAGCTATTGATATCAGCAAAACATTTTAAAACTCAGCTTTTGCTGCTTGAAAAGGTACATGGTCTTCTGTAAAAACTATCTGCACATAAGCTTGGAAACAGACTTCTAATCTGTTCTAAAATCTTAATGAAGAGCTTCAAATGGAATTTGAATACTTTATAAAAATATAAGTCTGAAATATTTTCTTATTATTTTTTTTATGAGATTCTTTATTAAATTTTTTTTGAGTTACATCTTTTCTCCCCGTCTTTCCCCCGCCCACCACCCCAAAACAGCCATCCCAGTATTTCCCCCCTCCCCCAGTCTATTCTCTCCTATGTCACTTTTTGGTAGGGCAGGATGGATCTCCCAACTGCAGTGCCTGTGTATCTCAAGTTCCAGTTGGATGTAGTCAATA
>CM053580.1:169235622-169278294 GCA_028627135.1 Pseudochirops cupreus | reverse complement strand
GGGGGGGGGGGTTAAGGAAGGGCAGAAAATCTGAAACTCAAGTGAATTTGGAACTGAATCTTGTAAATTAAAAGTAAATAAACAAGTCATTTAAAAGAAAAAAAAAGACAGAAAGTTGCTATGATGACCAAGAATATCAAAATACACACTCAGAAGAAAACAATAAAGTCAAAATTCCCATGTTGAAAGCTTCCAAGGGGAAAAAAAAGAATTGGTCTCAAGCTATGGAAGCGATTAAAAAGGATTTTAAAAATCAAATAACAGAGAGAGTGATAGAAGAAAATCATCTAAAAGAAGTCATTGTCTTGGTAAAGGAAACATGAAAAATACAGAGGAAAATAACACCTTTAAAACCAGAATAGGCTAAATGGTTAAAGAGACAAAAAAAAAAAATTCCAATGAAAAGAAGAATGGCTTGAAAAGCAGAATTGGTTAAATGGAAAAACAAAGATATACCAAATTCACTGAGTAGAACAGTTCCATAAAAAGTAGAATTGGTGAAATGAAAAATGAGATTAAAAAGTTCACTGAAGAAAATAATTCCTCAAAAGTTAGAATTGGGAAAGCGGAAGCTAATGACTTTATGAGACAATAAGAAACAATCAAATAAAATCAAAAGAATAAAAAAAAGAATAAAATTCTATTGAAGAAACAACTGACCTAGAAAATAGATCCAGGAGAGATAATTTAAGAATTTCTGGACTACCTGAAAGTCATAATATAAAGAAAGCCTACACATGGACTTTCAAGAAATTACCAAGGAAAACTGCCCTGCTCTTCTAGAATCAGAGGGTAGGATAAAAACTGAAAGAATCCACCAATAACCTCCTTAAAAATGCCCCAAAATGGACACTCCCAGGAATTTTACAGCAAAATTCCAGACCTCCCACATCAAGGAGAAAATATTACAAGCAGCCAAACCAAAAGAATTCAAATATCATGAAACCACTGTCAAGATAACACTAGTTTTAACAGCTTCTACAATAAATGGATAAAAAGGCATGGCACATGATATTCCAAAGGGTCACAGGATTATAACAAAGAATCACCTACAGAGCAAAACTGAGTATAAACCTTCATGGAAAAAAAATGGATGTTTAATGAAATAGAGGACTTTCAAGCATTGATGTTGAAAAGACCAGAGCTGAAGTGAAAATTAGACTTTCAATTATAAGATGCAAGACAAACATAAAAAGGTAAATAGGAAAGAGAAATCATAAAGGATTCAACAACATTAAACTGTTTATATTTCTACAGGGGAAAAATTATAGTTATAACTCCTAAAACTTTTCTCATTTTAGGGCATTTAGAAGAATTATACATGGACAGAAAGCAGAAGTGTGACTTGCATGTGATGGTATGATTATCTAAAAAAAAGAAATAAAATTAACAGATAAAAAAGAAAGATGCACTGGTAAAAGGAGAAAGGGAGAAGTAGAATGGAGATATCTGACAAAAAAGAGATCTGAAAAAGACTTTATAGTGCAGGTGGAAAATGGTTAAATTGGGGAGGGAAGTACATGAATTTTACTTTCATCAGAATTTGTTTAAAGAGGGAATAACATGGCACATTAAGTTGTGAGTAGAAATCAATCTGACCATATAGGAAAGTAGGAAGAGAAAGGAAAGAGAGGGGGAGAATTGATAGAAAGAAGGGAGGGCAGTTTTGGCTACGTAAAAGTCAGTAACAAAATATTTTTGAGAACAGTTGGGGGGGGAGAGAGTGAGGGAGGGCGGGAAAAAGAGGGAGAGAGGGGGAGAGACAGACAGACAGATGTAGGAAAAATAGAGTGAAATACATAGTTGGCAATCATTACTGTGGGAAAAAATTGTATTGAGTTTCTCTGATACAGACTTCATTTCTCAAACATACAGAAAACTGAGTCAAACATAGAGAGATAAAAGCCATTTCTCAATTGATAAATGGTCAAATTATATGAACAGGCAGTTTTCAAAGTAATCAAAGCTTTGTATAGTCATATAAAATGCTCTAAATCATTACTGATGAGAGAAATGAAAATTGAAACTATGAGCTACTACCTCACATCTGTTAGATTGACTAATACGACAGCAAATGACAATGACAAATGTTGGAGGGGATGTTGTATACTTATTCAGCCATTCCGGATAATAATTTGGAACTATGTCCAAAGGGCTATAAATCCATGCATATCCTTTGACAAAGTACTACCACTCCTGGGTCTGTATCCCAAAGAGCTAAAAAACCAAAAAGAACAAGGACCTATGTATACAAAAATATTATACCATTTATAATATTGGCAAAAACCTGGAAATCAGGGGGATGTTCATCAATTGGGGAATGGCTGAAAAAGTTGTGTGCGTTAAGAAATGATGAACAAGATGGTCTCAGAAAAACATGGACAGGTTTACATGAATTGATACAACATGAAATGAGCAGAACCAGGAGAACATTGTACATAGTAACAGCAATATTGCATGATGATCTACGATGATTAATAGCTATTCTCACCGATATGATGATCCAAAAACATTATGTAGGATTGATGATGAAAGGTTTTTTATTTTCTACAGAAAAAACTGGTAAAGTGTGAATGCAGATCAAATATCCTTTTTCTTTTCTTTTTTTCCCAGTATTTCTTCGTGTTTTTGTCCATGTTTTCTTTCACAGAATGATTTATATGGAAATGTCTTTTGCATGACTATACATGTATAACCTACATCAAATTGCTTGACTTTTCAATGAGGTGAGAATGGGAGGGAGGGAGAGAATATGAACTCAAAATAGTGGGAAAATGTTAAAATTGATTTTACATGTAACTGGGGAAAACAAAATATTAAAAAAGTAAAATTATATAATCAAAAGAATGATTAAAACTACATAAACCAGAGGTGACTAGGTGGCACAGTGAATAGAGTACCAGCTCTGGAGTCAGGAGGACCTAAGTTCAAATTCAGCCTCAGTCTCTTAACACTTACTAGCTGTGTGACCTTGGCCAAGTAACTTAACACCAACTGCCCTGCATTCTCCCCACCAAAAAGCCAAAAAAACATCTATATACACCATTATTAATTGCTTTTCAGTTACATCTGATTTTTCATGACATCATTTTGGGTGTTCCTAACAAAGATACTGAAGTTCTTTGCCATTTTCTTCTCCAACTCATTTTACAGATGAGGAAAGTGAGGCCAACAAGGTTAAGTGAGTTCCCCACAGTCACATAGCTAGTGTCTATGACTAAATTTGAACTCAGGAAAATCAGTATTCTTGACTCCAGGCCAGTGCTCTATCCATTATACCACTTAGCTACCTAATCCTTTGATATATCATCACCACAAAAATCATCTTGTTATTTTAATTAAGTATAAAGATTTCAATTTTACATATATCTTAATATGCCAAGTAAGAAAATAAAGGTTGTGATGTTCACATAAGCCCAGATAAACAATGTATCACCCTGCCCTATTCACATAACAACTTAGGTCAAGGGTTCTTATCCTTTCTCTGTGTGTCATGGACTCATATGGGAATTTAGGAGAGATTAGAGACAACTTTCCAGATTAATTTTCACTGCCTATGTTCATAATTAAAAGAAATATCAAATTTCAGTTAGAGATTAGTGAAAATAAAATGTAGCCTCCCTCCCCTCCTACAGCCGAGCTCACAGACCTCTTGTAATTCTCCTTGTTTTCTTGGGTAGTCCCTGTATCCAAGATTAATACTCCTTATTCTAGAGGAAATTTCAATAGGGGTATAATTTTATTGACAAAAATTTATTACATAAAAATATCACAGCTTTACCTTCATCAAGACCTTAAAGTGTATAATATTTGCAAAAATATTAAAACTAAATGAATGAATGAATAAGGGCTTCAATTTACCCTATGCCTTCCATAGTTATACTAGTCCCTTTTGAAGTGTTTACCAATAATCATAGAGTAGTAGGTGAAGAGAGATGCTATTGTGTGTGTGATGTGTGGTGGATTTTAACTGTATATTGTAAAGGGATTTGTTCAGTAATCAATATTTCTGTTTTCTGATGACATCTAAAGCTTGGCGGAGGAGACAGTAAACTAGCCTAAGAATTAGAAAAACCTAAGTTCAAGTCCTGTTTATGACATATAGTGGATGACTGATTTTGTGCAAATTGTTTTACTTCTTAGGACCTCCTGATAATCCTCTAAGACTATATGTACAGAAAAGGTGTTGCACAACACTAAGTTGTTTCCTTGATGGTGTAATGGTGAGGGAAATTGAAGATCTTCCCTGCTCCTAATGGGGCTCAGTTGGAGCCCAACAAAAGAAGCTTGCTTAGAAGGTTCTTGTTTTTCAGGAAGGCCCACCTTTTGTTGCTTTGGAATTAGGGAATGGTTCACAAAGGTTGTGATATCTTCTGACCCTGGAGAAGGCTAAGGTGAGGTTTTGCTTTGGGGCTCACTTATGGGAAGAGTTGTGTGATTTGGCCAGATCAGACTCTGGGCAGCTGTTGAGTCCCCCAGCTTTGAAAACCCAGATTTTGATGCTTCTCTCTCTCTAGTACCTAATTATATATATTCGATGATCAGACAGATAGAAGCCCTGTCTGTTGGTGTGTTGAGTTGCGTTATTTTCTGTCTGAATTTTTTGTCTGCTTGTAAGTTCTGTTTGTATTTTCTCTGAAGTTGAGGGTTCTAACTTTTCCCCCTTAACTAGGTAAATGATATATGTTTGATTAAATAAAGATTGTTAAGTCCTTTTGAGTTGCTTTCCTTTAGAAAAGAAGATCAAAGAACCTGTGCTAGCAGGCATCCTGGGTATGCTAGGGTGCTTACTGTTACAACAAGGAGTTGTCTAAATCAATGACATCGAAGGTTCATATCAAAACAAAATATATTCTTTTAACATCGGGGTGTGGTGATGCTAAATAACTGTATAATAAAAAAATTATGCTGAATATATCTAAGTAACATATTCAGTCTATACAATTTATTTCTCTTTAATTAATGTAGTTTTAATAAGATGGGTATTTAAGTCTATGGATAGGGATCCATGGTTCATGGATTAGGACCTATTGATGTAGAAGGTTGAAATAAATCTTTAAAAAAATCCTTTCTGTATTTGATATTGACAAAAGGATTCACTGTAGCATTCATTTAATGTAAACAAATGTAGCATAATTTATGTGTTTTATAAGCTTGGAATTACACATATATGGTTTTCTTAAAGCAGTATGCTTCTATGGAACTATTTCTTTATGTGTGTATGTGTGTTTTAGCTGTGATAACTTAATTGTTTCTGTCATCTTAATGAGCTTTTGTTATCTTAATAAGGCTGACTTCAAGATTGCATTATTTTTTTCATTTTTGTTTCAGTCTATGAGCATGAGACTTGGCACAATGAATATTTATTCAGATTCTGTACTGGAAATATGGACTAAACAAGATTTTAGAGCTATGATTCTTAAAGAATAGTTTGATTTTGGATCTCTAAAGAACAGGTTGAAGTTTGTAATCATTCCACAATCATTAAGTATCTACTATATGAAGAACTGTTGTGCTAAGGACTAGGGAAGACATGAAACTGAAATAAGACACGTCCATGGGCCATACAATGATGCAGGGATAAGATACAAAGACAGAAAGGGAAATAACTATAATACCCAATGAAATATAGTAAGTGAATTTGTAAGTTGAAAAACCACTTGTTATATTTAAAAGAGAATTTTCAGTGAAGAAGGGACACTGAAGGAAGACATTAGTGGATCGAGATAACTTTCTTTATGAAGTACCTCAACAGCCAAAATATGTTCATTCTTCTTGGGTGAGGTTTTAATGGGAAGAATCTCCAGGATGAGAAAAAGTAATATGTTCTGTCTGATATGGAATTGAAGGAAAATGGCTCAGAGGAGGGCTTGGGCCATTTAATCTCCCATATTTTTGCAGGGGGACTTTGTGTAGGGGAAGCACATATGCATTGTTGTTACTAACTTTACCACTACCACTATACTATGACTATTGCAACTACCATGACTACTACTACTACTACTACTACTACTACTACTACTACTACTACTACTACTACTACTACTTCTACTATGACTATTGCAACTACTATAGATACACTACTGCTACTACTACTATCATTACTACTACAACTATGATTACTACCACTATTCCTACAACCACTATCACTACCAGTACTACTACTGCTGCTGCTGCTTCTTTTGCTGCTGTTACTATGCTCTAAAATGCTCTTTTCTCAACAAATATTCATGATTAAAATTATGATGCTTGCAGTTTTATTTCTCTTACAACTTTTAAAACTTTTATTCCATTAAAAAACCAACAATAAAAACCAGGCATTAACTCATTGGGTTTGGAGAGAGGGTTTGAATTTTGTCTGCTACTTACCAAAAGTGTGGCTTTGGAAAAGTATTTAAATTTCCTATGCTTCAGTTACTCGTCTGTAAAAATATGGAGTTTGAATTAGATAGAATCTAACTTCTCTCCCATTTCTAAATCAATGATTCTATGGGTCTATGGAGATAAATATATAGGAAACGTAGCTGAAATTTGAGAAATGAAAGGGTCTAAAAGCCTAAAAGGGTCAGAAGCTCCTTAATCATTGCTATAGATAGACTTTTAAAAGATTTGGCAAGTTCTTTAAAGGTTGAGTACCTACAACATAAGAAATAAAGAAAAGAAAATAAAAAGGAAGATAAATCAATTGTATCTGAATAGACTGGAACCAACAAGGTACTGCTGGGAAGTCTTATCAGAATCAGCAGTCTGTGCAGTCAGACTATTGAGTGCTTGAGAAAAGATGGAAGACAACATTAGAGTATTACATTCAAGACAAATTAAATATATAAAGATGCTTCATAGAGTTGCAGAAGTTGAGCTATCCATAATGAATGAGTCATTAACACTGAAAAATGGGTAATAGAAATAAAGCATTTGCTTCATGCCAGCATAATTGTATTACCATGCCCTGCAAAATTATAATACAATAACTGTAAGCACAAAAGAAGTCCAAAGAGTTACAAATAACACCTCAGCCAAAATCTTGATTTTCTTGTCAGGTGGAGTGACATAGCTTCCAAAGCATGAGCCATTTAGAATAAAGCTTTCATTAAAACACTGCAGGAGAGAACGGCAAGTGATTAGAAACAGAGCAACCTTGCAAAATCTTGAAGAATAAAAGAAATTAACCTAAAACTTAGATAAAATTTATATGAGATCACTTTAGATCTCAGAGACATATCATCCCAAGATCATTAATAGATGAAACCAGCAGAATGATTTGAAATAGATGGAAAATAGAATAACTTCAACAAAAATTTTATAATGATCTATTTTCATCATTAGCATTGTATCCTAACTTTTTTGTTTCTTATGAGATAGATACATAGAAAGATAGATAGATAGATAGATAGATAGATAACTGAAATAGCACTTAATTCAAAGTCAGAAAAAAATAACTATACCAAACCAAGTAAGACTAAGGCAATCTGCTTTGCAAGTAGTACAAACTTGAAATCACTGAATGATTATTTTACAATATACTATGGTATGGAGAAGATATCAAAAGTTATTTAGGGAAATGCAAACATCATTACTGCCCCCTCAAAAGCAATCTAAATAAGATCTATCAGATTTAAGCCATATTTATGAAAATAACAAATTATTGCATAATTGATTAAAATGTGAAAAAGGTAGGTAAGCATTTTAAAACTTTTTATAACAGACTATGCTTTTTCAGATTGACTAAAAGGCATATAGAATAAAAGGTCTTCAGCCTCATTGTCTGTGGTTTAGTAGAAACTACTCAACTCAATAAAGAAACATACATCCTTAAAGAACCTTATCCAATAAGTATTCTGTCATGTATATGTTGTGATCATGCAAGATTACCTAATAAATGCAATGACAGTGAAGACTGTTTAATGACTTGTTAACATCAAAGAAGGTATTTAACAGAAACAGACATGGTCTTACCAAAGCTGTACACTTCCATCATAGGGCATTTTTTTTGCCCAAGTCCCAAACAGAATAGGTGACTTCCTTTGGTTAGTGAGGTCCTTCAGAATCTACTTCTGGATGTTATTGTAGTGATTTTTTCAACCTCTGGAATGCCATAATTGCTTCTCAAAGATATCTATGCTTGATTAAAAGAGAATGCCTAATAATCAAAACAGACACAACTAAATAAACGAAACATGTGTGTTATTTAAAACGTGATATGAAGTTAGCTGTACATGTAGTACTTGAACAGGTACTACAGAAGAGCAATGTGTTGGGACCAGAAATGAACACCAAACTGGCTTGTATTTGAGAAAATTGCTGATTCTTTTAATGATTCTAAAATGCTCTGCTGGGTACATGACAATTAAAAAAAATGTTCTTGGGTGGAGCTAAGATGGAGGAAAGAAAGCAGTAACTTTTCTAACCTCCTCCAAGAATTCTGTCACTAAACTTTAAAAGAAGAATTTGAATGGATTTTAGAGTTGACAGAACCCATTGGGAGACAGCATGGATGATTCTCAGCCCAGGAAAGTGCCCACATAGGTCTGGACAGGGGGAATGTGGAGCACACAGGGGCTGGAACAGTGCAGATCTGAGAGCAGATGCAGACTACAAACAAGTGAGAAGGAGCCCCAGCCAGCAGACTCACCCACATCAAGGGCGATTTGCAACCATCTCCCCATAGGACAGGGCATCATTGGAGCTGGGTAAGAGAAAGTGCAGGGCCCACAGCAGGGACAGCAGCTTCTCCTAGGGCTAGTAGCCCATAGCCTGGATATTTAAAAATTACACACCCAAACTTCCAGAAGTCAAGATGGCAGAATAGAACTTAGATGCTTTGATCCCCCCTCTCTTACCCAGAAAACTCTGAGATAAATGTCCCACTCAGAGTAAAATTCTGAATTAGTGGAAACAGCCTCAGGCCAGGGAGTCACTGAGAAAGGGAGAAGTAAGGCACTACTGAGTCTAAACCTGGGAAGGTGGAGCCAGCAAGCATTAACAATATAAGCCCAGGTGTGTCTTAGCACCACCAGGGGAAACTGCAGACACCAGACCTGCAGGCCTCCAGCTGCTGAGACTGCCTAAGCTGTAGCCCAGAGACACAGAGGTAGAAACCAGAAGTGGCCAGTCCAGCTCTCCCCAAAAGGTTACTCTTTGAGCATCAGAGTAACTCAGGAGAAACACTGAGAGTCCCGGCCTTGGCCTCAGTCTAGACACTCAGAGGCTATAGCTCATGAAGAGAACAACAAAACCCCTATGTCCCAGCCTGAGAAGCTCAATACATCTATACCCCAGAAGCAGATATCCTCTCTAAAAATCCAGGACATAGACAATCACAATGGGGAAGAAAGAACCTGAGAGATCTAGAACCATAAAATCTGTTTATAATGAGCAAGAACAACCAAATTCAGAGAACAACAAGGACTCTATACTCATACTGGAGACCACAGAAGGAAATATGAATTTGTCTCAAGCCCAAAAAGCATTCTTGGAAGAACTCAAGAAAGATTTTAAAAATCAAATTACAGTGACCAAATTGGAAAAAAAAAATCTCACCGAAGAAAATAAATCTTTAAAAAGTGAAACTGGAGAACTAGGATGGGTGGTCCAAAATCTAACTGGAGAAAATATCTCCCTAAAAAACTGAACATATGGAAAAGAAGCTTCAAAAACTAATTGAGGAAAATAATTCACTAAAAATTAGAATCAGTCAAATTGAAGCTAAGGACTCTATGATGCAGCATGAGTCAGTAAAACAAAACATAAAGATTGAAAAATTAGAAGAAAGTGCAAAATATCCCACTGGAAAAACAACTGACCTGGAAAACAGATCCAGGGGAGATAACCTAAGAATTATTGGCCTACTAGAAAGCCATGATGAAAAAAGCAGCCTGGACAACATCCTCCAAGAGATTGTCAAAGAAAACTGTCCTGGGGTCCTAGAATCAGAAGGTAAAATAGTTATTGAAAGAATTCATGGATCTTCCACATTAAAAGATTGGAGGGATTAGAATTTGATATTTTGTAAAGCAAAAGAGCTAGGACTGCAACCAAGGATCAACTACTTGCAAAACTGAGCATAATCTTTCAGGCAAGGAGATGGTCATTTAATGAAATAAAGGACTTCTAGGCTTTCCTGATGAAAAAGCCAGAGCTCAATAGAAAATTCAATCTCCACTTACACAACCCAAGAAAGACATAAAAAGGTAAACAAGGAAAATACACACTCACAGATACACATACACACACAGATGCTCACACATGCACATAAGTTGGGACTCAAACAGAGCAAACTGTTTGCATCCCTATATGAGAAGTGGATACCTGTCAGTATTGAAGTTTGTGCAATTATTGCAACATTTAAAATGGATGTACATAGATAGAGGGTGTGAGTATAAATGAAGTAATCTGAAGATTAAAAAAAAAACCTTATGAAGGGCAACAAAGGGATTGTAATGGGAGAACAGGAAAGGATGAGGCAGAAAATGATAAATTATGCCACATGAAGAGGCATAAAAACATATTAAAGTGGAGGGAAAGGAAGGATGGAGATGAGCATCATATGAATGTCATTCTCATCAGTTCTGATTCAAAGAGGGATCAATATAATCAGTTAAATTTATATCCTAAAATGAAAAGACACAAAAACTCATTATAATAGAGGGAAAAGAGGGAGGGAGAGGAGCACTGTATGAATTTTACTAGCATTGGTTTGGGTTCAAGGAGGGATTAAACTACTCCATTAAGAAAAAAATCTATTTTGCCCTAGGAGAAGGAGGGGTAATGGGGGCTGTAAAAAGAGGGAGGGGGGCTAGAAGAGAGGGAAAGAGTAGTAAGTGGAAAGGGTAGGTAAAGACGTGGGGACAAAGGGAGGGAATACTGAGGGAGGTGTTGGTCAAAAGGAAAACTCTTAAGGAGGGGAAGGGAAAAGGAAGAGACAAAAATATGAACAGGGGAGGGAATAGGATGGAGGGAATGTCACAGATAGTAATCATAACTGTGAATGTGAATGGGATAGACCCTCCCATAAAACAGAGGCAGATAGAAGAATGGATTAAAAACCACAATCCTACAATATATTGTCTACAAGAAACACATTTGAAACATGGGGATACACACAGGGTAAAGGTAAAAGGATGGAGTAGAATATATTATGCTTCATATTATGCTTCAGCTAAATTAAAAAAAATTAGGGGTAGCAATCCTTATCTCAAATAAAGCAAAGCAAAAAAAAAAAATAGATCTAATTAAAAGAGATAAGGAAGGAAACTATATCCTGCTGAAAGGCACCATCAAGAATGAAGCAATATCCTATATTCAACATATATGCATCAAGAGATATAGCATCCAAAATCCTACAGGAAAAGTCAAAGGAATTAGAGGAAGAAATAGATAGCGAAAGTATACTTGTGAGGGACTTCAATTCCCCCCTCTCTGAACTTGATAAATCTAACCTCAAAATAAACAAGAAAGAAGTTAAGGAGGCAAATAGAATTTTAGAGAGGCCAGACAAGATAGATCTCTGGAGAAAACTGAATGGGGATAAAAAAGGATTATACCTTCTTCTCAGCAGTTCATGGCACATACACAAAAATCGACCATATACTAGGGCATAAAAACCTCACAATTCAGTGCAGAAAAGCAGAAATATTAAATACATCATTCTCAGATCATGATGCAATAAAAATCATGCAATAAATGGTCATGGAAACATAGATAAAAAACTAATTAGAAGCTAAATGATTTAATCATTATTAATTAAACAAGGTTAAACAAGAAATTATAGAAACAATCAGTAACTTCATTCAAGAGAATGACTAGAATGAGACATCATACCAAAACTTGTGGGAAGAAGCAAAGGCAGTTCTTAGGGAAAGTATTATATCCCTGAATGCATACATAAATAAATTAGAGAAAATGGATGTCAATGAATTGGGCACGCAATTGAAAAAGCTGGAAAAAGAACAAATTGAAAATCCTCAATTAAATACTAAATTAGAAATAATAAAGACCAAAGGAGAGATTAATAAAACTGAAATTGAGAAAACTATTGAAATAATAAATAAAACTAAGGGCTGGTTTTATTAAAAAAAAAACAAAACAATAAAATTGATTGACTTTTAGTCAATATGATAAAAAAAAGAAGAAAACCAAATTTTGAGTACCAAAAATGAAAAGGGTGAATCTACCTCTAATGAAGAAGAAATTAAATCAATAAACAGGAGTTATTTTGACCAATTGCATGCACATAAATTTGACAATCTTAGTTAAATTGATGAATTTTTACAAAAATATAAGTTGCCAAGATTAACTGAAGAGGAAGTAAATTACTTAAATAACCTCATCTCAGAAAAAGAAATCGAATAAGCCATCTGTGAACTCCCTAGCAAAAAATTTCCAGGGCCAGATGGATTTAATAATGAATTCTATCAAACATTTAAAGATCAATTGATTCTGGGGTGGCTAGATGGCACAATGAATAGAGCACCAGCCCTGGAGTCAGGAGGACCTGAGTTCAAATTTGGCCTCAGACACTTGACACACTTACTAGCCATGTGACTTTGGGCAAGTCACTTAACCCCAATTGCCCTCTGAGAAGCAAAAAAAAAAAAAAAAAAAAAAGATTAATTGATTCAAATACTCTACAAACTATTTGGGAAAATTGGTGAAGAATGAGTCCTACCAAATTCTTTTTATGACACAAATATGGTACTGATATCTAAATCAGGAAGAGACAAAATGGAGAAAGAATATTATAGAACAATCCCCCTCATGAACATAGATGCAAAAATTTTAAATGAAATATTAGCAAAAAGACTACAGCAACTTATCACAAGTATAACACATTTTGATCAGGTAGGATTTATTCCTGGAATGCAAGTGGTTCAATATTAGAAAAACCATCAGTATCATTGATCATATCAACAAAATAACTAGCAGAAACCATATGATTATCTCAATACATGCAGAAAAAGCTTTTGAAAAAATACAACATCCATTTTTATTAAAAACACTAGAAAATATTGGAATAATTGGAGTTTTCCTTAGAATAACAGGTAGCATCTATTTAAATCCATCAGCAAGAATTATATGTAATGGAGATAAGCTAGAAACATTTCCAATAAGATCAGGGGTGAAACAAGGATGTCCACTATCACCCCTCTTATTCAATCTGATACTAGAAATGTTAGCAGTAGCAATTAGAGAAGAAAAAGAAATCAAAGGAATCAAATTAGGCAAAGAAGAGACTATCACTCTTTACAGATGATATGATGATATACTTGGAGAATCAAGTGAAAAACTTCTTGAGACAATAAATAAATCTAGCAAAGTTGTAGGATATAAAATAAGCCCACATAAATCTTCAGCATTTCTATATATTTCTAATGAAGTCCAACAGCAAGAGATAGTAAGAGAAACCCCATTTAAAGTTACTGTAGACATTATAAAATATCTGGGAATCCACCTGCCAAAAGAAACCCAGTACCTGTATGAATACAACCACAAAACACTTTTCACACAAATAAAATCAGATCTAAGTAATTGGAAAGACATCAATTGGTCATGGTTGGATCAAACTAATATAATAAAAACTACAACTTTAACTAAATTAAATCACATATCTAGTGCCATACCAATCAATCTACCAAAAAATTACTTCACAGAGCTAGAAAAAAATAGTGACACAATTCATTTGAAAGAACAAAAGGTCCAGAATATCAAGGCAGTTAATGAAAAGAAATGCTAGGGATGGTGGCCTAGCTGTGCCAGATTTTAATCTCTATTATAAAGCAGCAGTCATCAAAACTACTTGGTTCTGGCTAAGGAATAGAGTAGTGGATCAATGGAATAGATTAGGTACAAAAGACTCAATAGTCAATGATTATAGTAATATATTGTTTGATAAACTCAAAGACCCCAATTTTTGGGATAAGAACTCACTATTTGACAAAAATTGCTGGGAAAATTGGAATACAGTATGGCAGAAATTGGGCATAGACCATCATTTAATGCCATACACCAAAATCTAGTTAAATGGATGTATGATCTAGGTATAAATCCTGATACAATAAGTAATCTGGGGAAGCAAGGGATAGTTTACTTATCAGATTTATGGAGTAGGAAGACTTTATGACCAAAGAAGAGTTAGAGAGCATTATATAATGCAAAATGGATGATCTTGATTACATTAAATTGAAAAGTTTCTGTACAAAGCCAATGTAACCAAGATTAAGAGTAGGAAGTAGGAAATTGAGAAAGGATTTTTACAACCAGTGTTTCTGATAAAGGCCTCATTTCTAAAATATACAGGGGATTGAGTCAAATCTATAAGAATACAAGTCATTCCCCAATTGATAAATGGTCAAAGGATGTGAACAGGCAATTTTCGGAGGCAGAAATTAAAGATATCTAAAGCATATGAAAAGATGCTCTAAATCACTACTGATTTGAGATATGTAAATCAAAACAACTTCGAGGTACCACATCTCACCAGTCAGATTGGCCAAGATTACAAAACAGGAAAATGATAAATGCTGGAGAGAATGTGGAAAAACTCAAACACTAATGCATTGTTGGTGGAGTTGTGAACTGATTCAACCATTGTGGAGAGCAATCTGGAACTATGTCCAAAGGGCTATAAATAATTGCATATCTTTTGACCCAGTAATACCACTTCTGGGGTTTGATCCCAAAGAGATCATAGAAGTGGGAGAAAGACGCACATGTACAACAATATTTATTGCAGCTCTCAATGTGGTGGCAAAAAATGGGAAATTAAGGGGATGCCCATCAATTGGGGAATGGCTAAACAAGTTGTGGTATATGAATGTAATGGAATACTATTGTGTTATAAGAAATGAAGAGCAGATGGACTTCATATTTACCATATTTACAAATTGATACTAAGTGAGAAGAGCAGAACCAGGGGAAATTTGTACACAATGACAGACACAACATATGTGTAACAACTGGCTTTGATAAATTGGACTCTTCTCAGCAATGCAAAGTTATTAGACAACTCTAAAAGTCTCAGGATGGAAGGAGCTGTCTACATTCAGAGAAAAATCTAGAAAGAACAGAGTTTAAATGGATCATGAAGCAAATTACATGCTCTCTTTTCCATGTTTCATTTTGTTTCCTCTTTCCTATTGTTACTTCCATTGGTTACAACCCTTCTTTCTATACAACCAGACTAATGTCCAATGTGAAAGTATTTGCAGATCCTATATTTGATTGCATGCTGCCATGGGATGGGGAAAAAGGAGGGGAGAAAATTTGAAATTCAAGGGATGGTGGAACTGAATCTTGTAAACTAAGAGTAACTAAACCAATCAATTAAAATTTTAAAAATTTTCGTTTGATGATCTGTTATGGTGTAAATTTTGGAACACAATGCAATCTGGGATATCAAAGTTGCTTATAAAAAAAACCCCTGAAATGTAGAGGTGACTGGTAAGTATAAGTCAACTGTAATTTGTAACTGTTGAAGTATGCATGCACAAAAAATGTTCTAATGATTTGTTAATATGCAATTTTGCCATCACACAAAGCAATGCAAATCCTTATTTTGAGAATCCCTATCTTTCAGTCCCCAGAATAGTCTAGCCTCATGCTATATTTGCGATGAACACATACATCATTTAACTCTTTTCACCATAAATTCGTCACTTAGATAATATTGGCCTGAATGCCAGCTTAAAATTGCATTATTTTTTATGGAAATGGACCAATACAAGAGAGGAGGAAAAGTAACCCTAATACTCTCCATATAAAACATAAATAGTGTAAGTTGTGGGACAACCTGCTATTGATCTTATTTCAGGTCTGTAATGTAGTCAGAGCAGATTGGCTCCATAGAAGAAGGTGCACTTTCTTACCATGGCTATACTTTATGGATTATGTACACAGTATTTTAAAAATTAATATTGTCACTAGAGAATCACTTACAAACAGTATGATTTAAACATGAAATTGGTATAAATATTTTATGTTTGTAAATTAAGTATATTCTATAATGTACGACCAATTAGTTTTATTCAGTTAGCCACTTAACCAGTTTGCAAATTAAAAATTCTTCTTTGTACCTACTTCTTATCAGCAGTCAATCAAATGAGATTTTACAACTGATTTTACTTTTCTTTATTTTAGAATTGAAAAGACTATTAAACACACACACTCTCTGTATGTGTGTGTCTCTGTCTCTCCTTCTCTCTTTCTTTCTCTCTCTCTCTCTCTTTCTTTCTCTCTCTCTCTCTTTCTCTTTCTCTCTCTCTCTCTCTCTTAACTAAAAATCCTCAATAAAATCAGGATTAACAGGAAAGCAATCTGATGTTTCTCTACTTATTCTTTCTGTACCTAAGTACCTTTTCTTGTTAAGAAGCTAGTAGCAATACAAAAATCTCATTCCCTTTTCAAATGAAGAACATTTATCTCAGAGTAAGTTGTGGAGTATTACCATTACAATTTTATAGAAAAGAATGAAAAGGAAGTGCAGCTTATCAAAATGATCGAATAGGGTCAACGCTCACCATAAATTCTACTTTCCAGTTAAAATGATGCAAAGAATAAAGGAATGAAAACTGAAAAAAATATACATCAGATGGCAAGGAAGTTGCTGCCTTGTTTGGAGGTTGTTTAAAATAAGGTTTTATTGAAAATATTTTAGTCCAACAAAAGTCTCTATTTTCACTCATGACAAGACCACATAGTTGCATGGACTAATCTCTAATATAGACAATCAGGAGTCCTAAAATTTCTAGTCTGTTCAATTAATAAATCAATATGCATTTATTAAGACCTACCACATATTTCTTCACAAGTGATTTGCTGGGAAAATCTGGAAATTACCAGAAACTAAGGCTCTACTCCTGCCCCCAACCCATCTGATAAGGTTGGATTTTGCCTTTTTTAGCTGGGAACCATTTGTCTTCAAGCAGACTACTTGCCATGCCTACAGCAAGTACCCTGTTCAGAACCCCTGTCTGTATTGACTTTCTGCAGAAAAATAAATCTTTTTTTAAAATCAGGGTCAGTCATATTTACTTTGTATGCTCATTGTTTAGCACAGTAGTTGGCACTACAGATTGCACTCTAAAACATCTCTATCCATTCCTTATTACTTGCTTGCTAATTTATCAGAAGAGCTTTTAAGACAAATGGAATGAAGGACAAAAATTAACTACAGATAATAATTCCTTAAAAAATACAACTATGTAGTGGCTAGGTGGCACAGTAAATAGGGCACCAGCCCTGGAAGTCAGGAGGACCTGAGTTCAAATCTGGCCTCAGACACTTAACACTTACTAGCTGTGTGACTTTGGGCAAGTCACTTAACTCCAATTGTCCTGCCCTCTCCCTTCCAAATAAAAAAAAAAAGGAAAAAGAAAAATACAATTGACCAAATGGGAAGAAAAAACACACTGAAGAAACCAGCTACTTTAAAAGAAGAATTGGCTAAAGCAAAAAGGAGGTACAAAAGCTAACTGAAAGAAACACTGTTAAAAAATAGTGGAAGGCAAGTGGAAGTTAATGATTCTATAAGACATTAACAGTCAGTCAAACAAAATAAAAAGAATAAAAAAATAGAAAAAAATATAAAATACATCACTGGAAAAACAACTTTTCTGAAAAATATATCCAGGACACATAATTTGTGAAATAATGATCAACTTGAAAGCCATGAACAAAAAAAGGGCCCAGACAGCATTTTTCAAGAAATTATCAAGAAAACTGCTCTGAAGTCTTATAACCAGAGAGCAAAATTGTCATTGAAAAAATCTACTGATCTTCTCCAGAAAGAGATCCCAAATTGAAAACACTCAGAATTATTGTAGGTAAATTCCAGAATTATCAGACAAAGGAGAAAATGCTGCAGGCAACCAAAAAGAAACAATATAAATATCATGGAAATGTGATCAGGATTATTCAGCTTCTACATTAAATGATCTACATTAAAATAATGGAGGGCATGAAATATGATATTCCAGAAGGCAAGGAAGCTTGGATTACAACCAAGGATTTCAACATGGATTACCCAGCAAAACTGAGCATAATTTTTCAGGGGAGGAGATGGATATTCATTGAAATATGGGACTTCCAAATTTTCCTGACAAAAAATCCAGAACCGAACAGAAAATTTAATCTTCAAATATAAGACTCAAGAGAAGAAAAAAAAGGTAAACAGGAAAGAAAAAAATGCTATTCAATAAGGTTAAACCATTTATGTCCCTACATAGGAAGATAATACTTGTAACTACTGAGAACTGTACCTTTATTATGGCATTTAAATGGGGTATACATAGAGGACGTGAATATAAGTTGACTTTGATTTGATGATAAAAAAATTAAGGCATGAGAAAAAGATTATACTGGGAGAAAAAGAAAGGCAGAGGCAGAAAGTGGTAAATGTCACAAAGACCTATTACAGTAAATGGGAAGAAGAGGGGGGGCAATTGTTTGACTTTTACTCTCATGGGACTTAACTCAAAGAGATAATATCATACACCATCAATTGGGCATAGAAATGTATCTTACCTTTTACAAAGTAGGAGGGGACAGAGGGAGAGAAAAGGGAAGGGGTGAGTAGAAGGGAGAGCTGAAGGTTGGAAAGTAGTAGGTGAAAGGGGAAGGAAATGTGAGAAAGACTGATAGAAGGGAGGGGAGATTAAGTGAGGTGGTAACCAGAAGCAAAATGCATGTGAGAAGGAAAAGGGAAAAATAAGAGAGAATAAAATAAGCAGGGAGAAAATAGGAAGGAAAGACACCATGACTAATCACAACTGTGAATGCAAATGGGATGAGTTCTCCTATAAAATTGAAGTGGGTAACAGAGTGGATTAAAAAAAACACATGATTCCACAATATGCTGTGTACAAGAAACACATTTGAAGCAAAGAGATACACACACAGTAAAGGTAAAAGGCTGGAGAATATACTATACTTCAGCTGAAGTTAAAAAAAAAAACACCAGTGGTAATAATTTTGATCTTAGACAAAGCAAAAGCAACAGTAGGTATAATTAAAAGAGATAAGGATGGAAACTACATCCTGCTAAAAGACTCCATAGACAATGAAGTAATATTGATACCAAATGCACCCGGTGATATAGCATCTAAATTCTTAGAGAAGTTAAGTGAGTTACAGGAAGAAATAGACAACTAAACTATACTACTGGAAGACTTCAACCTCCCTATCTCAGAACTAGATAAATCTAATCACAAAATAAACAAGAAAGAAATTAAAGAGGTGAATAGAATCTCAGAAAAGTTAGATATGATAGGAGAAAACTGAATGAGGATGAAAGGAATATGCCTTTTTCTCAGTTGTATACGGCACCCACACTCAAAATGACCATATACTAGGGCATAAAAACCTCACAATCTAACGAAGAAAGGAAGAAATATTGAATGCATCATTTTCATCTCATGATGCAATAAATATTACATGTAATAAAAAACCATGAAAAAATAGATTAAAAATTAATTTGAAACTAAATAATCTAAACCTGAAAAAAGAGCAGGTCAAACAACATAACCTAGAAATAATCAATAACTTCATGAAAGAGAATGAAAATAATGAGACAATACATCAAAACCTATGGGACACAGCCTAAGTGGTACTTAGGGAAGGGTTTTTTAATCTCTCAATGTTTACATAAATAAAATGAAGAAAGATGAGATCAATGAAATGAGCATGCAACTAAAAAAGTTACAAAAGGAACAAATTAAAAATTCCCAATTAAATACCAGAGTAGAAATTCTGAAAATGAAAGGAGAGATCAATAAAACTCAAATGAAGAAAATTATTGAACTAATAAATGAAACTAAGAGCTAGTTTTATGAAATAAAAGATAAACTTTTGGTTAATTTGATTTAAAAAAAAAAGAAAACTAAATTACCAGTATCAAAAATGAAAAGCGTGAAGTCACTACTCAAGAAGAGGAAATTAAAACAACAATTAGGAGCTATTTTGCCCTACTCTATGCCAATACATTTGACAGTCTAAGTGAAATGAATGAATATTCACAAAAATATAAATTGTCCAGCTTAACAGAAGAGGAAATAAAATCTTTAAATAACCCCATTTCGGAAAAAATACGTAATTGAATAAGCCATCAATGAATTCCCTAGGAAAAATTCTCCAAGGGCAGATGGATTTACAAGTGAATTCTATCAAACATTTAAAGAACAACTAATTCCAAAATATATAAACTATTAGGGAAAATATTTGGGGAAAAAAAGTCCTACCAAATTCTTACTATGATAAAAATATGGTGCTGATACCTAAACCAGGAAGAGCCAAAGCAGAGAAAGAAAATCATAACCCAATTTTCCTAACTAATAAGGTAAATAAAATATTAGCAAAGATATTACAGCAACTAATCACAAGGATAATACACTGTGATCAGGTAGGATTTATACCAGGAATAGAGGACTAGTTGAAGATTAGGAAAACTATTAACATAATTGACCATATCAACAACAAAACTAACAGAAACTATTATCTTAATAGACACCGAAAACACTTCTGACATAATACAATACCCATTGCTATTAAAACACCAGAGAGCACAGGAATAAGTGGAGTCTTTCTTAAAATGATAAGTGGCAATTATCTAAAGCTATCAGTAATCATTATATATAATCAGGATCAGCTAGAAGTATTTCCATTAAGATCAGAGGTGAAACAAGGATGCCCATTATCACCACTGTTATTTAAGATTGTTCTAGATATGTTAGCTTTAGGAGTAAGAGAAAAGAAAGAGATTGAAGGAATTAGAATAGCCAAAGAAGAAACAAAGCCATCATTCTTAGCAGATGATATGATGGTATAATTAGAGAACCCTAGTAAATCAAGCAAAAAAGTATTTGAACTGATAACTTCAGTAATGTTGTGGCATATAAAAAAACCCACATAAATTATTGGCATTTCTATGACAAATAAAAAAGCCCAGAAGCAGGAGATAGAAAGAGAAATTCCATTTAAAGTAACATTAGGCAATATAAAATACTTGGGAGTCTACATGCCAAAATATACCCAGGAACTATATGAACACAATTACAAAACATGTTTCACAGAAATACAGTCAGATCTAAATAACTGGAAGACCATCAGTTGCTTGTGGGTAGGCTGAGCTAATATTATCAACATGAAATTTCTACCTAAATTAATTTGCTTATTTGGTGCCATACCAATAAAATTACCAAAAATATTTTATACAGATAAGAAAAATAATAACAAAATTCATCTGGAAGAAAAAAAGGTCAAGAATATCAATGGAATTAATGAAAAGAAATGCAAGGGAATGTGACCAAGCCATACCACATCTTAAATTGTATAGTGGTACAACAGTGGAATAGCTTAGCAACACAAGATTTAGTAACCAATGACTACTGTATTCTACTGTTTGATAAACCCAAAGACTCCAACTTTTGGGATAAGAAAAACTGCTGGGAAAAATGGAAAACAGTATGGCAGAGATTAGGTACAGACCAGCATCTTACACCATATACCACAATAAAGTCAAAATGGGTACACAGCTTAAATTTACAGGATGGTGCTATAAGCAAATTAGGAGAGCAAGGAATAGTTTACCTGTCAGATATATGGAGAAGTGAAGAATTTGTGTTCAAACAAGAGATAGAGAATATTATGAAACACAAAATGGATGATTTTGATTGCATTAAATTGGAAAGTTTTTGCACAAATAAAGTCAATGCAACTAAGACTACAAGGGAAGCAGAAAGCTAGAAAAAATTTTTACAACCAGTGTCTCTGATAAAGGCCTCATTTCTAAAATATGTTGAGAACTGAGTCAAATTTATAAGAATACAAATCATTCTGCAATTGACAAATTGTCAAAGGATGTGAACAGGCAATTTTCAGATGGAGAAATTAGAGCTATCTATAGTCTGTCTTATTAAAAATGTTCTAAATCACTATTGATTAGAGAAATAGAAATCAAAACAACTCTGAAGTATCCAGTCACACCTATCAGAATGGCAAACATGACAAAAAAGGAAAATGATTATTGTTGGAGAAGGTGTGGGAAAATTGGAACACTAATGCATTGTTGGTGGAGTTGTGAAGTGGTTTAGCAATTCTGGAGAGCAATTTGAAAGTATGTCCAAAGGGCTATAACAATGTGCATACCCTTTGACCCAGCAATAACACTTCTAGGTCTGTATCCCAAAGAGATCATAAAAATGGGAAAATTATCCACATGTACAAAAATATTTATAACACCTCTTTTTGTGGTGGCCAAGAATTAGAACTTGAGGGAATGTTCATCAATTGGGGATGACTGAACAAGTTGTGGTATGTGAATGTGATGGAATACTATTATTCCATAAGAAATTATGTGCAGGCAGACTTCAGAAAAACCTGGAAAGATTTACATGAACTGATGCTGAGTGAAATGAGTAGAACCAGAAGAACATTGTACATAGTAATAGGAATATTGGATTATGACTTACTTTGACAGACTTAGCTCTATGCAGCAATGCAAGGATCTAAGACAATTCCAAATGACTCATGATGGAAAATGCTATCTACCTGCAGAGAAAGAACTTGGGAGACTGAATGCAGATGGTATTAAACTATTTGTTCTCTTTTTGTTGTTGTTGTTTTCTTCATTCTAATGCTTTCTCTCATTGCTTCTAATTCTTCTTTACCATATGATTAATGTGAAAATATGTTTAATATGAAGGTATATTTATAGCTATCTCAGATTGCATGCCATGTTGGAGAGAAAGTGTGGAGAAAATCAATGAATAATGGAAGTTTAATGGAAGTGGAAAACTAAAAATAAGTAAATAAATATTTTAAAATATATTTCTCTTAAAAATTATTAGTCTTTCTCTCAATGACTTTTTATAGAGATAACTTGGAAAGAGAAATGGTGGGGTTTTATGGTAGTCAGACTTCAGCAGATCACCACTCCCAATGCAGTACAAGATTTGGAAATTGTGTTTGGGGTGAAGTAAGCTACATTCATATTTCAATATTCTTTTAATTCATATCATAGTCTACTTCTGGTACCCCTCTATGACTGATATGATGATTTTACATATGGTATAATAAGATGATGGCTCTTAAATGCATTTATGAATTTGTTATTAAGTGGTTATATGGAGTGGCTCTTTTACAGGTATTTAGGTCAAGTATAGAATAATGAAGCCTATAGAGGAAAAAAAAGAGAAGTGAGTGTGTGTGTGTGTGTGTTAATTTTCAGTAGAAACCATAGTGAATGCCTTAGAAGTAAAATATATAGCTACTCCTCTCTATACATAGTGAATGAGAGAGTTTTGCTTGTTTGTTTGGAGGGAAGAGTTTGTACCTTTGATTTCATCAACACAGAGTGCCAAGTGTTGTGCAAGTTAGAGTTTTAAAGGGTTGATAAGAAGCATTGTAAAAATCTCAATGAGGACCAGTAAGACAATAGGATCATAGACTTAAAGATGGAAGACATCCAGAAGCCCTCAGATCTATCAACCTTATTTGAAAAATGAGGAAACTGAGAAAAGTAACTTGTCTGAGGTCTCAGAGGTACTGAGAGGAGAGGTAGTATTTGAACTCAGATCCTCAAACATCATTAATGGAATAAAAGAGAAGAATAGCCCTTTAAAATAAGGAGCCTAAGATATTAGGTCACATCTAGTAAGATTAGATTAAACAGGTATAAATACAATGTCATTAATATTAATAAAAAAAGAATCAGTTTAACAAATCCAGACAGGATGGGGGAGGTGTGGCTAATCAGTAGCTCATAAGAAAGATGTGAAATTTTAGCGGATTGTAAGTTTAATGAGTATGGCATGACAGCCTCAAAAGGTAACTTGATGAAAGTCTATTTTAAAAGAAGCACAGTGTCAAGAATAAGATTGGGTAGGCAGCAGGAGCTATGTTCATATCTAAATTATGGTGTTAACCTCTGCATATAACACTTTAAGAAATATTTTGATAAGCACAAATATCTCCAGAGCAGGGGATTCTGGGAATGCAAAGGGCCTAAATTCTGGTCATGTGAGAATAAGTTATAAATGAAATAACAAAAGTTACAGAAAGGCAGATTTCTGCTCAGTGTAAGAAAATACTTGTGAACAATTTGAGCAATCCAAAAATGGAATGCATTTCTTTAGGGTCTACTGAGTTTTCTGTCATTGGAAAAGTTTAAGAGTGAGCTAGATGACTATTTGTCAGATACACAAACACACACACACACACACCCCACTACACAAATACATATCCATATCCATATGTGTATGTATACATATTTCTAAGTAGGCATATGTGAATACACACATCTCTCTCATCTATCCATCCATCTATCTATCTATCTATCTATCTATCTATCTATCTATCTATCGATCTATCTATCTATCGATCTATCCATCTATCTATCATCCTAACACACACATACATACATATGGTGAAGGTATCTAGGTAGTAGAGTGTTTAGAGCAGTGGTTCTCAACCTTCCTAATACTGCGAACCTTTAATACAGTTCCTCATGTTGTGGTGACCCCAACCATAAAATTATTTTCGTTGCTACTTCATAACTGTAATTTTGCTACTGTTATGAATCTATCTGATATGCAGGATGTATTTTCATTGTTACAAATTGAACATAACTCACAAGTTGAGAACTGTTGGTTTAGAGTGTCAGATCTGGAAGGAAGCACTAAGTTCAAAACCAGCCTCAGACACTTATTAGCTGTGTGACCCTGGGCAAGTTATTTAACCTCTGTTTACCTCAGTTTTATAATCCCAGAATTATTTTGCAGATCAAATGAAATGAAATTGTAAATCACTTAGCATAGTACCTAGCACATAGTAAACTCTATGTAAACATTAGCTATTATACAAACACACACACACTCACAGAGAGAGAAAGAGAGAGAAAGAATAGAATAGAACAGAACAGAATAGAATAGAATAGAATTTTTTAGTGAATCGATGAATGAATGAAAAGACCATATCATATGCTAGACCTTGTTGTAGAAAAAAATGCAATTTACAAAACAATCCCTACTTAGGTAGACCTCAGATTAGATTACTTCAGAGGTCTCCTCCAACCTAATGATTCTATGATTCAATCACCTTTTCAAAAACAAATTTTGATGTGACCTCTGATTTCATTGGCATGCAGAATTTCTAGTGGGGACATTTCTTTAATGCCTGTCAGTACCTTCTCTGTAACTTCAGTCTTAAAGTAATCTAGTGTAGTACAGAGGTTAAGTGACTTTCTGACTGTCATATAACTAGTATGTGGCACAAGAAAGACTTGAAAGTATGCTTTTTTTTACTCTAAGGCTGGTTTAACACCCACTATACAATCTTGTCTCCCATGACTACCTATACACATGCACACATACACATATATGCATGTATTTATATATATATATATATATATATATATATATATATATATATGTGCATATGGAAGCATATGATATCAAAAATAGCATCAAAAATAGGTGTGCCTGCATGCGTATACATACAATATATGCAAATATATATACATGTGTGTAATATATGTATGTATACATATATACACACAGCAACATTCCCCATACCTCCACACCCCCATATATGTATGTGTGTATATATACATAGTGTGCATATATATATATATACACACATATATATATATATACATACATATATATATAGGCAAATATGACAGAAAACACAAATGACAAATTTTGGAGGGAATATGGAAAAAATGATACTTTAATGAATTGTTGATGGAGTTGTGAACTGATTCAACTATTCTGTAGAGCAATTTGGAACTATATTCAAAGGGCTATAAAGCCATTCTTTGACCTAGCAATAACACTACTGGGTTTGTATCCCCCTTCACCCCCAAAAAAAGGGAAAAAGGAAAAGGACCTATGTGAACCAAAATATTTTCAGTAGTTTTATTCCAGGGGTAAAGAATTAGAAGTTGAAGGGATGATCATCAGTTGAAGAATGACTGAACAATGTGGGGTATGTGTTTATTATAGAATATTCTTGTAATATAAGAAATGATGAGAAGGATGCTGTTGGAAAAATCTGGAAAGATTTGCATGGGCTGATGCAAATGAAATTTACTGTGTACAAAGTAACAGCAATATTGTAAGATGTGATTGGCTGTGAATGACTTAGTTATTCTCCACAACAAAATGATTCAATACAACTCTGAAGGATTTTTGATAAAAAAAAGTCTATCCACCCCTAGAGAAAGAATGTATGGTGTCTGTATATATATTTAAGCATACTTTTTTATGCTGTCTTTATTTTTCTTGAATTTTTTTCTTGTCTACATTTTCTTTCGCAATGTGACTATTATGGATATATTTTACATGACTACACATGTATAACCTATATCAAATCTCTTACCTTAACAATATGTGGGGCTGGGGAGGGAGAAAAGGAGAAAATCTAGAACTCAACATTTTTAAAACAAATGTTTAAAATTTTTTTATCTTGTAACTGGGGAAAATAAAATACTAAATAACAGCTAAAATTAATAAAATGAACAATGTACATAAACTAAATATAAAGTTCACATGCACACACACACACACACACACACACACACACAAAGTACTTTAAACACATAAAGATATAAAAGCAACTAATTACCCTTTGACCCCGTAATAACACCATTAGGTCTGTATCCCAAAGAAGTCAAAGAAAAATGAAAAGAACCCATCTGAATGAAAATATTTAGAGTAGCTCTTTTTGTGTTGGCAAAGAATTAGAAATTGAGAGGATGTTCATCTATTTAGGAATAGTTGAACAAGTTGTGGTATATAATTTTGATGATATACTATTGTGCTCTAAAAAATGATGAAATGGATGATTTCAGAAAAACCTGGAGAGACATATGAACTGATATTAAAGTAAAGTGAGCAAAACCAGGAAAACTGCAACATTGTAATGATAATCAAATGTGAAAGACTTAGCTACTCTGATTAATACATATAAATGTATTAATGTACCTTATAAAATAAGCTAGAGAAGGAAATGGCAAACAACCCCAGGATCCCTGCCAGGAAAACATCAAATGGGGTCAGAAAGAGTTGGACACAACAAAAATGACTGAAAGAAAACAACAAATAGGTATTGACACTTTAACAGGGGACAATGCCTTATCATGATAGGAATTAATTTTAATATGTAAGCTCCAGACATTTATATATGTGTGTGTGTGTATATGTATATATATATATGTATACGCACATATAAATATATAATATATACACACATATATAATATATACACACACACATATAATATATATGTATGTATGCCAGATTTGAACTCAGGAAGATAAATCATCCTGATTCTATGCTTGGCAATACGCCACCTAGCTGTTGTTACCTGTGGAAAGGTGAAACTTAAAGTTGTTAGTACTTGTTCAAATAATTTGACATGTGTCTTTTGGCTTCTTTTTATCAGATTTTTTTTAATTTAGCGATTAAATTTGTTAAGTACTATTTACCCACTCATTATCTCACATAAACAGCCACATACTTTCCTTATTTTAAGGATGGCATTTTAGACTATAGTAAGTTTGAAATTAAGTTACTCCAGAGACCCTCAGTGATCAACAGGAATTAATTGCCTACTACTGTCCAATTTCTGCACTAAGCACCAGGGCTTATAAAAATGTGATGGTCCCTGTCTTTATGGAGTTTATTAATACTATAATGTTAATACATGCACGTACCTTGTATTTATTTATGTACAAATAAGTACTAAATGATTTCAAGAATGAAGCAAACTTTGGGGACGCAGTCAGGAAATGGGTCTTGAAGGAAGTGGCGCTTGAGCAGAATCTGGAAGGCACCCAGAGGCATCTAAGATGGAACTGCAGATGGAGAGCATTTAAGGCATGACCTCTGCATAGGCATTGTTTTTCATAAAACAATGTCTTGTACAAAGAATAGCAAGGAAGCCAATTTGGCTGGAATAAAAAACTCAGCAGGAGTGAAGCATAATAAGTCAAAGCCAACAAGCACTTATTATGTGCTTAATATATGGGAGTCACTTGGGATAAAAATATAGGCAAAAAAGAAAGATAGTTCCTAAAATCAAGTAGCTTATGTTATTAGGTAGGAAGACAACATATAAAAGGGAACTAAACTCTGTGTGTTTGTGTGTGCACATGTATGCCATGGTGGGAGAGGGGGACCCTAAACACATAGTGTGACATCTCCTAAATCAAACATTGCTGATCTGGGACATCCTTAAAATGGATTTTCTTAGAGGAATTCAGCAGTGAAAGAAAGTCTGCCAAGTTTGAATGGAACTAATTTGTAAAGGACTTTAAATGATAATACAGGGGAAGTAAAGTGTGTGTGTGCACTCACACACGTGCACCTGTACACATGCAACATACATGCTTTTAAGAGGTAATAGGGAGACAACGAAGTAGGTTAAGCAGTAAAAATGACAGGGTCAGACCAAAGTATTAAGAATATCAATTGATAGCTATGTGGAAGATGAATTAGAAAGAAAGAGATGCATCAGGGAAAACAAATAGCAAGCTTTTGCTAGTTGGCAAGTAATAAAGTAACTCCTATGTGATGTGGGAAATGTTGATAAGTCAAAATTGACAAAACTTGACAACTGATTAAATATTTGGGGATTGGTAGAATGAAAGGTCAATGGTGATTTCTGAATTGGGAAGGTGGTAAGTCAGGGTGAAGGATGGGTTTAGGCAGAAAGATAATGGGTCAAATTTTGGACATACTAAATTTGAGTTACTATAGGATAGTCACATAAGAGTGTACAGAAGATATAGAACTGGAGCTCAAGAAAAAAGATATGAGCTGGATATTCTTGTGGAGTTTCTTTCAATAGGAATGATGGTTGAACCCATGGGAGCTGATGAGATCACCAAGAGAAAAAGTAGAAGAAGGGGAAAAAGCTAAAGACAATGACCTGAGGTTCCACAGAGGATAAGATATGGATGTTGAACCTCAAAGGATACTGAGGATTATTCAACAAATAGGGAAATGTTTTAGTCTTTATTGAGCAATAAATGAGGGTATTGTTTATCTTGAAGAGAGTAGTTTGAAATGATGGAAATGAAAACAGAAAATAAGGAGTAGGTATGTGAGGGTGAGATAAAAAAAGAGGAAGCAAGGAATAGAGATAACTTTTTGTAGGAGTTTGGCCATGTAAGGAGTAAAGGGTATATGGTGACAGGATCATAGATTTAGAGCTCAGTAATATCTAAAAAGGCAATCTTTCATTTCACAAACAAGAAATTTAAAGTCTATAGCAATGAAATGACTGGCCCAGGGTTACATAGGTAGTGAGAAGCAGAACCAGTTTTTGAGCGTCCATTCTTTAATTCTAAGCCCTACAGCATTTTCTATATTGTGAGGGAACAGTAGAGTCAAATTACTGCTAAGAAGAGCTGAGATCTGGGGATGTTTCTAGGAAGTAAGAAAGGTGCTGGTGAATAAGAAAAGACCGAAAATTTGGAAGAGATATTATCAAACTATATAAAGAATGGATTCAAATTTATAGGAATAAAAGCCATTCACCAATTGATAAGTTGGTCTAAGGACATGAACAGGCAGTTCTTGAAGGAAAAAACTTAAGCTATATGTAGCCATATAAAATATTATATAAATTACGAGTAATTACAGAAATGAAACAAAGGGATTCTGAGATTCCACCTCAAAACTAGCAGGGTAGCAAAGTTGACAAAAAAGCAAATGACATAAACTGGAAGGGATGAAGTAACAAAGGGACAACAATGTACTACTGATGGATCTGAGAATTTATAAAGTAACTATGGAAAGCAAATTGTAATTATGTCCCCAAAGTTACCAAACTGTGCATATTCTTTGACATAGAGATAACATTACAAGACCTAATAAACCTAAAGGAAAAGGAAATGGTCTTATATGTAAAAAAAAAATTCTATAGCATTTTTCCCTTTTTAATGGGGTGGGTACATGTAGGAAGTAGAAAAAGAACTGGGAACTAAGAGAGTACCTATAATCTGGGGGGCGGCTAAAGAAATTTAGGTGTATTGATATAATAGGATATTTTTGTGCTAGTTTATAGATCTTCAGTTCTTTCTCCTTTCCTGCTTTGGGTATTAGAATTTTGTTTCAAGGAGGGTGCTTTCTTTCTCAACTTTGGAGAATAATTTGTGTAGTATTGGTACTAACAATTCTTTAAAATTGTAATATAATTTTTCGGTAAATCCTTCAGAGCTAGGAAGTTTTTTGGAGTTTTTTTTGCTTGTTCATTTGTTTTCCTTTTGTAGTTATTTTAGAAGTAGTCTAGTCTGAAAAATCCCCCCCTCCCAAAAAAAAAAAGATTGTTTTGAGAACTCTATTTGGGTTTCTGTTAGTTTGGAAATTTCATAGTTTTGTTAAGTATTCCTCTATTTTATTTGTATTCTGTTTTGTTAGCATATAAATATGCATACATGTTCCAATGAATTCATAAATTTAATTTGTTTTCACTAACTCTGCAACAAAATTCTGTAAAAGTCCTATGTAATGTCAAGAGATAGATAAATTTTTTAGCAGCCCTTTTAAGAAGACTCCATAATTCTCTTATGTCAATTTTGCCAACAATTTGTTCATTTGCATAATTTCATTTCATTCTTATTTATTAGAAATGTATAAAACTGAGAGACAATGACATTTCCTGATGTTTTGTATTACTCTATTTTTCTTGTAGTTCTATTTATTTATTTTTCTTTGTGAATTTAGTTGCTAGGGCATTTGCAGAACATGTTTAATACTGATAATTAATTTGTCATCAATTACCCCTTTTGGCATACTATGGTTTTATGGTTTTCCCTTTTTATTTTGTCAATATTGGTTTAGGATTTGTCTAATAGTATGTTACCACCCCTCCTTTTTGGATTCACTTGATGAATAGTAATTTTTTTTCAAGTCTCACTTTTTATTATCTCTGTCTTTTTGGGTTTTTTAGGTGTATTCTGTAAGAAACAGGTTATGGAGAGTCCCCCCACCCAATAAGGCACTTTTAAAAATATTTCATCTTATTTCATAAGAGTTAGGTTTATATGTTTCTCTGTATTTTTTCCATTTTTCCCATATTAGGATTTTTCCCTCTTTTCCTCTATGAGTACAGTGTCTCTTCAGTTACATTAGTTAAATCTGCTTTATGACAGCACATATCTGACTGGCTCTTTCCCCCTCATCCTCAAATTCCTCCCTCTTCCATCTGTTACACCTTTTACTAGTTTGGGGGGGTTGCTTAAATTATTAGTCTCTTTTATTCCGTAATTTTATCTAGGCATTTAATTTTTTGCTTCTTTTTTTTAACCTCTCAGTTAAATAGTCAAGTAAAATTCTTCTTTCTTCCACTTCAGTTTGCCTATTTGGTATGAAATCTCCCCCCTGGATCACTTTTGGCTGTCAGGAGCTCTGTTCCTGCTTTGCCTGAGACAGAATGAGTGGCATCCTTTCTCATGAAATCCCTTCTGATATTTCCCATTAAAGTATCCTTATCCCTGGACTAAATGACCTTTCTTCCCTCTTGGAAGTATTGATCAGTGGTAACCCCTCCCACAATTAAAACAAAATTTCCCCTTGTTTACTCTCCTCCCCCCCTCTCCTTGCCCCCTTACCTATTTTCTTGTTAGCTCTCTTCTTTCTGAGAGATTATTGGAGTTAGTTTCCCTTGATTAATAACCTCTGATTAGATTTGGGTATACTGCATCCCCTCTGTCTTCTTCCTCCCATCAACCTTATTATTCCTCCTATCATTTCATAATTTAGTACCACAAATATATTGATTCACTTATATGTAGTGTGTGATGAGGTTTAGTTGATGTTTCAGGCCTGTTTCTCCAGCACCACTTTTGTTTGACTTCTGCTTTATCCTTGTCTCTTTGAGTATTTTCAGAAATAAATTTCTTAACTGTCTCCCTCTTTTCGTTGTTGTTGCTGCTGTGTTTGGTTCGTGTTTTGATTTGCATTTCTTGTATTTCAATTATTTTGGATGCTTGAGAAGCAAATAATTGTTTTCAGATCTGTTTTTTTCCCCCTAGAATTTCCACATACCAATGAAATAATAGATCCATTCTCTTTCTCTGATAAGGAGGAATTTATTTGTTTGTTTTTTGGGGGAGGCATCAGGGCTTAGTAACTTTCCCAGGGTCACAGGGCTAGTCAGTATCAGAGGTTGGATTTGAACTCAGGTTCTCCTGACTCTAGGGTCAGTACTACCCTAGGATTTTTCTTTTTATAAAATTAGATTTCAAAAAAAATGGGATAATAATTTTTACTGTTGTTATTCAGTTACTGTTCAGTCATATCTAATTTTTTGTGACCCTATTTGGAGGTTTTTGTTTTGTTTTTTTGGCAAAGATAATGGAATGGTTTGTTATTTCCCTCTCCACTTCATTTTAAGGTCAGGAAACTGAGGCAAACAAGGTGAAATGACTTGCCCAGGATAATACATCTAGTATAAGTATCTGAGGTCAGATTTGAACTCAGGAAGAAGAGCTTTCCTGATTCTAGGCCCAGCATTCTATCCACTGTACTTCCTAGCTGCCCCATTCATTTTAATAGTACAGGTTAAACAGTATCTTCAGTTTTGCTTTGCAATATTTAGAATTTTCTATATTATGAACATTTTACCTTATAAATATTAGAACACAAATTTCTAACACATACTGGGGTACTTAAAAAATTTTAGTCAACATAAAGATAATATTATTTATATATGATATTTGAACATTTGTAACTGAAGAGAATTTCAAATCTTGGAGTAAGCGAATAAGATCACTTGAGTTAATTTATAACATATAAGTTTCTTATTGAACATATGGGAAAAGTGAGGACCTTTCAAGCTAAATGACTTGTGTAAGTCCAAACAAGAAGTGTCAGATGTGAGAACGGAACCCAAGTCCTCTGACCTTTAAGAGCCAGAGACACTGACTTCCACTATACTATGCTACCTCATATAAGTGACCTTTAAAATTCGTATTCCACAGTTAATCACCTTATGTACATTTTCCTCATAACATGTTAAAGTTAGCATTTTGGGGGCATTGGTGTCATATTTCACTGTTGACTGAATTAGTCTGATCTTTAATGAAACTATTCCTCTTCTTCAAAAAAAAAGTTCCTATTTGGTTTGCATTAAAAATTTAAAGCAATGGTTATGAGAAACACTTAATATGAAATCCTGCATACCAGAAAAATTTATCCCTTCTCTTTCATCTCTTGCTTTGACCTTGTCTCCAACGATAGCTAATTATACGTCTATCATATTGAGAAGAATTATGAAGGGCTGCATACTTGAGATGTAGCAGTCTTAATACTTGCATAAAACTACCAACTTATTTACTGGTAAGAACAGCATAATAACAACCCACACATTCATAGGGATTCATGGCAACCAACCCCTATACATAATCCAACTTCTACTCATTAGAATTCTGTGAGAAAGGCATTGATAAAATACTTATTTCCATTTAACAAATGGCAAAATTGTCTTAGAGAAGCTGAGTGACCTGTTCAAAATCACACAGGTGCTAGAAGCAGACTCAGGATTCAAACTTCAGTTTTGTCTCTAAATCCAGAGTCATCTCTGCTATACTGCAACTTTTTATCTGCTGTAAATGAAGAAAAGGCATATCTGACTGCCAGAAATAAGACATATTTCAACCTGGAAGACTTCAGTTTTGATGCACTTCTCGGGTGTTTCAAAGATTTTGACATGCATTTAAACTCTAAATCAGTAAGTAAAACTTAAGGAAGCTTTTCTTTTCATCCACCAACAACTTTTTGATGGATGGTGACTGACCTCCATCATGGGGTATCAAACGTTTGGATATCAGATCAGCAATTATTGTTAGGGAAGAAAAGGAAGGAAGTGTGACTAAGATTTCATTGGTATGAGTAACTCTTAACTGAGATAATTCCCTCTACCAATACACACACACACACACACACACGCACACACACACACACACACACCTGCTCTGTAAGATGCTAGAACACTGAGAGGTTAAATAATTTGCTCAGAATTACATACTTATTATGTATCAGAGGCAGGACTAGAACCCAGGTCTTCCTGGCATTGAGTCTGGCTCTCTCTTTACTTTATTGAAATGAGTGAATCAGAGGAAGTTTAATTCAATGCTTACCTCTTTGTCCCCAGTGAATTCCTACAAGGAATCCATCAGCCTGTCCCTACCCTCTTATCTGAGATGGTTTCATATTATAATCCCTTACCTTCTTGACACTGGGTCTAGAAAAGGTCTGTTTGCAGGGATTTAAATATAAAAGAAATTTCAAGAATAACAACCAGGCAAAGTAGACATTAATTCATTCATTGTTAATCTATGTTTGAAGGAATGAGAGAGCTGCAAAGACATCTGGAAAAAGACTTTTTTCAAGGTGTTGCCATCTTCTTGAGAAGATGAGTCACTTGTGAGAAGCATAACAAAACTCCCAAGCCAATGCATTATAGGACAGATGCCATATGCCTTTGAGAGCAAAGAAAAGCTGCAGCCGTAAGGTAGGATTACTTCTTGGAGGAGGCAAGATCTGAGCTGACTTACAAAATTTAGACTAAATACAGAGACCAATATTTTGTTCCCAGCGAATTCCTACAAGGAATCCATCAGCCTGTCCCTACCCTCTTATCTGAGATGGTTACATATTATAATCCCTTACCTTCTTGACAATGTGACAATGAATTTATGTGATTAACCCACCCACCATGGCTCAGTGGATTAGGAATCTAAGCACTTGAATTCACATACTAATTTTGCTACTGAGTAACCTGAGTTACCTGAGTAACCTCTGACAAGTTATTTCTCTGAGTGTCAATTTCCTCAAATGCAAAAATGAAGGTGGTGGAATAGATAACTTTAAATGTATGTTCCATCTCAAAATCTATGATTGTGTTTTCCTACAGTTCACATGTTGGGGCTGGTACTGGCTCTACCTAAAATCCAATTAAAAAACAAGGCAACAAACAACCTCAATTTAAAGGAATGTGAAACGAACTACTTAATATCCCAAATCCCATGTCTAGAGATTCCCTTTCATCAACTTAGCCGCAAATGAGAGGAGGGTGAACAATATTATAAAAATTGAAAAAGTACCCCTTAAAAGTAGTTGAGATCTTAGTTCTGTCCTCTGAAATTCACACTAGCATACTCTTAAAGGAAATCAAAAGTACAAAAGCTGTTAGGAAGTCTACAAGCAATAAAAGCACTTTAGTACATGACAATACCCCTCCAAAACAGATACATAACACTGAGTTTGAATTTAGATTCTCAGAAAACTGAGACCAGTTTATGTATGTGCTCCCTACGAGATACAACACATACACATAGAAATTGAAGAAATATCGACAACAACATGGAGCTGGGGGAAAATATGTGAATCATATTTAAACCATTATATTTCAGTGGCCTTATTACATTTTTAACTGATAAAATTTTTTTAAAAAAGTAGAGGTGGGTCAAGCCTTAATCAGAAATTTATTTTTTTGTTGTTGTTGTTTTTGCTTTTTGGAGAGTGGAATGTACAGCGGTTGGGGTTAAGTGACTTGCCCAAGGTCACATGGCTAGTTTTCTGTTAAGTGTCTGAGGCTGGATTTGAACTCAGGTTCTCCTGACTCCTAGGCAAGGGCTCTATTCACTGCACCACCTAGCTGCCCCAAGAAATTTATTCTTTCTTTGGCCAAAGCACTCACATCATGCCCAGTAGCATACTTGATGCGTAGGAAAATACAAAGATCCTTTTACATGTAAACTATGCCATTCATGGACCCTACAAGGTAGCTGTTGCTACACTGTACTATCACATCTTGTTACAACTTGTTACTATCTTGTAACTTGTTCCTATCTTGTATTACTATCACATCTTGTTAATTTGTTTGTTTTTTAATATGTGGCACCTGTGTGTCATAGTGGACACCTATGCTAAAGAAGACCAGAATTCAAAACCTACCTCAATGGATTAGGAGGGAGTGTTACAGCAGTGGTATTATATTTGGCAAATTATGCAACTTTTCTTTGCCTCAGTTTCCCCATCTGTAAAATGGACATAATGTTATGAACCATTCACAAGATTGTTATGAATATTAATTGAGATAATATGTAAAAAAAAACTTTACAAAATTTAAAGCATCAAATTTTGTTATTGTCATCTTTGGTTATTATTGCAAATGCACATCGACTTTACTGATAATCAGGAAAATAACACAATATTGCCTGTTTCCCTTCGTTTAATTTTGCATTAGCGCTCCATTCTTCAGGGGGTAGGAATGGTTAGCAGCAAGACATGCCAAGAGGTTCTTTTTGTTGCACTTTCCTTCATATGCTTTAGATGTATGTGACTTTCCTTCAGTCCTAGAAGACAATATTTCTTCTTCCTCCTATTTGAATGCAAAATGAATATTAAAAAATTGAAGGAATTAAAGTAGTAAAAGGAAATAATGGAGGGCAATATCAAGGACAATTTATAGAAAATCAGAGAAAAATTTGGAATGTAAGATAGAGTGAAATAATGGCAAAATCAATAATATGACAGGAGGGGAAAATAAAGATTATATTATAATTGGATGTAATATCAGGTCATGTAGCATGTAATTGGCCTTGTGAATTATAAAGTTATAATTAAATGTAGCAGAGAAAATTATATTCTATTCAACTTAAAAAATCATTCTGAATATAAATTCAATTCTTTTATTAAGGCAGCTTTACATTACAAGTAGCATATTCAAAGTGTCACTTTTCTTTTATTATCTTTTGTATAGCACACCAATAGCTACATGCTCAGCTAATATGGGAGTAGCAAGAACATTAAGGAAAAACATAATCACCCCATTCTACTTGACAATGACAGCATACATAGGTCCTAGGTGGCATTAAAGAGTGAGGTTATTACAGACCCCTCATGTAGCATTTAATTGCACTTTTTCTAATTCTACAAACAGGATACATTACACAGTTAAATCTAATTTTCAGCTACATGATGTTCGGGTAAATATACTGAATAATTTATAAAGATATGTTTAAAGAAAATGCTGAATGACCTCACCACTTTAATGGCTCATAACACAAGATCAACATCAAAGCAAGAACTGAATTCTAACCATGCAATAGAAGAGTCTCAAACTGCAATTAACATTCCACTTCTCTAACTGAGTGGCTTCTCACCCTGGAAGCTATTTGTGTCCCGGGGGCCCCCTCCTTCCTTTTATGAGGTTCTACTGGAAGTTCCTAAGAAGAAGAAGCACCCTGGTCAGTCATATTCACTACTTTCCTTTTAGTTAAGCATACCTCTTTTTTTTTCCTTTTACCTCTAATTTATTTGTTGAATCCCCCCATTGAGTATAAAGTCCTTAAGAGAAAGGAATGTCCCTTTTGTATTTGTATTCTCAGCACTTAGCACTGTTCTTGACACATTTAGTAAATGCTTTCAGGCTTGTTGGTTTCTCCCTTCTTCAATACAGTTGATGTAGTTACAAATCATGAGGTCTTACTGTGGAAACAAGACTGACTAAATTAATTAAAATTGGGATCATACCTTATTGAGGTAGAACACTTCTTTTAAGTAAGTCAGGGGTGAATAACAAAGTTGGCTGAGCAAACATATTGATCACTTCACTGGGAGTTTTAAATAGATAAGAACTGAAGTGTTTATGGGACTCTAGGCACAAAGAGTACTTTGTGGAACAGACTCATAAGGATAGTGGTAGGATTTTTCTCTTCTCCCTTTCCTCACTGACAATGGTATCTGCAAATCCCTTGCACAGGAGAAGACACTCTATCCATAGATTTGAGAGAGCATCGATTCAAGAGACACTGAATCATATTTGAGGGAACAGAGAATCATATTCCTTGATACATAAAAGTAGTTATTTGTTGGATAAATTAGTTTTTTGAAACAGGATTCCCCCATAGCAGAGAAGAGAGCTCATCAGGGAGAAGACCCTCAGCCACCAACTGAGCAACCTACCCAGCAAAGGTGATACATTGAAATGGAGCTAGATGAGTATTCTATGAAGAGTTAAAGAATTTCCAGTTACTGCATACCAGTAATTGTGAATTACTCTTGACACTGTAGATTTTGAATGTATGTATTCACTATCATTATATTCCAAGTTTGAGCTCTTTCTTCTCATGAATATTAGCTGGGAGAGGGCACCACATACATTATTACTGTCACATTTTAGTATATGCCTTTGCTAAGAGGTAAATTAGTCTATGCCTCTCCACTATTTTTGCCAAGAAAACACCGTAGATAGTATGATCCAAGGAAGCATGAAGAGTCAGACGAGATTAAGTGACTAAATGATAATGAAACTGTCAATGCAACAGACACTAGTGGGAGCTTGTGAGCTATATTATTAGGAGTGCTTATTTAAACAGTTATTACTAGAACATGAGTTAGCACCTGCCTTTTGGGGACCCAATCTATGAATGCAAGTTGAAAAATTCGTAGGAGGTGCCAGATAAGCACAATATCTAGGTTTTTCACAATTTTGAGGGAGATTCACACTCACACATACACACATGCATACACATTTAAACTAATCACTTATATACATGATACCAATATACCAATATCAATTGGTATCCATATACCAATATTAAGAAAGAGAATTCTTAAAAGCACTTCCATTAAAAGAAGAACTGGCCATTTTGAGTTATTTATTTCAATCCCCCAAAACACCAGAAAGATTTGAGGATTATGTTTTGAATTATAAGAACAACTGTCCAAATGTTCTATTCATCTTGGGAATTCTCTTTTGTGAATTTGGTGTTGTGCTAAATCTTTCTTCCTTTTATGGGAGTTTTTTTTTTTCCAGGATATAATTCAGTCTCATTCTTATCCTTAAGAAAAATGAAACCAAAATAAAACACAGTGCCAAAAGTAAAACCAGAAATAAATGCAAATGGAGAGTCAACAGAAAGCAACCAAACTGTGTATTTTTATTCCGTCTATTTAATTTTCATAATGACACATTCTTATAGATAAAAAATGAAATATATTTCCATTATCTCTTATTTAGAAATTGGGTTCTAATTACCTCATGGTTCGTTTTATTTCTCTTTCTTCTAATGACTAGGTGAAAATATCTTAGGAGGAACACTTCTTTTATTTGCAGATTAAAACCATTTAAAATTTTGTCTTATTTCAAGTTTTTAAATAAATAGTGAAATCACTATTTTAAAAAGTTATTTTTCAACATTTATATCTACTTTTCTGAACAAAGATGATAAAAATCACAAATGGATCAATAAAATCTTGAATTTCCTTCTTTAACCTTTGTATGAGAAATATGATATAATTTTACATGGGTGACCATGGTTATCTTAACAGCATCTTCTGCTGCTGTTTTTAACCCTCCCCCAAATCCAATCCATGTTGTATGGGAGGGAGCAAGTGGAAAATAAGTAAATGCTACCTAGAATTTCTGTGTGCCCCTAAACTGATTAAACAAATACCTTTGATGATCAGAGGGGGAAATGAAATGTTGGCCAGTTGGGCTCTGGCTTTCAGATTATACAGAGAGTTGAACCAAAATATCTTAATAATCACTTGATGTTCAATGGAAACCAAATTATGTGTATGTAATGTATTTTTTTTAGGTGATATTAAAATGTCATGTAGGAAGTCTAAATATACTAATGTATACTAAAGGAAGATGACTCAAAACTAAGAGCTTAAATGTTCAATGTATGAAAGTGATACCTTTAAAATCCCTTGCTGTACTCTTGGCAAGACATATCAAACATTACACACACATGCACACACACACACACACACATTCAACAAAGAAGCAACAAAAAATGGTTGTCGTGAATTTACTTGTGGAAATGGTTTATGATGGCAAATCAGGAACAGGTCATGGTCATTAAAATTACAAAATGTTTATCTTTGTAAAGTCCAGACTACAGACAGTAAAATTAATGAACAAATAAATAAGTGAATGAATTATGAAGGAATGATAGAAAAATATATGGATAATTTGACACCTATGAAATATCTATTAGTTACTAAAATTTTACATCAGATTTTTAATATCTTACATGGACTGATAGAATAAACCCCTACACTACAAAGACAAACTTCAAAACATCCCTGGAATACAACCAAAATTAGAAGGAAAATAGAAAGCTGGGGAAAAATTGTTTAAGTTAATTTATTTATTTTTAGTTTTCAACATTCACTTCCATAAGTTTTAAATTTTCTCCCACTTCATTCCCTCTTCCCTCCCCAAGACAGCATGCAATCTGATATAGGCTCTACATACACATTCCTATTAAACATGTTTTTACATTAGTTATGTTGTTTAGAAGAATTAGGATGAGTGGGAGGAACCATGAGAAAGAAGGAAACAGAACAAAAAAAAATATGGTCTGCTTCACTCTTCATTCAGACTCCATAGTTTTTTGTCTGGAAGTGGACAGCATTTTCCATCATGCATCCTTTAGTATTGTTTTAGGACCTTGCTGAGAAGGGTTAAGTCTATCAAAGTCAATCATCACACACTGTGACCGTTACTCTGTACAATGTTCTCCTGGTTCTGCTCACTTCACTCAGCATCAGTTCATATAAGTCTTTCCAGGTTGTGAAACAATTTTTATGACTAGTGTCTGTGATAAAGGCCTTGTTTCTAAAATATAGAGAGAAGTTATTCAAGTTTATAAGGATACATGTCATTCTCCAATTGATAAATGATCAAAGAATAGTAACAGGCAGTTTTCAGATGAAGAAATTAAAGCTATCTATAATCATAAGAAAAAAGGTTCTAAATCACTATGGATTAGAAAAATACAGATTAAAATGAATCTGAGGTACCAGCTCACACCTATCAGATTGGCTAATATAACAGAATAGGAAAATGATAAATGTTGAAGAAGATGTGGGAAAATTGGAACACTAATGCATTGTTGGTAGAGTTGTAAATTGATCCAAACATTTTGGAAAGTGATTTGGAACTATGCCCAAATGGCTATAAAACTGGGCACTCCCTTTGATCCAACAATATCACCACTCTCATCCGTTTCCCAAAGACATGATAAAAAGTGGGAAAGGACCCACACATACAAAACTATTTATAGCAGCTCTTTTTGTGATGGCCAAGAATCAGAAACTGAGGGAATATCCATGAATTGGGTAATGACTGAAGAAGTTGTCGTACATGAATGTAATGGAATTCTATTGATATATAAGAAATGATGAGTAGGTTAATTTCAGAAAAACCTGGAAAGACTTATATGAACTGATGTCGAGTGTGCAGAATCAGGACAACGTTGTACATAGCAATATTGTGCAATGATCAATTATGATAGACTTAACCCTTCTCAGTAATACATTAATCCAAGAAAATTCCAAAAGACTTGTGATGGAAAATGTTATCCATACCTAAAGGAAAACTATGGAGTCTGAATGCAGATTTAAGTATACAATTTTCACCTTTTTTTGTTTTTTTGTTTTCATTCTTGTGTTTTTTTCCTTTTGTTCTGATTATTCTTTCATAAGATGACATGTGAAAATATGTTTTACATGATTGTACATGTATCATCTGTATCAGACTGTTTGCTGTCTTGGGAAGGGGGTGGAAAAGGAGGGAAGGAGAAAAATTTGGAACTAAAAATCTTATAAAAATGAAAGTTAAAAACTATCTTTACATGTAAATGGAAGAAAAAATTCTGCTACAGAGGGGAAAATGGATAATTGAATAAATAAACAACACTGAAACCAAATTATTCTTACAGATATAACTATTGCCCATAATCTCCGAATCACCCATAAATGAAAGAGAAACATATTTTATTAGATGATGATCTACTAAATATTCAAAATCTACAACCTATATGGGGCAGAAAGCTTTACAAATATGGAGATCAAACACAGGAGTCTAAAGTATTGTGGGAACAAAATGAGGTACATATCAACCTTGTTGTACTGTCTGCCACTGGAATTGTAGTAAGCATACTTTCAGTAAGTCTATAGAGGATGAGCTTACGCTGTGCTATATAGATTGTACAGTATTTTCTCATTTCTATAAAAATTCAAATTTTAGATGAATCCTCTCCTATGTACATCATGTTTTTCTTCTTAATGGATTTGTTAATGGCTATTCAAGATTATCATCTGAATGAAGTCTTTGCAACAGTAATTACATTTTAAGGTTTCTACATTGTGTGCATCTTCTGATGACTTATTAAATGACAAAGCAGTTGTTTCTGAACTGAAACAGTTCAGAGAATATTAAATATAAAAGAATGATAGCAGGATGGCAACTTGTTATAGGATCATTTCTTTCTCAATCTAATAAAAAAGATGAAAATATGAGAGAACAACAATATTAATAATGTGCTTGACCCTTATATATCGTATAAATAACATATCAATAATTACAAATCATATAAATAATTATCAAGTACTCATTTGTATTGGTTCATTTCAGTAACACAGTGACCCCTATTTTATTTATGGCAAAACCAGGAGTATGCTGGTAAGTATTTAACACTTTGATCTTTACAGAAAGAAAAAAGTGTGTTTGGCAAACTATTAATTTTTTTTTATTCTACTACATTTTCTCTATAACTTTTAAAGTCTACAAAAACTACACAAAATAATAATTCAGTACCTCATTTGTGTTATCTGCCAATTTCCTAAATATAAATGCTTCCACTAAAAAAAA
>CM053580.1:169214689-169235122 GCA_028627135.1 Pseudochirops cupreus | reverse complement strand
CTAGAGGGGAATGTAAAGAAAATACACTAAAACCATGAAGGATTAAAAGAGGAAGAACATTCTTTTTTAAAGCTAGAGTACAATCAGATAAAATCATAAAACAGATACTAAAATTACAAGGGAATATGGTTATCCAAAATACACAAAAGACAACAAATCTCTCTAAATAAATATTGCTACAGTAAGAAAACTGAATCAAGACTTAATGAAAATTCTGTGGATACATAAAAAATATGGAATGCAGTAGGTTATCCTGAACATTTTAGCACAAAATATCTAAATATCAAAAGAAGTTAAAAGAAAAAATAATAGAAGAATTTGTAGCCTGTGCAGAAGGGATAATTAGCAGGAAATAAACAAAAACTTGAAACCAGGGTGGTGAGACTCTCAAACTCACAAAACAAACAAAATTAAGAACTACTGATTGAGAATACAAATACAATAAGTTGAAAGACAATCGTGGAAAAAGAGAAGCAAAAATCAATACTGTTAAAAGGTATCAATAAAGACATGAAATATACTCAGCCACCCCATCTCACCCCACACAAACTGATCCTGAAGACAAGGCATGTAGAGATAATTTAAAGATCCATGGCTTCCCAAAAGGAAATGAAAATAAAAAAAAAAAAGTTCATCACATTGTAAGAAATAATGTAAGAAAATTGACTAGAAATTTAAAATACAGAAATTTAGCACCAATCAAATAGATTCATTGATCTCTTTTGGGGAGAGGTTGGGAATGGAATAACCTATGCTTCAAGTTCTAAACAAACAGTTGTTATATTTAATAATTTCAATGACAAAACAACAACAACAAAACAAATTCTACAAAAAGTAAAGGGAAAGATCTTCTAATTTAAAGGTGAAGGGCTTCAAATAACATACATCCATTCTATAACTATTAGAAATCACATATGGGAATTAAATAATATTTTATGAAAATCAAAGAAGCTAAAATGCAATCCAAAATAATAGCATGCAAACTTGAATCTCATTATCAATTACAGATGAAATTTCAATAAAAAGTAGTATTTGAAGCATTTTTTCACAGAGAAAACAGAATTTAGTGTCCAATTTGCAAACAACTCAAACAACAGAAGCATCTTATAAGAAATGTAAAGAAATATAACTACCAAGAAAACATGAGAACAAAAGATTTTACCCAATACTTAGATACTGCTAAAGAACTAGAAAGAAAAAAAGTAACCTGTGGCATTAAGAAATATCTTCTCAGGTCAAGGGGAAAATACCACAAACAGTCAGGAAGAAACAATTTGAGTATTGTGGAAACACAATCAAAATAACACAAGATTTAGCAACTTCTACGTTAAGGGATTGGAGGGCTTTGAATATGATATTTTGGTGATCAAAGAAGCTAGAATCAAAACCAAGAATCACCTACCCAGCAAAACTGAGTATGACACTTCATGGGAAAATATGGATATTCAATGAAGTAGAGGACTTTTAAGAATTCTTGATGAAAAGATCAGAGCTGCAGAGAAAATTTGACTTTTAAGTACAAGAAATAAGAGAAGCATGAAAAGGTAAGCAGGAAAGAGAAATCATAAGGAACTTATTAAAGTTGAACTATTTACATTACTACATGGAAAAATACTTGTAACTCATGAAACTTTTCTCAGTATGAAGATAGTTGAAGGGAATACATATGTGCATGTAAGTCTGTACATGTATACATAGACAAAGGGTGAATTGAATATGAAGGGATGATATCTAAAAATAAAATTAAGAGTTAACACAAGAGTATATTGGAAGGAGAAAGGGAGAGATAGAATAGGATAAATTATCTTGCATAAAAGAGGCAAGAGAAAGCTGTAGCAATGGAGGGGAAGAGCAGGAAGGTGAGAGGGAATGAGTCAAATTTGGATTTAGCTTAAGGAGGGAATAACATACACACTCAATTTGATATCTTACCCTGCAGAAAAGGGTAGGACAGATTGGGGAAGAGGGTAGTTAGAAGAAAACACTTTTGAAAAGGGACAGGGTCAAAGAAGGAAATAGAATAAATGGGGGGGTGGGCTAGGATGGAAGGAAATATAGTTAGTCTTTCACAATATGAGTACTATGGAAATGTTTTGCATAATGATACATGTATAGTCTATTTTGAATTGCTTGTCTTCCCAGTGGGGGTGGGTGAAGAGGGGAGAAGGAGAGCATCTGAAACTCAAAGTTTTGAAAACAAATTTAAAAAAAATTGTTTTTACATGCAACTGGGAAATAAGATATATAGGCAATGGGGTATAAAAATCCATCTTGCCCTGTAAGAAAGTAAGGAGAGATGGGGGGATATAAGAGGTGGCAGACTGGGGGAAGGGGTATTCAGTATACTTGCCCTTGGGATGGGGAGTAGGGGAGAGATGAGAAAATTTGTTACTCATAAATTTGTGGAAATGAAGGTTGAAAGCTAAAAATAAATAAATAGATTACAATAATAAAAAAAAATATCTAAAGAAAGACTATTACAGGATTTCTTTCTAAAAGCACAAAAAGGATAAAGTTGAAAATAGTACTTAAAGAAATAAAAGGGACATGAATCTACAGAGCAGGAAACAGCTGTTCATCTCCTCTTTGTCTAACTGAAGGTTTTTATTATTTTCTTCAAAACAAACTGTGGCAAATTTACACATTCAAAAGATAAATATGAATTTTATTCAGGTTACCAAGCATTTGGTGTTATCTTTATCAAAGTTCCCCATCCATGACTGTAGATGAAAGTTACACAGTTTAGTGACAACTGATAAAAATAATTACAATAATGAAATCTTTGAAGGTGCTTATAAAAATTCAACTGATAATATTCTAATCACACTGGTATATATGGCTCCCTCCACTCAAGAAAGCATAAAACTAAAGCAAACACATACAATACCCAAAATGCTTGTGAAATAATTCTATTCCATTATTTTGTTGAAAATTCAACTCTATACTTAAAGAGTTTCTGTAAAATATTAAACATATTCTTTTAAAGAAGGTATATCAGGTAGGAGACTTCTAGGAGCCAAGACAGCAGAATAAGCAGTAAATCACTGTCACTCTCCCATATTCACCTCCAAACAACCATTAAAAAGCACCCCAGAAAAAAATCCTGGAATAACTGAGCCAGCTGAAGGACCAGACAGAGCAGTCTTTTAGCCCAGGAGAACTGGAGGATCATCTCACTTGGGTAAAAGGCAAATGCAGTCCAGGATAGGAAGCATTCCGGCCAGCCTGCAGCAAACCCCACTTCAGCAAACCAGTGTGAGAGCCTGAGCCCCAGTGTGGTGGAGCAGGCAAACACCAACACTGGGACCTCCATGTGCCTTAGCTTACCTAAGGGAACTGGCAGACTCCAGCTCCAAGAACCACCATGTGCTTTAACACAGTCCATGGCAGGTGTTGTCCAGTGGCTGGACCTCCATGTAAGAGTAAGAACCCAGGTCAAAGAATTATCCTCCAGGGGTCAGGATTCCCCATGATTCAGTGTAAACTCAAGGAAACACAGAAAAACCCCACTGGGCCTCAGTATATGTCAAATACCACCACTAGGATTCCATTTCAATACCAGGTAAGTTTCCACGATCCCTACAACCTCCAGCAGCACCAGCCAATCCCCACCAGTGCAGCACCAGATATGAGGGGTCCTGTGGATATCAAGGGAACATTTGTACAGCACCAGGTAAACAGTCAGGGCCTGTAGCCACTAGCTTAATTTGCCAGAGACAGAGTCCCTTTCACCCTGGGAGCAGAACTCAAACTTAGATGGAAGGGAAAAGGCAAAGAAAAAAAAAGGAGGGAAAGAGTACAAGCAGAAAACAACAACAAAAAAAGAATCTGACCATAGAAAGTTATTATGGTGACAGGGAAGATCAAGACACAACCTCAGACAAAGATATCCATGTCGAAATACCTATGGGAAAAACCCCAAAGAAAAAAAGAAAGTCGTTTCAAAAAGAGCTTAAGGAAGAGCTCAAAAAGGAGCTTAAAAGCATATGAGAGGTAGAAGCAAAATTGGGGAAAAATGAAAGTGATGCAAGAAAATTACCGGAAAAAAAATACCCAACAGCTTGGCAAACTGCTTAAAAAGTAGAATTGGTCAAATGGAAAAGAAAATACAAAAATCCACTGAAGAAATCAACTCCTTAAAGAGTACAATTGGTCAAATGGAAAAGAAAGTACATAAGTTAATTGAGGAAAACAACACCTTAAAAGTTAGAATAAGGAAATGGAAGCTAATGACTCTATGAGACATCATGACTCAATCAAACAAATTCAAATGAATGAAAAAAAAATGGAAGAAAAAGCAAACTATCTCATGGGAAGATAACTGACCTGGAAAATCAAACCAGGAGAGATAGTATCAGAATCATTAGACAATCTGAAAACCATAATCAAAAGGCGGACCTGCACCGCATCTTTCGAAAAATTATCAAGAAATACTGTCCTGATGTCCTAGAACTTGAGGGCAAAGTAGGGATTGAAAAACTCCACCAATCACTTCAGGAAAGAGATCCCCAAACAAAAACCATGAAGAATATTATAGCCAAATTTTAGAACTATAAAGTCAAGATAAAAATACTGCAAGTGGCCGGAAAGAAACAATTCAAATATCTGGGAGTCACAGTCAGGATCACACAAGACTTAGAACCTGCCACATTAAATGATTGGAGGTCATGGAATATGACATTCTAGAGGGCAAAGGAGCTAAGACTACAATCAAGAATCCCTTACCTGCCAAAATAAAAAATACACCAATGGAAAAAAAAATGGTCATTCAACGAAATAGAAGGATTTGAAGCCCTCATAAGGAGAATGCCAGAACTAAAACACAAATCTGACCTCTAATATCAAAACTCGAGAGAAGTATAACCAGGTAAAAGAGGAAAGGAATTGAATGGAGCTAAACTATTTACATCCCTACATGAGAAAATGATATTTGTAACTCTTAAAAACTATATAATTAATATTACAGATAGAAATAATAAACATAAACAGAGGGTATGCATATAACATGTATTTGAGGGAATGACATAAAACATGAAGGATGAGAAAGAGGAGTAAAATGGCTGCAGAAGAAAGGGGAAGGTAGAATTGGGTAAATTGTCTCACATGAAGAGGTGAGTACAACCTATTACAGTGGAGAGGAAGATGGGGAGAGGGGAGGCAGCAGCATTATTTGAACCTTATTCTCATCAGTGATGGTTCAAAGAAGGAATAATATACACAATTGGATCAATATAGAGACCTATCTTACACAATAGGGAAATAGGAGGGGAGCAGATTGAATAAAAGGGGATGGCATGGGAAAGGGAGCAAAGATCAGGGGAGTTGGTAGACAGAGCCAAAAAAAAAAAAAACTGGTCATATGGGAAAGGGTGAAAGGAGAGAAACAAACAGCAGGAATAACAGGATGGAGGGAAATATGCAGGTAGCAATCATAATAGTGAACGTGAATGAGATGAACTCTCCCATAAAATGGCAGCAGAGAGCAGAGTGGATCAAAAACCAGTATAATATGTTGCTTACAAGAAACACATCTAAAGCAGAGAGACACACATAGAGTAAAGGAAAACCTGAAAAGAGCTGTATGAAATGTTGTAAGGTGAAACGAGCAGAACCAGGAAAACACTTTGAACAGTATCAGCAATACCATGTGATGTTTAAATATGAATGATTCAGCTTTTCTCAAAAACACAATGATCCAGGAAAAGTACAAAGGATGTGTGAAGAAAAATGCTATGTATATCCAGATAAGGAACTGATGGACTCTGACTTAATGCTATGTATATCAGATAAGGATATTTTTCATTTTATTATTTCTTGTGGGTTTTTATTTGTTTCTTCTTCCATGATGAATCTATTGTGATGAATATGGAAATATGTTTTACACAATGGGATATGTACAAACTATATCAAACTGTCTACTATCTTCAGAAGAGGTTATGGGAGGGAGGAAAGGAGGGAAAAACCTGAAACTCTCAATCTTATAAAAAATTAATGCTAAAAAAATTCTAAATTAGTAACTTTTGGAAATAAATAAAGTACTATTTAAAGGAAAAAAATAAATAAATGAAAATAGCATTTGTCTAAATAAATACATATTTCCATTAAGAAATAAAGAAGGCACATCCTAAAAATAAACCTGACATTAGATTTAGTTTGATGTCATACCCTACTTACAAAAACAGACAAGGACCCAGAGACAGTTATGGTTGACCTTATGGAGCAGCATCATCACTGACCAAGTCCTTTGATATATCCCATGCTCTAAGATGAGGCAACTACATAGCACAGTGGATAGTGTGTCATACCTGGAGTCAGGGAAACCCTTTTTCTTTACCTGTGTAATGTGCTAGAGAAGGAAATGACAAACCACTCCAGTATCTGTGCCAAGAAAACCCCAAATGGGATTATGAGGAAGAGTTGGACACAAGTGGAAAACAACTGAACAACAAAATGTCCTAACACTTTCTGTACCTTGCAGGACAACCCTCTCTATGATTCTTTGCCTAGGAATACATACAACAAAGGACAAAAACAATGAGGGATGCACAAATATACCAAAAAAATATAGATACACACATCCAATTGGTATAATTCAAACATATGAAGTTCTTACCTAGCTCTTTTGCTCTGTAGCATGAAGGTCAGTTTCGAAACACTCATCAGAATCGTGAGCAAACTTTATTTGATTGACTGAGTCTACAGAGAAGTGTGGAGAAGTGGAAGAGGCTGGTACTCTTTTCAGTGTTATTTCTAACAACTGTTATCTTTCCACTCCACGAATGAAACGCTCCACATTCCCAGTTGTACTTATAGCAGATAGATAAATACAAATCTATAACCCTCAAAATCAAGTAGGTAATAGCAGTAAGGTCAATAAATTCTATTAGCAAAGCTATTAGTGAATTTGAACAAAAGATCTATTATGAGGGTCTTCCATAATAGAGATCATGAGCCAGTCATGATCTCACCTTCTGATTCTTTTTTTTTTTTAAGTCACAGAAACTTTATTGGAAGCACAGGGCTGCAGCAAAGTGACCCCTCAGGGCACATGGGCTGCCTTTCAGGGCTGGATCAAGGTAGGAAGGGCCTGGGGCATGGGTCCTCTCCTGCCCTGATACTACTGATGGAATCATAATAAGGCTGCCCCAGTCCCAAAATTCTAACTTCATTATAGGCCTGGCTCCACTAAACAGCAGGCCCACTGTACCTACCTAATCCCCCGCAAATGTCCTAACTTCATATATGCCTCACTGCTCACTGAAACAACAGGGTATGTCCCTGAACTCTTAGTTCCCACAGAAACAGCAAGTGTGTCCATGTGATGAGAACCTAGCTATGGCCTCTACCTAGTCACTACCCCCAGACTCATTCTCACAGAAATAGGTGTGTTCTTGTATTCAATCCCAATCACATCATCTATCTAGTCTAAGTTAGGTCTATAATACTTACCTATCTGTCTTTACCAGACATGACCACAATAGCTAGTCAATTGGAGGGCAACATGAACAGAATGTTTAACCATTGAACCATACATGGGACCCCTCCTACATTACCTAATTCCTTAACGGACTCCTCCTGCCTTTTTAATATTCCTGATTTATGCTATGTAATCACATCTTTACCCTATAAAAATCCATCTTCTTTTCTCTGAAGTTTCTGGTTACTCTTGGAACTTAACCAGCTTCATGAGATGCATCAATCTCAATAAATGCCTCTACTTGAATTAGAGGTGGTCTGACTCTGAATTCTTTGAGACAGCTCCACCACAACAGATCATGAAACCCCAACAGTTTTTTGTTAGGCAGAGCCCCTAATACAAACATTTTTAGTGTCCTTGGATTTAAACCATAACACTACTAGGTGAAGGCCGTGCCCAGAGTCCAGACCAGCTACCAGCAGGCCTAGAGTATTATAAAGACCCCTACCAGCCCCCAGGGACTTGGGGTAGAGTGTGGTGGGGAAAAGAAGAGCTAGTGATTCTGTTAAAAAAATAAAATACAATGTGGGAGCCAGAGGGAAAAGGTCAAAGCTAGCTCTGCCACCTCCGAGAACACTGTCAGTGGAATTCCCCAGAGTCCAAAGCTATGTAGCATGAGGGAGAAGACAGGGGCTCTGGTGCTATTTCTGTAGGATTGAGAACCAAATGCTAGTAGGGCTAAGTCCAGCTGTTTGCAGAGGGACAGCCAACTGGAGGGCCCAAGGGTGACGAGCACACAGGAAAAGTTCTAGTCTAAGAGCAGTGAAGATGAGGGGTTTCCTGTACCTCTCCCATACAGATCACCTGGAGCCTGTCTTCCATGGTGCTGGTCTCCTCTGTTGTCCCCTCACTACTGTTGTCCCCTCTTTCTTCTCCCTCTTTCTTCCTCTCCTCTCCCAAGTTCATGTCCAATTTATGGTCAGCCTCTGATCTAGTGTATGTGGAGCCAATAATCCACCCACAACTGAAGAAAACTGTTCTATTGAGCTGCTTCTTGTAGGAAAAATAGTTGAAGGACAAGAAGCTGCTATCTTCACCCAACGAGTCTGACACCTGGTTAGGACTGTAGCTGTAGGTATCACATTCAGAAAGGGAAATCTCTTCATCTAGTGCATTTTGGAGTTGGGGCTTCAGGGCAGAAAAGTCCTCAGAAATTCCAGAGAATATGGTGAAATTTAATGAGTTTACCACCCAGTTGAAGCTAGGTTCTCAGCTGAATTTGTGGCTCTTGGAAGTGCAGAAGTCATAATCATGCTGGAAGGACTTGTTGAGAGTGGCAATCAGAGAGAAGAGGATCTTTCAGCTGCACTCATCACTCTGTGGCCCTTCATCTTCCCCTCCCTGGCTCTTGCTCAGCCTTCTGGGGTGAGGCCACAGGTTGGGGGGGAAAGGGAGCATGGGGTGCAGAGCTTCTAGCACATTGGGCCCTGTAATGCCAAGGAAGAGCAGCTTCCAAGGTTTGGATTATGAGCATAGCCAACTCCATTTATTCAGTGACAGATTAAGACAAAACATTCACAGAAAATCAAAATACAGCTTTCACCATGTGTAACTCAATCATTTGGAAAGCCCTCAATTCAGTCACAAAGTACAAAGATCAAAGTACTCCACCCCTGGGTAGTACATTCATTTAGTCAATCACAAAGTCTTTTCTCTACTCAACTGGAGATTAATTTCCAACATAAAAAAATTGCATTCATTTGGTCAGTGGAAAGCAGAAAGACTATCCAACCCTAGGTCACAACTAGGTTACAATATTATTACAGCATTCAATACCCAATGAGAGGTCTTTTCTTCATCTTGACCTGAGGTAAGTTATGAGCAGTTTCTGTTCCTGGGAAAACAAAGCTTAACAAAGACACCATAACATTCAGAAAAATTGCTGGCATCCTCTTCAATTCACCTTCTGCCTATGAAATCATGCTAGGCCCAACAAGATCTGAGGCCTCTATCAATAAACAACTCTGACAAAGTAACATCAAAACATACAGACAAAAATACTGGCACCAGAGTCATGCCTCCTCAGTTCTCAGTAGCTCTGGGTGGCAGTTCTCAGAAATCCTGGGCAGCTCCAACTGGCCTTCAGCAGTTCAGACAGCTTTGGCTGGCAATTCTCTTTCTCTTTCAGCAACTCTGGCCCCTGGCAATTCACAACATCCTCGTTCCCAGCAGCTTGCTCTCTCTCTCTCTCTCTCTCTCTCTCTCTCTCTCCCTCTCTCTCTGTCTGTCTCTCTGTCTCTCTGTCTCTCTCTCTCTCTGCCTCCATGATGCTGTTCCCAGAAGTTTTTCTGGCATCTCTCAGCTTGGGCCTCTCCCTATTCATGGCACCAGCTCCTCCCAGTTCAGCCCCCTCTCATCACGTCAACAAGTCTATCCCACTTGTGGGATTCACAAGCTCTGGGTCTTATCACTTAACCTAAAAACCAGGCCAATACAAGGGAATCTTTAAATTCCATTACCATTACAGGTCTGCCCTCCTGGCAGAACTGCTTGAACACATGCTTGCTGTCCCCTGCCATCTTACAGGAGTAACTCTTGATGCTGCCAATGATGTGAGCAATACTTGTCTCCTCTGTTAGCTGGGAGTTGATCTCTTCAAGACTGGAGTTTTCTAAGAGCTTCATCTTCTTCAGGGGCCAGGGCCAGGGAAGTTAATGCCCTTGGGTTAGGGCAGCAAAGAAAGTGTGCCTGGCTGGGACATCTCTCTGAGGGGCACCGGGAAATCCAGGCATCCTAGAGGGTCCTCAGTCCCTTAGGGTTACGACCCTGTGGCCTCCTCTCGAGCTGTACTATATCCAAGGAAAACTTTGTAGCTACAGCCTTCTCAGGATCCTGCCCACACAGTCAACCTCTGCGACATGGCCTCACCATCAACCTGGCTCTGGCTGCCTTCGTTGCCCGATGGTGGCAATGTAGGTAGAAACACACACACACACACAGAAGAAGCTGCCTCCTCCCTCAACTCTGAGAACAACAAGCCTCACTTTGTGATTCTTCAGCCTTCTGGCTAACAGGAGTTGTGGCTTGAATGAAACAGAAGTTCAAATGGTAAGACTGTGGGAGATTCCCCATTCCTGTCTTGAAAAATTGAAGAGGTGAACTAGTACCGTAAAGTCAGATCAGAGCAGCAAGAATCAAACATAGAAGATGATAAGTAGGCTTTAGAGTGACTATTAGTGTGATATTACTATCACATTTTTAATGAAGGTTTTTCTTTAGCTTTGCTAATGTTCACATGGAGAAACTATGTTCCAGAAAGTATCATCAAAATTAAGCATTTCTGTTCATGTTCAATCTGATTAAAATAGTTCACATAAGTGACAAATAAACATGTGTTTAAATTCAGTCAAAATTAGTCATAGGTGAAGAGAGCTAAAAGAATCCCTCCTACTCATACCCGATATTCTAGGCACTTGACAGTGACACTTCAAAAGCAAGATTTGGGGTTCCTTCATTGGTGCCAATATATTAATCACAAAGATCATGTTAATCCTTCAAGGATCAATGGTTTAATCATTATGAAGACTATCTCTCCTGATGCAAATTATAAATCTATATCACAAAAGACTTTTGGTATTTGTTTTGCAAAAACTACAAAGAAACAAATGGATGGATGGATGGATGAATAAATATAAAGCATCACCAAGTCAAAACTGCAGTGGTTAAGAGTCTTTCTGCATTTATTTAGCCTGTGCCTTAGATAAAATACCCAGATTTCATCATTGTGTTTACACTTTGATTCTCTAGTTCACAGTCTAGGGGGCTATGTTTGGGGAACACAGGCTGACTTTGGGGAACTTGGCTGACTATAGTGGATGTAGATAGACAATAATAAAGAAAAATGGTTTTTAACCAACTAAAGTTTGAATGTACCTAGAGATATTTGCTAATGTACTACTTAGAGATGTTTTTCACCTTTTTTGGTAGACGAATCAAACTTAGAAATATAGGAACAAACCACTAAGACACATCCTTCTTTCACATCATATGGTTTATTGTACTGGTTCATCCTCAATACTTCCCAACAAAATAAATCAATAGACAATAACTTGAAAGTATTTTCTTTCTAATTAAATGATTGCCAAATATTAAGATAAATGTAATGTCTTCTAAGGAAGGTAGCACTATAAAATACTAGCAACTTATTTCCTCATTAAAACAACAACAATGAAAGCTGCTATATTCTATAAATCCACAAGGCTATCATGAAACTCATTCCTAAAATAAAATAGACAAATGATTGATGGTAACCAAAGTAAGATTTCTCAATTACTTTTCTTAATTTTATATAATAGTACATACTGTTGCTAAGAACATTCTATTGGGTAGCAGAAGGCTATATATGGGAAAGGGATTGCATATATGATTTCATTGGTAGCAACAACTCTCAGGTGAGGAATCCTCCCTCTGCCAATGCAGGTTATCACTTTTTCCTCAAATGCATTGTCTTAGTAAGTTGCCTAGAGTAGTGCTATCAAACTCAAATAGAAATTAATCCTGGAAGGCCATATAATGATTTAGAAAAACACAAATTATTGTTATGTATGTTGTATTAACACTTCTCAATGCCACTTTAGTCTTGTTCCTGTACACTCAGGAGTTTTATGGGCCATGTGTTGAATACCTCTTTTCTAAAGCAGTATGTCCTCATGTGACTTAGCATAGGTCACATAGCCAGTATATGCTACAGGTGTAATTTGGACCCTTTTCCCCTCTTTGCTTCAAGGCTTTCTCTCTGATCACCCCGCTATGCTGCTTCTCAACAATGAAGATAGAAAAAAAAAAGATATTCTCTATATGTTTTCCATCTCATAGGCAAGACAAACAGAAATATATGTACACACAAAGAAACAAAACTTGTATATAGTCATCTGGGGGTTCCCAAAGTCAGTGTCATTTTAAGTTATATGTTTAAACTATATTAAAAAACAAAAACTGTACTGTGACTTTGAGGATGTCCTAATATTTTAAAGCTGAAATAATTTCAAAATTTATATCTACTTTGTACTTATCTAAATTATATGATATTGATCTAGAGATAATTAAAAGAATGAAAATCTGCTAGGCAGAATTCCTTTAGTCCAACAATTCAAGCAAATGCAAAAGCACCCTTTGAAATAAAGATATGCAAGACTCCTAAGTTCAGTTAGTTTGCTTATCAGAGACTCCAGATAGCTTCATCCCAAGTCATGCAACCTGCTCTAGATATTTTATTCATGCCATCAAGATTTACATTTTTAGACAAGGAGGGGAAGCAAGCTACATAGAAAATATCAGTGTAATGGCTGTGTGCACACACATATAAAAGAGGAAAAGTGCAGAATACCACTGTATTTTTCTTTAAATTTAAGTAATTGATTCCAATTTCACTGGTGCTGTAACGATAGATGTTAAAGTTGAAAAATATGAGAACTCTAGAAATAAAGTAGTTTAAAACTCTAGAAACTCTAGAGATGAAGTAGTTTAAAACCACAGAAAGGAGATGTTCATGTAAAAAGGTACACAGAGAAATGGAAACATCATATGCATAACTCCATACTAGCTGTTGCAGATTCTCTATCCCTGCACTAGACCATGCTTTGCATTCTTTCTCTCCCTCTCAAGAAACGTTGAGTACTTGTTTGATTGAGGACATTTACAATAGATACGAAACACTGTTCCTATCCTTAAGAAGTAGTAATAACCATAGAAACACAAATTAAAAACTAATTTGAGACTAAACAGCCTAATCTTAAAGAGTGAGTGGGTTAAAGAACAAATCATGAAAACAACCAATAATTTCATTAAAGAGACTGACATTAATGAGACAACATATCACAACCTATGGGATGCAGCAAAAGCAGTAATCAGAGGAAAAATTATATCTCTAAATGTTTACATCAATAAAATAGAAAAAGAACAGATCAATGAATTTGGCATGAAATAAAACTAGAAAAGAATAAATTAAAAATCCCCAAATAAACAAATTAGAAGTCTTAAAAATTAAATGTGAGATTCATAAAAATGAATGTAAGAAAGATACCGAAATAATAAATAAAACTACACACACACACACACACACACACACACACACACACACACACACACACACACACCATTGGTTAATATGATTTTTAAAAAGAGAGAAGAAAACTAAATCATTAGTATTAAAAATGAAAATGATGACTATATCACCAATGAAGATGAATTCAAAGCAATTAAAAGTAGTTATGTTGCCCAATTAGATGGCAATAAATTTAATATTTTAACTGAAATGGAAAAATATTTACAAAAATATAAACCACCTAAATTAATAGTAGAAGAAAAAGAATATTTGAATTGATCTGTTTTAAAAAAAATAAATTGAACAGGTCCCAAATGAGCTCCCTAAAAAAATGGTACTAGATGGTTTTACAAGTGAATTGTACCAAACATTTAAAGATCCAGTAATTCCTATACCAAAAAAACAAAACAAAACAAAACAAAACAACTTTAATAATAGTCAGAGAAGGAGTTCCACCAAACTCCTTTTATGAAACAAATATAGTACTGATACCTAACCCAGTAATAGCAAAAATAGAGAAAGATAATTATAGACCAATTTCATTAATAATTGTTGATACAAGAATCCTAAATAAAATGTTAGCTAGAAACAACAACAATAGAGTGCAAAGATAATATATTGTGACTAAATGGGACTTACACTGGGAACACGAGGATGGTTTAACATAAGGAAAACCTTTTATACAATTGATTATATCAAAAACAAATGTAACAAGAATCATTATTATAAAAATAGAGGCAGAAAAATCTTTTTGATAAAATACAACACTAATTCCTATTTAAAATACTGGAAATCATAGATGTAAAAGGATTTTTCCCCCTGTCCAATGATAAGAAGCATCTCCATTAGTAAGCATTATTTGTAATAAGGATAAGCTACAAGTTTTCCTAATCAGATCAAAAGTGAAAATGAGGTTTCTCATTGTTACCAATAATATTCAATATTGTATGAGAAACGCTAGCAATAGTACTGAAAGGAAAAAAAGAATCTGGAGGAATCAGAATGGGCAATGAGGCAATAAAACTATCCTTTTCACAGATAATATGATAGTATATTTGCAAAATCCTAAATATTCAACTAAAAAGATAGTGGAAACAATTTTAGCAAAGTAGCAGGACATAAAATAAACCCACATAAATCATTAGCATTTTGATACTTTATCAACAAAATTCTGCAAGAAGATATAGTAAGACATACCCCATTAAGAATAATTGGAGACAATATAAAATAGCTGCAAGTGTCAAAACAAAGCCAGGAACTACACAAACATAATTATAAAACACTTTTTTATACAAATTAAATCTGATTTTAATATCTGGAGAAATAATAATTTTTCATGGATAGGCAGAGCCAATATAACAAAAATGACAATTTTCCCTAAACTAATCTATTCAATGCTATCTCAATTAAATAATGAAAAAAAAATTTACTGAGCTAGAAAAAAATAACAAAATTCATTCAGAAGACAAAAGGTCAAAATATCAGAGGAAGTAAGAAAAATGTAAAGGGAGGAGATTTAACAGATTTTGACCTATACTATAAAGCATTATCAAAATTACCTGGAAGGGGTGGCTAGGTGGTGCAGCAAATAGAGCACCTGCCCTGGAGTCAGGTGGACCTGAGTACAAATCTGACCTCAGATACTTAACACTTAACTAGCTGTGTGACCTTGGGTAAATCACTTAACCCCAACTGCCCTACACAAAACAAAAAACAAAAACAAAAAACCAAAAAAACAACAACAGCTATCTGGTGCTGATTAAGAAATAGAAAGTTAAGTCAGTCAACAAAGAAGACACAGAATACAAAATAGCAAAAGATTATAGTAACCTTGTGTTTGGCAATTTAAAGATTTAAATATTTGTTTGAGAATTCATGATTTGGTAAATATATTTGTATATAATAAAAGCTGGAAAGCAGTCTGTCTGAAATTGGACATAGACCAACATCTGAAACCATTTACAAGATAAGGTCTGAATAGATATATGACTTAGATATAAAGGGAGATATAACAAAAAACAAAATAGAAGAATATGGAAGACAGTACTTTTTCCAACTTATGTATACAAGAATAATTTATGAATAAATAGATAAAGAGCATTGCAAGATGTAAAATGAATAATTACAATTACATTAAATTTAAAAGGTTTTGTTTAAATAAAAACAACATAGCCACATGTAATGGTAATGGGAATTTGAAGACCTTCCCTGCCACTTTTAATGGCAAACAAGCAAGTAATTTGTACCTTGTTTTTTCTGCTTGATTATATCAAGCCTTCATTTAAAAGAAAAATAAACTTGTGAATCCCAGAGTAGGAGGAATTTGCTGATGAAACGGGAAGAAGTGGGGCAGGGAGAAGCTAATGATCATATGTAAGGAGAGGTCCATGATGGAGAGAGAAGAATTAAGAACAGAACTTCTGGTGGCAGAACTGAGAACTGAGATCTGAACTGAGAACTGAAAAGAACTGAGAAGAGAATTGAGTACTGAGAACTGAACTAAGAAGAGAATTGAGAAGAACTGAGAGGAAGAAGAGAGGAAAACTGGGAGGAAGCATGGCTGTGGTGTCATTATTTTGTCTGTCTGTTTTGATGTTCCTTTGACAGATGTGTCTGCTGATAGAATATGCTGTTGTTGTTACAGAAGCCTTGGAAACTTACTGCTGGTTCAGAAGCCCTGAAAGAAGATTTTCTTGTTATATGTTTACAGAACTCCTGAAGGAGACTCTTGCTGATGTTTTCAGAGTTCCTGGGACTATACTGATGATTTGTATTGATTTCTCAGACCTTGTTGTTGGGCCTGGGTTGATTTCACAGGCAGATAGTGACGTGATGATGATGATGGCAATGTGTATGAATGTTATTGCGTCTTTGTTAAGTTTTGATTTCCTAGGAACAGAAACGGTGAAGGACTTGAGATGGACTAGACACTGTGAGCTTCACTATGACACAGGAACTGGACAAGGAGCTGGATGAGGAGTTGGGAGTTGCCTGTCTTTAAACCCAGGTGACAGCTGGGAGGATTCAGATAGGAGCTGGACCCATGGAAGAGGTGCCATGGAAGCTGTGAGTCAGCCTTGAGTCAAGATGAAAAGACCTCTCCTTGGGTATTTAATGCAAATTGCGAAGATCATGATTTAGTGTAACTAGAGGTAGAAGGACTTTGAACTCCGTATCATGTATCTCTTCAGGATGATTGAATTAAGGATGAATGGAAACTAATCTCTAATTAAGAAGAAAGAAGACATTTTGACTGAGAGATTAAGACAATGTGACCTAGGTGTGGAGAACTTTGACCTTTTTACTTTGTGTCCATTAAGGAGGCAAGCCTCCTTAAGGATGATTGAGTTAAGAACTTACTGAATGATTTCACTTTGTGTCCCTTAGGATGATTGAGTTAAGTTCTTACTGAATGACTGTACTTTGTTTAAAACTATGTGGCCACTTCAATGAAAATGTGCCCACTTTAGTGATAACTTGCTATGTCATAACATTGTGAATGCTGTACTTTGGCTTCTGTGAATGTTTTGCTTTAATTTACTGCTGAATAAATAAAGAGTTCACTATACTATGTAATCAGAACCTTAAAGCTGTTCACAGCAGTCCTCTGGAAAGCTGCTTGTGCTTGGCTTTCCACCATGATTAAAAGGAAAGCACAAAATTGGGAGAAAAACTTGAAAGGTAATTTCTTAGATAAAGGCCTCCTATATCAAATACATAAAGAACATTGTCAAATTTATCAAAAGACACGTTATTCCCTGATTGATAAGTCATCAAAGGATATGAACGGGCTGCTTTTAGGTGAAATCAAAACTATATATAGTCATATGAAAAAAAATGTCCTAAATCACTATTGATTTGAGGAATACAAATTAAAACAACTTTGATATATCATCTTATACCTATCATATTGACTAAAATAAAAGAAGGGGAAAGTAACAAATGTTGGAAGAGATTAGAGAAATTTAGACACTGATTCATCTTTGTTTGAACTATGAACTGATCCTACCATTTTGGAGAGCAATTTAGAATTATGCCCACATTATTATTAAACTTCCTTTACCCTTTGACCCAGCAACACCAGTATTAGATCTGTCTCCCAAAGTGTTTAGGAAAAATATGGAAAGGATTTTTATGTTCTAAAATATTCATAGCAGCAATCTTTGCATTGACAAAGAGCTTAAAATTGAGGGGATATCCATCAATTGGGGAATGGCAAAACAAACTGGGGTATATGATTATGATGGAATACTAATATACTATAAAAAATTATGAGCTGGTTGATTTTAGAAAACCATGAAAAGACATTGCATGAAATAATGAAGATTTAAAAGAGCAGAAGCAATAGATGTTGTGTGACAGCAATATTGTACAAAGAACAACTTTGAATTACTAAGTCATACTGAGTATTATAAATACTCAAATCAGTGACAAAGGATCTATGTAGGAAGATGCTATGCACATGCAGAGGAAGAACTGCTAAATAGAAGTATATACAGTATGGTTTTACATATACATCCATACATAAATGATGATACATGTATTTGTGTCTTATGGTAGCCTTCTCTAGGCTGGGGAGGGTAGGGAGGGTAAAAACAAATAAAATGTTCAGAAGAGAGAACAAAAGAAAACTTAGAAGGAATCATAGAAAAGCAGAATAGTTTTTAAAATGCTTTGTATTATTTATTGCATTTTTTTCCAGAACAAGTAAACAATGTGAAATAGAAATTCCAGGTTTTATATTGAATCTTCTTTTTGATGGTGTGCTGCATAGACAGAATTCTTTTTTTCTCTTTTTGTATTTAATTTCAAAATGAATAAATATTTTTAAAAGAAAAATATATATGTAGAAATACATATGCTTTTATCTATAAGCATACATATCTAAACATACAACATAAATATATATTCTTTAGCCCCCTACCACACTTAAAGAAATCATATGCTAATATTTAATTAATAAAATGTTTCAATACCTGGAGAGTAGGCAATGTATACAGAATGTGTATTGAAGGTGGAATGTGACCAGTTTCCACTGACATGTATACTATTTGCCACTGATACGTACTTTCCCCTAACACCTGTGAGAGGCCCCACTGCGGCTCTATTTAGAGAGCTAGTAACTGTTCCTTTACTCCACTGGGGAACCCCACAAGAATTGACATTCAATGTCTTTTTTCCTCAGGTGAATCAGAACTTGCTCAGTTCCATTTCTTCTACCTTGTATAGGTCAGTCAAAGATGAAGATTAGAACCTAGTTGAGCATAACACTTCTTAAAGTCTGCTGAGTTCTTCAAATCTCATAAATTAAGTCTTTTTTTTCAAATTCACAATTCATCAAATTTTAAAAATTCCTACCTAACAACTAATATTTTATGTAAAATTAAATGATACTGATTTAAATTTGCTTTAGATAACATACAAAGACAAATGCTATTAATAGGTTGAGTTTTGTAAAAGTCTGGAACATCTCCCCTCTTAAAACATGTCTATGAATCTGTTTTCCAGAATATGTCACTGTTAATCCATGCCATCACAGACTTCTTAACTAGGGTGAACTCACCAAACATGCTGTAGTTTCTAAGACTGGAATTCTTCTCTGTCTCCTTCATTCACCCAGACTCATTAACATTCATTATTAAAAATATAAGTCATGGGAGGATAATTTTGCTTTTACCTACAAGACAAAGGTAGTGGGCCTCATTTATAGGAAACAACATAAATCATTAATTAAAATATTTATTTGGGCAATAAGGGACAATGAAAGTTATTTGTAACTATAGATTAATCAGTGATAACAGCTTTAAGATGTCCGAGTATATGTCTGCTATTATAAGAATATGTCATTATGAAACTCTTTTATTGCCCATAAGCAATGCTAGTAGTTTTCCAGTATATAAACGTTTGCTTCCTGGAGACTAGAACGCATTATGCACATGTCTTAATAGGACTTCATTTTCTGACTACAGTAATAATGCAGATGTGCACTATCACTTTTTCTGCTCCAAGCCAGACACCTTTAGAAATTACAGCTGTTTCATCCTAGATAGGCTTTCAACTGACTCAAAAAATAAATTATTCCCAATTTTAATTCAGGTCTCTTTTTATTTCAGAATTTTTAATAGTAGTAATTACATGCTGCATGAGGTAAGGTGAGAGAGGGGATAGGAAAGAAAGACATTAGTAAAAATATATCCCAAAAGGCTTTGGCATAAAAGGGTATGAATTCTTTGAAGCGTACTTGATCAATTCAAGAAATTTTTATTAACTACTTCATGATAATAACTAAAATTCATATTGCGATTTAAGGTTTGCAAAGCATTTTGTATATTGCCTCATTTGAACCTCACAATTCTATGAGACAGATTATCATTTTACCTTTTTTTGAAGATAAAAACATAAGGTTGAGAAAGGTTACATGTCTTGTCCAGGGTCATATAGTTAGAAAATATGTGAGGCATGATTCCGACTGTAACAGTTATGGGATTTGAAGATCTTCCATCCCCCTCGAACTTGCTGATGTAGCTGGAAGGTGTGGGGCAAGAGGAAGCTGGAACCAAGCACTGTGACTGAAAGTGGAAGCAGTGGCAGTGGCAGTGGCTGTGGGCTGAGGGGCGAATTCTTTTTTTTTTTTTGAACCAGCCTGAATCTCTGCTAAGGACTCCTGCTGAGGACTGCCAGAATTGGGGGGTAAGGGAGCGCAGAGCTGCTGGGAGCAAGCTCCATGGACACTGAGCAGTTGCCATGAGTGAGAAGAGGAGGATCTTTGCCTGAGGTAGTGTATCAGCAATGCAGTATTCACAATGCCTACAGTAACTATAAATATGCTGATATAGTTATTAATCACAAAATGGAACAGGCTCTCTACATAAGAAATATAGATAGTGCATTCATTTAAATACCAGAAAACTGA